>SJYA01004658.1:0-32090 GCA_006410615.1 Neotragus moschatus
TGAAATAACAAAGCTATAAATATGGCAAAAACATTGGTAGATTTGGGTAAATGTCTAACACAGAGGACAGATAGATGCATACTAATTATGGGCTGTACGAGCATTATACATTGTGCAGTAATAATGTTCAATACACAAGTAAGTAGGAGGTCCTGTGTTATAGCCAGAGACAGCAACCTTTACCCTCCGGACACCTCTCTCTTTAGTCAGAAACATGCTATGGACCAGACGGCAAGTCCACTCTAAATTTAACATATCACTCTTTCTTCCTAATCTTCAGGTTCCCTGAAGTTAAATAGAGGCTTCAGCTAGATTACTACTAAGGTCCTTTCCAGCTGGTAAAATCTGTCCCTATAAAATATGACTCTACTTCTGTGTAAATCCACCTTCAGTNACTCTAAATTTAACATATCACTCTTTCTTCCTAATCTTCAGGTTCCCTGAAGTTAAATAGAGGCTTCAGCTAGATTACTACTAAGGTCCTTTCCAGCTGGTAAAATCTGTCCCTATAAAATATGACTCTACTTCTGTGTAAATCCACCTTCAGTACGGGAAAGGACGTGACAATTGCAAAAAATAATCACTTCATATTTCAACAAGAAATTGTTTGATATACGCAATCTCTTTAACCTAAGATAGTGGTGACATGAAGCCATCTAATATACATTTGAGAAGGGCGAACATTTTCAAGTGTGACCCTTTTTTGTGTCCTGTTATTCAGATTCAGAAACTCAGATTCATCACAAAAGTGGATTCGTGCACCACTGAAATAAATAAAACTTAAATAAAATGTTAGAAATTGTATTATGCAAGGAAATCCAGCCAGNAAAAGCAGCCTAGAAGGAAAGTCACAGTAAACACTCTTACACAGTGTAATGACTTAAACTCTGGCACAAGGCTCTGTTTTAGGTAATAGCAGAAAGTCCAAGAATCAGAAAAGGTAGTTTTGTCAATTAAGAGTGCCTCTTGTCCATAGGATTTCCCAGGCACAAATACTGGGGTGGGTTGCCATTTCCTCCTCCAGGGGATCTTCCCTACTCAGCACCCGATCCCAGGTCTTCTGCACTGGCAGGAGGACTTTTTACCACTGGCACCACCTGGGAAGCCCATTTAAGACCAGAACCCATCAGAAGCTGAAACTCACCGTTTCTAAATCTGACACAATCAGAATCACCAGGTGAGGACGGGCAGGGCTAATAAAAAGATATCCACAGGTGGCACCCAAAAGAGAGACATTTTTTCAGCTACTCTGGGGTAGTCCCAGCAATCTCGATTTTTTGAAGAACTCCCTATGTACTTCTGAGGTATAGCTGGTTTGGAGACACAGGTTTGATGGATTAAGATAGAGTTTGTATCATAGCTCTACCATTTACCATTCTTGGGACACTGTACAATTTAAGACAGTCTAACTTTCATGACAGTCTGACCTTCAGAGATCAAACTGCCAACATCTGTTGACTCGTCAAAAAAGCAAGAGAGTTCCAGAAAAATATCTACTTCTGCTTCATTGACTATACCAAAGCCTTTGACTGTGTGGCTCACAACAAACTGTGGAAAATTCTTAAAGAGATGGGAATACCAGACCACCTGACCTGCCTCCTGAGAAATCTGTATGCAGGTCACAAAGCAACTGGACATGGAACAACAGACTGTTTCTAAATCAGGAAAGGAGTACATCAAGGCTGTATATTGTCACCCTGCTTATTTAACTTATATGCAGAGTACATCATGAGAAATGCTGGGCTGGAGGATGCACAAGCTGGAGTCAAAATTGCTGGGAGAACTATCAATAACCTCAGATATGCAGATGACACCACCCTTATGGGAGAAAGTGAAGAAGAACTAAAGAGCCTCTTGATGAAAGTGAAAGAGGAGAGTGAAAAAGCTGGCTTAATACTCATCTTTCAGAAACCTAAGATCATGGCATCTGGTCCCATCACTTCATGCCAAATAGATGGGGAAACAGTGGAAACAGTGACAGACTTTATTTTTGGGCGCTGCAAAATCACTGAAGATGGTGACTAAAGCCATGAAATTAAAAGACATTGACTTCTTGGGAGAAAAGTTATGAGCTAGACAGCATATTAAAAAGCAGAGACGTTACTTTGCCAACAAAAGTTCATCTAGTCAAAGCTATGGTTTTTCCAGTGGTCATGTATGGATGTGAGAGTTGGACTGTAATGAAAGCTGAGCACTGAAGAATGGATGCTTTTGAACTATGGTGTTGGAGAAGACTCTTGAGAGTCCCTTGGACTGCAAGGAGATCCAGCCAGTACTTTGGAAGGACTGATGTTGAAGCTGAAACTCCAAAACTTTGGCCACCTGATGTGAAGAACTGACTCACTGGAATAGACCCTGATGCTGGGAAAGATTGAAGGCGGGAGGAGAAGGGGATGACAGAGGATGAGATGGTTGGATGGCATCATCGACTCGATAGACATGAGTTTGAGTAAACTCAGGAGTTGGTGATGGACAGGGAGGCCTGGCATGCTGTGGTTCAGGGGGTCACAAAGAGTTGGACACAAATGAGAAACTGAACTGAACTGAACCCTCATGACACTCATCTATAAAGGGGTGGAAAAGATACCTTTCTTTGGAGAGCCTTACTTGGAGTACATAGGACAATGAGATGTTGAGCACTGACACCAATACAAAATCAATCCTGGGGCAGGGGGAAGAATACATTGGGAGCTTGGGACCGATATACACACACTACTGTATACAAAATAGGTAACTGATAAGGACCTACTATACAGGACAGGAAGCTCATCTCTGTACTCTGTATTGACATATATGGGAAAAGGGTCTAAAACAGAGTGGATATATATATACATGTTACTGACTCACTTTGCTGTATACCTGAAACAAACACAGCAACATGGTTAATCAAATATACTCCAACNAAGGACCTACTATATAGGACAGGAAGCTCATCTCTGTACTCTGTATTGACATATATGGGAAAAGGGTCTAAAACAGAGTGGATATATATATACATGTTACTGACTCACTTTGCTGTATACCTGAAACAAACACAGCAACATGGTTAATCAAATATACTCCAACAAAAATGATCTGTAAAAAAAGTTAAAGGGAAGTGGTTATAGCGTTTCTGCTCAGTGGACTATCCTCTGATAGATATGGATGTATCTTACATCATGCTCATAAGCTAAGGCTTTTTTTTTAAGAGGAAAATTTATTTAATTAATGAATACATCTGTATTAAATAAAGATAGGACTGCCTATCTCCTCTTTAAAAAAAAAAAATCCACGCTCAAAAATGGTTTGAACTCAGCCATAAAAAACAATAAATCTGAGTCAGTTCTAGGGAGGTAGATGAACCGAGAGCCTGTTACATAGAGTGAAACAAGGAAGAAAGATATTGTATGTTAACACCTCTATACGGAATCTAGAAAAATGGTGCTGATGAACTTATCTGCAGGGCAGCAATAGAGATGCAGACATAGAGAAGAGACTTGTGGACACAGTAGGGGAAGGAGAGGGAGAAACGAAATGAGAGAATAGCATTGAAACATATACATTACCATATGTAAAACAGAGAGCCAATAGGAATTTGTTAAATGACCAGGGAGCTCCACACGGTGCTCTGTGATGACCTAGAGGGGTAGGATGGAGTGGAGGTGGAAGGGAAGTTCAAGAGGGGTGAGACATATGCATACCTATGGCTGATTCATGTTGATTTATGGCAGAAACCAACACAACATTGTAAAGAAATTATCCTCCAATTTAAAAATAAATTTTTAAAAAAATAGCAAAAATCCCCAGTTTGCATCCTTTCCCATCTTGCCTTAAAATTAGCATCTATGACCAACCTAGATAGCATATTCAAAAGCAGAGATATTACTTTGCCAACTAAGGTCCATCTAGTCAAGGCTATGGTTTTCCCTGTAGTCATGTATGGATATGAGAGTTGGACTGTGAAGAAGGCTGAGCGCCGAAGAAGTGATGCTTTTGAACCGTGGTGTGGGAGAAGACTCTTGAGAGTCCCTTGGACTGCAGGGAGATCCAACCAGTCCATTCTGAAGGAGATCGGCCCTGGGATTTCTTTGGAAGGAATGATGCTAAAGCTGAAGCTCCAGTACTTTGGCCACCTCACACGAAGAGTTGACTCACTGGAAAAGACTCTGATGCTGGGAGGGATTGGGGGCAGGAGGAGAAGAGGACGACCGAGGATGAGATGGCTGGATGGCATCACTGACTTGATGGGTGTGAGTCTGAGTGAACTCTGGGAGTTGGTGATGGACAGGGAGGCCTGGCATGCTTCGATTCATGGGGTTGCAAAGAGTCGGACACGACTGAGCGACTGAACTGAACTGAATGACACTGAGGCATACTTGCTGTTCTCTAACTTGGTGAAGTAATATCATGTAGCCTTCCATTTAAAGCATGAAAGTTGGCCAAAAATAAATGTCCTCCCCATTTCAGCTGATTGAGCTGTATGGCCACCAGGCCATCTGTGTTTGTTCTAGGGGAATTCCAGAGACTCTAAAAATACTTATATATGCCAAGTGAGTCCAACGGCCTCCCATGGCACCATTGAGGCTTTCAGCAGAAAGAAGAAGGCTTCAACTGGATAGTCTGAGAAGTGGGTTTATAGAGGAATTGTATGTAAGAGCCTGGGCAGGGCATATAGAAACTGCAAGGGATAGCAAAAGGACCCTGAACTGAAGATGGGGGTCAGGGGGTTCCAACCACACCTGAGCCAAAGGGGTAAGTAAGCAGCAAGCGATTATTCAAGCCTGGGAGCCAGAGGAACGCCCCTCACAGGAGCTGTGAAATTTGGTCAAGAGACACAGCTGGCCCATAGTGACCCTTCAGATGACAGTATGAGAAAGAAGTCCCCAACCTCACTTCCTGCTAGTTGCTTGCTAATGCTCCCCATCAGTCAAAGGTCAAGATCAGCCTTCTGGGTGGGACAAGGAAGAGTGGAGAGGAGACTGCAGTTAGTTCAACTGGAATTTTTTAGTCACCCAAAAGGACGAAAAAGAATACAGTTAATTGAAAATAGATCAGAAGGGAACTCATGAAAACAATAAATGTAAATGGAACAAAATCAATTTTTAAAAGAGAAAAACGCTGCAGAAACCTACACAACATTGTAAAACAATTATCCTCCAATTAAAACTAAATAAATGAAAAGGGAGAAAAATGTTGCAATAGTGAAAAATTGAAAGTGATATAAGTGTCCACGCTATGAGCACAAACTCTGTGCACCCTGAGGACAGAAGTCTGGTCTGTGCTGTTTACTGCAGCCCCATCAGCCAATGTAGGTCAGGGCATTGCAGAAGCCAACACTACTGACTCACTCCTCAAGGGCTGGTGGAGTAATTCACAACAACCCATGCAAAGGTATAACGTGCAACTGTGAAAAACAGTAAAAAAAGAAAAAGTGGCAAATGGGAAGATCTGCACGATTAAGTGAAAAGAGAACACTGCAGAATAAAGACCTCATTTGTCTGAAAACAAGATAGGTAGATATTATAAATAAAAGCAATATAGTTTCACTGCCAACGGTTCTGTTGGATAATGGAATGGTGGATCCATGTCATCACAAGCTTATCCAAACCCACAGAATGTACAACACCAAGCGGAAGCGGAATGTGAATTATGCACTTTGAGTGATTAATGATGTGTCAGTGCAGCCTCATCAATTATAACATATGCACCACTGCGGTGGAGGATGTTGAGAATGGAGGAGGTTATGCATTTCTAGGGGCAGGGAGTATATGCGAAATCTCGCTACCTGCGGCTTAATTTTGCTGTGCCTATAAGTGTTCAAAAAATAAAGACTTTTTAAAAAAAAGTAACGTAAGTAATACTACATCATATGCACATGTAATATTTATACAGAAAAATGCCGAAAATTGTAAATACAACTGTATATGAAATCTCAATAGAAGTTCTAATGAAGTGAAAAATGGAAAAAGGAGAAGAATTTTAGTCTTCATTTCTGACCCATTGTATCAACCTTTTATAATGAACGTGCTAATTTTATAATTTAAACCATTTAGATTAAAAGCAAATAAAAATTACCAAGGCCATCTGGAAATTTCTAGCATTAACTGTTAGGTCACTAAAATATACAGGGAAAACACACCATATCCAGTTTAATTGCTTCTATAACAAGACGGGTTCAATAGGTCACCAAGAAGATAGAGATGTCAGTTAGATAAGATTTACATTTTTATACTTTGAAAGAGACTGAAAGTGCTAGTCCCTCAGTTGTGTCCTGCTCTTTGCAACCCCAAGGACTGTAGCCCACCAGGCTCCTCCGTCCATGGGATTCTCCAGGCAAGAATACTGGAGTGGGTGCCATTTCCTTCTCCAGGGGATCTTCCTGACCCAGAGATTGAACCCAGGTCTCCCGTACTGCAGGCAGACTCTTTACCAACTGAGCCACCAGGGAAGCCCTTTTTATACTTTACCACCTAGGAGAAGGGGGCCACAGAGGATGAGATGGATGGCATCACTGACTCAATGGACATGAGTTTGAATAAACTCCAGGAGACGGTGAAGGACAGGGAANATTGAACCCAGGTCTCCCGTACTACAGGCAGACTCTTTACCAACTGAGCCACCAGGGAAGCCCTTTTTATACTTTACCACCTAGGAGAAGGGGGCCACAGAGGATGAGATGGATGGCATCACTGACTCAATGGACATGAGTTTGAATAAACTCCAGGAGACGGTGAAGGACAGGGAAGCCTGGCTCGCTGCAACCCATGAGGTTGCAAAGAGACAGACATGACTTAATCATCACTGAACAACATCAACAGCGCCTATTTAGAATCCCAAGGTTCTGCGGCTACTGCTGCTGCTAAGTCGCTTCAGTCGTGTCCGACTCTGTGCGACCCCATAGACGGCAGCCCACCAGGCTCCTCCACCCATGGGATTTTCCAGGCAAGAACACTGGAGTGGTTGCCATTTCCTTCTCCAATGCAGGAAAGTGAAAAGTGAAAGTGAAGTCACTCAGTCGTGTCCAACTCTTCGCAACCCCGTGGACTACAGCCTACCAGGCTCCTCCGCCCATGGGATTTTCCAGGCAAGAGTACTGGAGTGGGTTGCCATTGCCTTCTCCATCCCAAGGTTCTAATAATGGCAAAATCATCAGAAAGATTTCTATCTCCTCCTTTTAAATCTCTTTTGAATTAGTTAAAAACCTTTTCTGATAAGTTGAAAGAAGAACACTTTAAAAATAAAGCAGATTGAAATCGTAGGTTAAGACCTGTCAGGAGATAAACAAAAAGCAATGACAGAAAGCTAAATCCAACACCTACCCTTAGAAAAAGGCAAAGATTCTCTCTCTCTTTAGCTGAGGGCAACACACGGGACCCAGCTGCACTGAATTCTCTGGACAAAAGAGCAGCAGCACTGGACATATGGTGTGGAACCCTGCTGAGGAACTTTTGGACAGGGACACTAAACGACACACCTAACCTGGTTAATAATAGCAAACCACTGACCCACAGCTAATGGTGTTCCTAGGAAATAGAATTCATGAGAAAAAGAAATAGCAGCATGAGACAGAATTAATCCACAACAGGTAATTTCCTTCTCTGTGCACAGCCCTCACCAAGAGGAAATCCGAAGATGTACCACCTGTTCAGCTGTGTCTTTCATGAGATTTAGAGTGACCTACCACCAGAGTCACCGCAGATGGTGACTGCAGCCATGAAACTAAAAGACGCTTATTCCTTGGAAGGAAAGTTATGACCAACCTAGACAGCATATTCAAAAGCAGAGACATTACTTTGCCAACTAAGGTCTGTCTAGTCAAGGCTATGGTTTTCCCTGTAGTCATGTATGGATGTGAGAGTTGGACTGTGAAGAAGGCTGAGCGCCGAAGAAGTGACGCTTTTGAACTGTGGTGTGGGAGAAGACTCTTGAGAGTCCCTTGGACTGCAAGGAGATCCAACCAGTCCATTCTGAAGGAGATCAACCCTGGGATTTCTGTGGAAGGAATGATACTAAAGTTGAAGCTCCAGTACTTTGGCCACCTCATGCGAAGAGTTGACTCATTGGAAAAGACTCTGATGCTGGGAGAGACTGGGGGCAGGAGGAGAAGGGGACGACAGAGGATGAGATGGCTGGATGGCATCACTGACTCGATGGGCGTGAGTCTGAGTGATCTCTGGGAGTTGGTGATGGACAGGGAGGCCTGGCATGCTGCAATTCATGGGGTCGCAAAGAGTCGGACACGACTGAGCGACTGAACTGAACTGAACCACCAGAATGATCAAAGGCGTTGGTCATTTATACCACATGATGACATGAAACATTGCATTGTCCTAGAAGTAAATTTTGAGATATAAGAAGAACGAGGTAACAAAAAAAGTTACATTCTTTATTCTTAATGTCTTCATTTTAGTAACAGATATTTTGCGGGTACTGATGTAAAACACCTGAAATTTAATGCACAAAGAATAATGATGTTTTAATGCTTGCACATAGTCAATCGCTATTCCTAGTTCATGGGAGATGCTTTGCTCATCTGAAAAATATTCAACTTTCTTTTTGTACGAGTCAAGATTTAATACGCTTTTCAATACACACACACACACACACACACACACACACATACACACTAAAAGGAGCTGTAGGTAGAGGAAATGTGGAAAACCACTGCTTTAAACCATATCCTGGTTCTGTCTGATTTGGTGAATCTCATCTTTAATCCTCAGCTACGGAGTGCGGGAAACATGCCTATATATTTTATGCCCAATGCAGACATTTTGTTTTGTTTTCACTCATTATTTAATAAATTATTCACATAATGGTAATGACAGCATTCAACTCATAAATATGTGTGAAATCCACAGGAAGTACATGTATGCTGACTTTATGTGAATAAGATTTTGTGTTGCCTGTAAGAGAATCTTAGCATAGATTTGAAGTGTCTTCTCCCCAGTGCTTGCAGGCACGTCCTTTGCCTTCACATTCAATGGCAGAGGTTGACTGCTTTCTCTGTGATGTGGCTTCTCTATAACACACGCACAAGTAGCTCCTCTGGCCCTTGACATCTCTCTCTTTTTTTCACTCTAAAATTACAAACGATTTGTCTATGGTATTTTTAATAGATTAAAAGCACACTGTCCAATGAAGAATTGAAATCATGATGTTTGGACTAGGAGTTACTACTGTCTCATGTTTTACAATCTGTGAAAATTTTGCATTAAAACTGGAGAGATCCCTCTACTAATCCCCAGATTAAAAATAATGCTGGGAATATTCAGAAAGTAAAGGAGGTAAAAATGAATTTGAGACTAATGAGCTGAGCTCTCAGACGGACAGGCGCTCCCCTGGGAAACAACTTGGCCATCATCCCAGTGCCTCACGGGGCTCCTTGCAAACAACAGCAGACAGCAAACCTAGAACTTGAGTCTCCGACTTCTGTGACTGACGCACTCCTAGAGTTAGCACAGATACGATACTTCCGAAGTCCTGTCCCATGACATGAGTCCAGATTCCAGATCTTCAAAGGCGATTTCTCTTCCCAATGTCCATCTCTGCCTAATTAGCCCAATAAACTCTTCTGCATCCAACACAACACCCTCTAAAATCTCCCCAAGACGAACAAAAAAGGAACAATTGTTTAAAGCAATTTTTTGCATATTAACTTTCAAGTGATGTAAATTCACTATGCAAAATGAACTGGACAGATAGGATCCCTGGTGTGTATCCATCACAATCTAACACAGATACTAATGACCTCGACTGGGATAGGAAGGCTGACAGATGAGATGGCTGATGGCTGACTGGTCATGCATGAAAGCAACACCTTCTCAAGCTGGATTTAAGAGCAATAAGCAGTAAAATGAACAAAACTTGAATCACACGCTTCTTGGGCGAGCATCTTACTACTGTGCAAATATTAATACTATTCACATGACTTAACAATATGAATGTGGAATGCACATACTATTATTAAGAAGCACTGTGGAATATGAAATGACCATGAGTTTTGGCACTGATGGAATGGTTTTCTCAAATTACTCAATCTGAGATTTTGACTAGTAACACACTGTCCTGAGGAGGACTGCATGGGATGATAGCTATTAACACCATTGCACGGTTGAGGTCTCAGTAATCATGCTTTTAGCTTTAACTTCTGAGTTAGACTAATTAGGGTTTTCTGGACATTTTTGTCTGCTTCAGATGATAAAGAATCTGCCTGCGATGCAGGAGACCTAGGTTCGAGCCCTGGGTTGGGCTCCAGTCTTCTTGTCTGGGGAATCCCATGGACCGAGGAGCCCAGAGGGCTGTACTCCATGGGGTCACAGAGTCAGACATGACTGAGCAACTAAGCAAACCACAGTTTAGAAACATATATATATATATATATATATGTAAAATACTATATATAAATATTTTATCATTGCTATATCAGAAGCACATAGGCAAAGATCATTTAGAATCTTTTTCAAACTACAGACGTGTTTAGACGATGGAGTCTTTCTTACAGTTTATTACATTCGCTGCATGCCATCAAACAAAAATTGTGCAGCTCTGAAAAGACTGTTCACCGCCAGTTCAAAGAATTCTTCATCCTTTTAAGAAGAGTTGTAAAGCCTTGGGTGCAGTATTCAAGTTGCCTAAAAAACACAGGACTGTCACAGCATACGTAGTCTTCTTTCCAAAACACTACAAAGGGATATATGCGTCTGACCTTTAATGTTTTTAGAGAACTTTTTTTTATTCAGGCAGTATCTTACATAAGCAACTGCAAACACATGAACGATGTGCTTAGCTGTGAACATGACACTTTAAAGTTGACAGTAAATGATGCGAAGAATTCGAGGTGGCAAGGTCTTAGAGTTGCCATTAATAATAAAAGAACGTGACTTTGACTAATTTGGTAGCGTGTTTCTGGTAGCTATGCTGGTAAGCATCCTTTTCAAATTAGTGGAGGCCAAAAAGCATAGATAATGAAGCCATGATGCTTGCTAAAGCATATCACCCTAGAAATATGATGCAAGGGCTAACACTTTGCCTGACTTTTTTTTTTTTCACTTTAATAATTTTATCTGTTCAGGTATTTCTGTAGCTTTTAATTTTATCAACTGCCACATTACCAGAATATGGCCAATTTTATCAACCTTATTTTTAAACAGATGCTAGACAACAGGGTTTGTGGTTGATGAAGTTCTATTTTAGAACGACTGTCAAGAAAATCTATTTTAGAAATCATTATTGACTTTATATTCCTATTTGAAACAACGGCGGTGTCTCTTTGCCTTAAATGTCTGCATTCCTGTTTAATTCCCAAGTTGTGCTTAAGCTGATTTTCAGAACTTAGAAAAGCCACACTCACAGGCTTCTGGGAGAGACAGCCCCAGCATCAACTTCCCCTGTCAATCTGTCCCCATCCTGGGCAGAGTGCCCTGTGGCCTTGAGACCCTCCAGCCAGGACACACTCTTTGTGTTGGTTCCTTGCCATGCAAACTGGGATCATTCAGAAGATTCCTCATAAATGTAACTCATCAGTCCTCTTGTAGCTGCGGACTTCCTCTTCCATCCCCAGGGAGAGGAAGTGGGAAGTGGTCCAGGCAGAGACCAGCCCCAGGCTCAGCTCTGCCGCCTTCCATTATCCTGCTGGAAAGCATCCCATGCAGGGGAGGAGCAAATCCTCAGTCGTGGACTGGATCTCACCAAGGGGAAGAGGAAGAGAGCCGAATGCTGAACACCCTTTTCCCACTGCTGGTGAGTATTCAGTCTTTGAAGAGCCCCTTTAAGAACTGTAATCAAGGTGGGAACCCACCCATCGTTTTGCTTAAAGGGCTCTCCTACCAGTTTCCACAACTGAACTCCTGAGAAATAACATGAATGCTGCGTAAGTCCCTTTGATATCCTACTAACGCCTGAGTCCATTAAAAGAGGCTCCCTGGTCACAGGCTAAGGGTCTAAAGTGAAAGTGAAGTCACTCAGTTGTGTCCAACTCTTTGTGACACCGTGGACTGTAGCCCACCAGGCTCCTCCGTCCAAGGGATTCTCCAGGCAAGAATACTGGAGTGGGTTGCCGTTTCCTTCTCCAGGGGATCTTTCCAACTCAGGGATCAAACCCAAGTCTCCCGCATTGCAGGCAGAGGTTTAAACCTCTGAGCCAACAGGGAAGCCCTAAAGAGTCCCTTTTTTCACAGATGAAGAAACAGAGTCTTGGAGGGTAAAATGGTTGGAGAAGAAAGATGCAGCTAACTACAGCTATCTCCTGAGGCTCAAAAGTTTGCCCACTGGAGAATGAGCAGTGGATACACTTAAATTTCTAGAAGGGTAGCTTCTAAGATAAGAGTGAACAAAATAGCAATATATTTTGACATCTGCTCTGAGCCATTCCTAAAGTCATTCTTTTATAAACTAACACATTTAATCAGCAGACTGGGTAGGTGAAACGGAGTGGTTGAGCATAGGTTCAAAATGTATCACTCTTTGGAAAACAAAATCAAGATACTCTCAAACGCAGGATTTTAGACATATAACCCCTAAAAGCTTCACTCTACATATATTTTGGGTACAAAAAACATTTTTCATTAAGCTCCAACATATGAACCATTCTGCAAAATTCTTCCCCGCTGCTCTCATGATGTTCATTCATTTACTTTTAAGCTGAATGATTGAAAGAAAATGACTGTGAAAGAGGGAATCAGGTTTAACCAAACACAGACAGTCTGGCCCCATCTGCTCTAGGTATAATGACGGTGACCACTGTGAGGCCACAGATAAACACAGGGCGGGTCTGAAGACCCTCCTTCAGGGGCTTTGCACAAAGTGTCTAGGAAAGAAAGATGAGGCTTTCTGATGATACTTTCTATAGAGTATATATTTTTTGGCTTATATACCACTTAGGTTCTTTTTTATTCTATTTCAGTGGCACTGTATGACTACAAAAGTATTGGGAACGTGTGGAAGGAAATGGACAGGGGAAATCACCTGTAATCCCTTATTGAAAGATTACTGTTTCTCACATACCTTTGTATTTCCTTCCAGTCCTTTACATGTGTATGTAGACAGATAGATAAATAGATGTAGATTAATTAAATACAGTGTCTTAATCCTTTGTCCATGTAACACATTTATGTGGAAAGCATGATACTTTGGTAGCTGCAGCCGTTGTATTCCCACATAGCTCAGTCGGTAAAATACCTGTCTGCAATGCTGAAGACCTGGGTTCAATTCCTGGGTCAGGAAGGTCCCCGGGAGAAGGAAATGGCAACCCACTCCAGTATTCTTGCTTGGAGAGATCCCATGGACAGAGGAGCCTGGCGGGCTACAGTCCATAGATCGCCAAAGTCGGGCACGACTTAGCATTATCTTTCTTTCTTTATTATATATAAGCTTGTATGTTTAACTATTTCTCTATTGTTGTAGGTTCGGGTTATTTCTACCTTTGGGCTATCAAAAGAACCCTACAACTAGCAGTAGCTTAACAAAGTGTACATGTTATATGGAAACACTGACACCACCATACATAAAGTAGATAACCAATGGGAACTTGCTGTATGACTCAGAGAACTCAAACCCGGGCTCTGTGACCACCTCGGAGAGAGGAAGGGGTGGGAGAGGGGAGGGAGGTTCAAGAGCAAGGGACACAGGCAAACTCTTGACCGATTCATGCTGACGTACGGCAGAGGCCAACATAAAATTATCCTCCAATTAAAAATAAATACATTTTTTTTAATGTACATGTTAGATTTAATGAATTCAGTTGCTAGAGTTTTCTTCTTAATAACTGTGAGCTACATAGGGCTTCCCTTGTGGCTCAGCTGGTAAAGAATCTGCCTGCAACGCAGGAGACCTGGGTTCAATCCCTGGGTTGGGAAGATCCCCTGGAGAAGGGAAAGGCTACCCACTCCAGTCCTCCGGCCTGGAGAATCCCATGGAAAAATCCATGGGGTCACCAAGAGTCGGACAGGACTGAGCAACTTTCACTTCACTTCACACATGCTCAGTGGCTCAGTCCTGTCCGACTCTTTGAAGCCCTGTGGACTGAGGCCTCCAGGTTCCTCTGCCCGGGGGATTCTCCAGGCAAGAATACTGGAGTGGGGTGCCATTTCCGACTCCAGGGGATCGTCCCAAGATGTCTCCTGCATTGGCAGGCAGATTCTTTACCACGAGCCCCACCCAGGAAGCCCCTGATGAATGTCTTTATCATCCCTCATCAACTTACAGTGCTAACAAACTTATTGATCCCTTACTATATTCCAAACACTCTTTTAAGGACTCTCTGTATATTTGCACACCTTAAACTTTACCAGCACTATAAGATCATTCTTATCTTTTATCATCTTTAAGGAGGAAAGGAAACTAAGCCACGGAGAAAATGCTCTAATTTCTCTCTAAGGCCACAGGGCTGACACAGAGTGGATCAAGCATTCAAAGCCAGAATCCTTGAGCCCGGCTCCGAATCGTGTGTTATACTACCTCCCTAAAGAACAAGTTCGTGGGTTTATTAAGCATGTTATTTTAATATTTTCCCCATTTTTTAAAACAGCACTTTCAAACAGGAATGTTAATGTATTTGGATAAGGAACAGTTTTAGAAAAAAAAAAAAAAATACGAAGGAAAGCGGACCCAGTGACTCAACTCCTTTGCTGAAACAGCTCTGACTCCCCACAGATGACACGTGTCTCACTCCTCCTCCTGTAGAATTGCACAGTGTCATGCTCACAATTTTTTGAGAGAAAGAACAGGATTACAAAGTCATGAGTTCAAGAGGTGAGAAGTGGAGAACTGTGATTTCCATGTACCGAACTGTGGTGGTGAGTTGGCCCTGAGTCAAATCCTAACCCCACTCTTCTTCTAGACTCAGCCGTAGGAGAGGCACTCACCTCCCCAAGTGCCCCCTTTCTCATCTGAAAATAGGGATGTTAACACCCTCTCTTGCAGAGTTACTGTGAGGATGAAATCAAATACCGTCACACAGCCACTGGCGAGGCAGACGCACTATGCCATTGTTTTCTCTCCCCTGCCTGGCTTCCCTCAGAAAATTCATGGTGACCTACGGCAAAAGTCACCACAATATTGTGAAGTAATTAGCCTCCAATTAAAATAAATAAATTACATTTAAAAAAAAAAAGCACATAAAAATAAAACTCTTCTCGGAAACAAGATAGCTTAAAAGTCTAAGCTTTTATAATATAACTATTAACATCTTCTTAAGAATAAAGATCCTTTAGGAACTCCACTTGAAATCCTTTAGGCTCTTCCCTGGAAAATATCCAGCCATCCTTTCTCCCACTAAATGCATAGGATGCCTTCAGAGTCTGCTCCTGAGTTCATGCCGGTTGCTGGAGTTTCTATCTCCAGAGTTTATATCTTACTGGAAACAGAGTGACTTGGAGACACAGAGCCCAGGGACCAGGCCTCGAGTGTAATGATTTAATATATCAGGGAGGAAGCTCTCCAGATGGCAAATAACAATTACCAGCATCATCTGAGTATATTGTGGATGCAGGTCTATACATATTATTATTACTATTTCCTTCATTCACTGTTCAAATAACAGTCCCTACGTAGACGACATGCTGCAGGGAAAATAGGCAATTATTTCAGCAGTATCCAGACACGTCCGCCACTGAAGAATAAATAACATATTTATCTTTTTAAAATTATGTAGCAGGTTGGAAAAAAAATGTCAGTTTAACAGTTGGCCCCAGAGTTCTCCTAAAGGAAGGAACTGTCTTTGCTTAGGAAAAATACCTAGACAGACTGCTTTAAGCAGGCAAGTATGACCCAAGGGGAATGCTTTATGTGAAAACAGCAAAAGCAAATGATAGCTTGACTGCTCCATGAAATGTTAACAGAATTTGGAGGGTGGAAGAGGCATCTAGAGAGGCGAGACCAGTCATCAGTGAGGGTGAAGGGGGCGTGTGTGTGTGTGTGTGTGTGTGCGTGCGTGCGTGTTAGTCGCTCAGTCGTGTCCGACTCTTTGCAACCCCAGGAACTGTAGCCCACCAGGCTCCTCTGTCCATGGGGTTTTTCAGGCAAGAATCCTGGAGTAGGTAGCCATTCCCTCCTCCAGGGCATCTTCTTGACCCAGGGGTCAAACCCTAGTCTCCTGTGTCTCCCGCACTGCAGGCAGATTTTTTTCACCCGCTGAGCCATGAATAGGGTAAGAGACAGTAACTTAACTGAAGGTCTGATCAGGTAAAAAAAGGAGGCCGGTTAAAAAATTCCGAATGGCAGGGAAGTGAAGGCACTGAGTTATTAACCAAGTCAGAGTCTGGTTCTTTGAGGTAAACCTCCTTAATTACTGCAAACCTTCAGTAACGCCATTGCACACCAACCCCTTCCTTGAATGGTGGGTTTGGCTTCACTTTTGAGAGTACATGGACAAAGAAACTTGAGTGGCTCCAGGAGCTGAGATAAAAGTGAGATTTAGAGTCAGCAGAAACACAAAAACAGCTCTGGGGTGGAAGTGAGAATGTGAGCCCCAGGGAAACAAAGAAATTGTCAGGAGGCTATTGAGCTTCCTGCAGAAAGTAGACTTGGGAGTTGGAATCAACTCTCTGTAAATTTCAAAGGGACCTAACATCAGGGTACCATTTGTGAAGAGAAGCAACCTCTGGTCAACAGGCACAAAAGGAACAGAATCCAGAAGTGCTTTCCCAGGTGCTTGAGGAAGTGAGTTCAGATTTCATCCACTTCTGCTTCGGATTTCTATTTGTTTTCCAAACGCCTGAGCTCTTTGAAGAGTGATATTTTCCAAAGGTAAATAAAAATAATTTTAAATGCCTTCTAAATGAAATCAAGTCATTGTTTTGATGAGAAGCCATTCCTTTTACAGGTTATCGAGTATCATCAGGACCGAGTTACCTGGATGCAGGCTCTGAGTGTGCTCAGAAGACAGGAAGGCCACCCAATGGCCTGTACTGCCGCTGTTCCTTGAAGCTTTTATGAACCTAGAATGTCCAGTGAAGAGGAAGCAAGAGCGACCCTCCCCGTGAAAAATCTGTTCAGCAGACCAGCAAAGTAACATGTGTCCTGTCTACCTTCTAGCACGTTCTGGCCTCCCTTCCTCTTCCTCTCACGGCCATTCTTTTCTCAAAGCAGAGCAACCAAATCCCCACCCCTCCCACCAGAACAACCCTACATGGTCACTAACAACCTCCTGATAATCCAGACTAACAATCTGCCCTTGTTGGAATCCTTGGTTCTATTTTTCCTATTCATCCCATTATTGTTGTTGTTCAGTCGCTAAGTCTTACCTGACTGTGGCCCATGGAGTGCAGCGCACCAGGCTCCCCTGTCCCTCATTATCTCCCAGAGTTTGCTCAGAGTCATGTTCTTTGAGTCAGCGATGCTATCAAACCATCTCATCCCCTGCCTCCCTCTTCTCTACCTGTCTTCAATCTTTTCCAGCATCAGGGTCTTTTCCAATGAGTTGGCTGTTGCATCAGGTGGCCAAAGTATTAGAACTTCAGCGTTAGTCCTTCTGATGAATATTCGGGATTGATTTCCTTTAGGGTGGACTGGTTTGATCTCCTTGAAGTGCAAGGGACCCTCAAGAGTCTTCTCCAGCACAGTAATTGGAAAGCATCAATTCTTTGGCACTCAGCCCTCTTTATGGTCCAATTCCCACATTCATACATGACTACTGGAAAAGCCATAGTTTTGACTTTACAGACCTTTGTTTGCAAAGTGATGTCTCTGCTCTTTAGCACACTGTCCCATTATTATTTTGATCCAAATTCCTCAGTCATTCTACTGCTCTCCTTCCTCCACCAGTGCCTTAAATGGTCTGTTTCCAAATCCTGTCCTGGGTTTTGTCTTTTAATTCCACATGCATTCTGTGCTTCGACTGTCACTGAAAATGACTCCCAAATCAACTTCTCCAAGACTTCTCGTCTCCAGCCTTAAACCTCTACTCCCGAAAGCATGCTGCGCACATCCACCCAGGTGTCTCACCAAGCATCTCACTGTCTGTATGCCCCAACAAGTGGAGGCCACAGGCGATGACCTGCCAGGAATCACCCTTTGTCCACCAGGCACCTCTCCCAACCACACAGAAACATGCATTTGCAGTGCGAGCACTGTACCTTTTCCTAGCCATATAACGACCAATAAGTTCCACATATATAAATTCAGAGGACATCAGGGATATCAGTCTTGCTCCTGTTCATAAGCCTATCTCCTTATAGGTATCACATAAGCAACACCAGCCATGTCTTATTTAGACATTATTTCATTCTGTCTTAACATCATAGTTATCTGAGTGCTTATAATAATAACTTCTTTTTCTTTCTAAAAGAATGTTTCTTTCTCCACAACACTTAATGTCCCCTAGTGGTATGCTGAATTGAATGGCTCCCCAAGCCAAAACTTCCTTGTGCCTATTTCTACTCTCAATGTACCACCTTCAATGTTTATCTTAAGCTCAGCTACTAAGAGCTTTCTAAAGTTGCAGGTCTCAAAACGCAGTCCACACACACAAGCCCATAGGATTCCCCACTCAGAAATGGTCTTCATAATTAGAAATGATGCTTATCCCCTCTCAGAGATTCACCCCTAACACTCATCCAATAAGAGCTATGAAAAGTCCTACAACTGAAAAACACTTTCCAGCTTTAGGTACATTTTTGTCTTTGGATACTTTTCTTTCAAGTCATACTTAATAATATCTGAAAAAGTCAGGGGACAATTTGTCAGTATAAACATGTGCAGTGGCTGCAACAAGATAGAATTTGGTCTCTTTCTCTGAGCCAGAGAAGCAGTCACTGCAAAGCAGACCTGGTGGTTCCAAGAAGAGAGGGACCAGGCTCCTACAATGCTGCCCAGGGGTCTTCAACAGGCACCGCTTCATATCCTAAGATGTCTCCACCAGCTCCTACTCTCACATTCATATTCCATTTAATGGAGAAAAGAAAGGTGAGCACACTACATCTTCTGTTTTAAGCAAATTCCCTGGAAACTGTTCACACTATTTTCACTCCTATCCTGTTGGGAATGACTTGATCACATGAGCACAACTACCTGCAAGGGAGGCTGGGAGATAGTCTTTAAAGACGTGACCAAGTGCTTAGCTAGAATGTCTATTGCTATAAAAGAGGAGAAGCCTGGAGAGAGGAAAAGAACTAATCATCTCTGCTCCAACATCCATAAAACCCACATGGGGACTAGAGACTCTCATCAATGTGAACAAGAGACTTGACGAATGTGAATGAAATTACAGGTGACACATATTAAGCAAACTAGAAGGAAATGTTCACTGGCATTATCCAAAAGTTCATACTTGGAAAAAACAGCAGCTTGCCATAAGTTTATTTTTCCATATTCTAGCCATTCCTATGAAAGAAAAGTTTTTTCAAAGATGTATATTTTTCAGAACTCATTGTTCAGTTCAACCATTCTACAATGAAAAGATGTAACAGAATTATTTTTCTCTAATATTCAAGTTCATAGGGAGACATTAAGTGACATTAAGTCATCACTTTTATTATCTAATCCTTAATTTCAAGAATGTCACTCACTGACAGTGTCACCTTGGGTGGGTCAGTAAACATTTTCAAGTCTCAGTTTTCCACTGTAAATTGAAGATAATAAATGCACACTGCAGTATTAAATGGTTTACATAGAATAATAATGCAGATAAAACACCAGAACAGTTTTACATGCTAAAAATGGGTGTAACTAGATGATCTTTAATATTCTGTTTCTACGACCAAAAAACTGTGAAGGGTAAAGAGGTGTTGCAGAAATAATCCTGGCATGGGCACTTCAGGAAACACTGTAGTCAACTTGTGCTTTTTCTTTTCCCAGTGACAGAGCAGTACTTGGACACAAGCTGATGTCCTGCAGCGTCTCAAACTCTAGGAAATAGCTCTTGAACACACACAAGTATATTTCTGGTAGCCCACCAAATCTTAACTCTTTTACAAAGAACATTCACAAAACTTTCTAAGACCGTTTTGGTCTACTCATTACCTCCCTGAAGGAGTCTATAGAACGCAAATTCTCAATAAAATTTGTGGTCTAAGGAAATGATTGAAGTTTGCTAGATAAAGGAAGAACTTACTAAGGATAAATATGGCAAAATCCTAAGGGGGGAAAAAAAACTCTTTAGGAATTCTATACTTTGGCTAACTTCTTACCTTTCATAATATGAACAATCAGAATAAACAGTGTAGCCAGCTCTCACTACAATTTCTTATTTTAAAAATGGAATTAGACTGAGGCTCTGAAAAGTATTTTACTGCTTTGAACTTCTAGGAAGTTTCTATGTTAATTTTAATGTGGATGTTTTTAGGATTAAATGCAGATCTGTGCATTGATGGCAAGTGTAGGACCCACTGTGTGAGTTTGTGATTCTACTATAAAATAATAGAAACACAGAACTGGAGCCTTTCAATGGAGATTTCAAACCCAAGTGCTCATTCATGGTTTAAACACAAACAATTCTACTTAAAAGTTTGAACGCTATTTCTTACTAACTGCTGAGTGTGGAAGACCCTAAATAATTAACAGAACCATAGTTTCTATCGCAATGTTTATAGGTCTTTAGCTATCTGTGTGTATATATGTATGACCACTCTGTCTGAACTGTATAAATCACACATTTTCCAAAAAGGCAATGAGAGTCAACAAAGGCATAAAAGAAAGAAAAAAGAAATCTTGCAGGACCATAAAATGAAATGTTTTTATTCACTTAAACATTACTGCAGACTTGTACCTTCCTGACGGCAGATGAAATTTTCCATAGAGCAAAGGAGGGATTCACAGCTCCATAATGACCCCTCTGGTGACCTGACAAATGTCCTCGGCACGCAGACTGAAACTACACTTTTGGTTGGGAACACGGCTTCAGGGGCTGCATCTCACTGCTGCACTAAGAACTTTCACACTGCGTTTCTGTGTTATATGAAATATATGCACGGTAGCTCTTTTCTAAAGACAAAATGTCCAGAAAAGTAACCTCCTTGGAGTAACCTAGAAATGTATTTATATACATTTCTAGAAAGAGGATGAACAAAGGATGAGTGGGATAAATGCTGCTGCTGCTAAGTCACTTCAGTCGTGTCCGACTCTGTGCGACCCCATAAACGGCAGCCCACCAGGCTCCCCCGTCCCTGAGATTCTCCAGGCAAGAACACTGGAGTGGGTTGCCACTTCCTTCTCCAATGCCGGAAAGTGAAAAGTGAAAGTGAAGTCGCTCAGTTGTGCCCAACTCTTAGCGACTCCATGGACTGAAGCCTACCAGGCTCCTCCATCCGATGGGATTTTCCAGGCAAGAGTACTGGAGTGGGGTGCCATTGCCTTCTCGGGATAAATGCTAGCTGACACTTTTATCACATCAAAAAGAAACTCAGTTCCTAATAACCTGGAAGGTACACCAAGAATTAACACCACCTGATCTTGGCCTGAGTCTTTCTCTGTTTTCTTCCTAGATGCTTTGAGAGTACACCACATTCCAGCATTGCCAGTGACTTCCTTCACAAACTCTCCACCCTTCTAGATGGCTATTTAGCAGGGGAATGGACAAGCCAGATCTTCGTAAACAAGCCAAAATAACACTTGGATAGTTTTTTGTACTTTTATAGCGCTTAGTAAGTTCCAGGCACTGTTCTAAATGTTCTCAGTGCAGAAGTTCCAATGAGGTAGCAACTATTTTTATCCCAGTTTACAAATGATAAAATGAAGGAAAAGAAAGGGTAAGCAATTTTCCCAGGGTTATGACAGCCAGCTCCACACAGCACGAAGCCAACACAGACATTTCAAGACAAACAGACGAGCCACGGCAGAACTATGATACAAGGCAGGGGTCGGTAACAAGGACCAGGGAGAGTATATTCATCCCAGGACAGAGTTCACAGCAAAACAGCTGCAGAAGGAAGGAAAACCAACCTGAATCCTTGGTTCTCAGAACACGCTCTCACTGAGGGCAAAATTGGTCTCATTGTGTAGGGCAGCTCCGACCCTACAGATGGAGTTAAGTAACCTAATCGATAGATGTTTTATGTAAGGCACCCAGAATCCAAGACAATCACTGACGCTTTACCAGGTTTGTCTACATCCTCTCGCCTGGAGTTATTATCAGCACTGATTCCCTGGTACCATCTTTGCTCAAGCCATTCTGCCTACCACTACTCACCTGCCTTTTCTTGAAAGAAATGTTCGGCCTCTCAAAGCCTTCCCATCACACAGGAGCTGGTCGAGCTCCCCTTCTTCCCAGCCTTTTCCTTTCAAAGGCTTAACAAGCCGCAGTATCTGTCATGAGTCATCCATTCATGGAAACGTGTTGGTTTTCTGCGTAACATCTTAACCTCTGCGGCCAAAGACCAAGGAGTGCAGCACCACTTCTCTCTCACCACTTACAATGCTCGTTGGCATGATTTGTTTGTACAAAATGCCGAATGGACTTTCATTCAATGAAGATGCTAATGAATATCATAATTTATGTGTTAGCCTACTTCCTCCACTAGGCCACCCATTTGTGGACCACAAGTGTGCAATAAATCTTTATTGATTAATTACTTCTCTACTGAGTCAGAAATCGTTTGCAGTGTTATGAAAAAATGATTATGAACACAATCCAGTAGTTGTTTTTAAATAAATGGTATTTAATAATATGTGCCTAAGGTACTTTGTGTAATTCCATAAAAGCCACACCATGAACACAACCTCTGGGATTCATTTCGAGAGAAGGCACACATCTTTCTTCCTTCCTTCAAGTGAGGACATGTGGCATATCTTCTGGACCTGAGGGGTTCTCCTTCTTTTCGAAACACAGTTGAGAAATTTGAGCTTTCAGAGTGATAGCAATCAAGAAGGCTTCTGACTCAAGGCTACCAAGCTCCTCTCATAAATATATTTTGCTTTGTGAAAACGTTTCATATGCACGCAGCTCGAGGGCATGTGCTCTGGGTTAGGCTGAGAGTGTGAAGTTAAATATGATGGATCCTTGGTTTACAACATTATCTGGGATATAATAACTATTAACATCTCTATTTTAAAGGTGTGTGTGTTCAGTCGCTCAGTCATGTCCAACTCTTTGGGACCCCATGGACTGTAACCTACCAGGCTCCTCTGTCCATGGGATTCTCCAGGCAAGAGTACTGGAGTGGGCTGCCATGCCCTCCTCCAGGGGATCTTCCCAACCCAGGGATCGAACCCAGGTTTCCCGCATTGCAAGCAGACTCTTTACCATCTGACTCAAGAGGGAAGCCCACTTGAAAAGTTAGACATGCAAGTCTTTTATAGTAAATTTTGTGGAAAATTGTTTTATGTATATATGGCCCCACCCTCACAAATGTTTTCTACTAGTATTTATTTAAATTTCAGACCAGAACTGTAAAGCAGATCATATAACTTATATCACTGTAACAAGAAAATATTTCAGTTGACTAAATTTCTAATACTGAATGTTTGTTAAAATTTTCTGGCTCTTAGTGATCAATGCAAATAAATAGAGGGAAACAACAGAATGGGAAAGACTAGAGATCTCTTCAAGAAAATCAGAGATACCAAGGGAACATTTCATGCAAAGATGGGCTCGATAAAGGACAGAAATGGTCTGGACCTAACAGAAGGAGAAGATATTAAGAAGAGGTGGCAAGAATACATGGAAGAACTGTACAAAAAAGATCTTCACAACTCAGATAATCATGATGATGTGATCACTCATCTAGAGCCAGACATCTTGGAATGTGAAGTCAAGTGGGCCTTAGAAAGCATCACTACGAACAAAGCTAGTGGAGGTGATGGAATTCCAGTGGAGCTGTTTCAAATCCTGAAAGATGATGCTGTGAAAGTGCTGCACTCAATATGCCAGCAAATTTGGAAAACTCAGCAGTGGCCACAGGACTGGAAAAGATCAGTTTTCATTCCAATTCCAAAGAAAGAGAATGCCAAAGAATGCTCAAACTACTGTACAATTGCACTCAAATCACATGCTAGTAAAGTAATGCTCAAAATTCTCCAAGCCAGGCTTCAGCAATACGTGAACCGTGAACTCCCTGATGTTCAAGCTGGTTTCAGAAAAGGCAGAGGAACCAGAGATCAAATTGCCAACATCTGGTGGATCATGGAAAAAACAAGAGAGTTCCAGAAAAAAATCTATTTCTGCTTTATTGACTAAGCCAAAGCCTTTGACTGTGTGGATCACAATCAACTGTGGAAAATTCTAAAAGAGATGGGAATGCCAGACCACCTAACCTGCCTCTTGAGAAACCTGTATGCAGGTCAGGAAGCAACAGTTAGAACTGGACATGGAACAACAGACTGGTTCCAAATAGGAAAAGGAGTATGTCAAGGCTGTACATTGTCACCCTACTTATTTAACTTCTATGCAGAGTACATCATGAGAAACTCTGGACTGGAAGAAACATAAGCTGGAATCAAGACTGCTGGGAGAAATATAAATAACCTCAGATATGCAGATGACACCACCCTGATGGTAGAAAGTGAAGAGGAACTAAAAAGCCTCTTGATGAAAGTGAAAGAGGAAAGCGAAAAAGTTGGCTTAAAGCTCAACATTCAGAAAACGAAGATCATGGCATCTGGTCCCATCACTTCATGGGAAATAGATAGGGAAACAGTGGAAACAGTGTCAGACTTTATTTTGGGGGGCTCCAAAATCACTGCAGATGGTGACTGCAGCCATAAAATTAAAAGATGCTTACTCCTTGGAAGAAAAGTTATGACCAACCTAGACAGCATATTCAAAAGCAGAGACGTTACTTTGCCGACTAAGGTCCGTCTAGTCAAGGCTATGTTTTTTCCAGTGGTCATGTACGGATGTTAGAGTTGGACTACGAAGAAAGCTGAGTGCTGAAGAATTGGTGCTTTTGAACTGTGGTGTTAGAGAAGACTCTTGAGAGTCCCTTGGACTGCAAGGAGATCCAACTAGTCCATTCTGAAGGAGATCAGTCCTGGTCATTCTTTGGAAAGACTGATGCCAAAGCTGAAACTCCAGTACTTTGGCCACATCATGCCAAGAGTTGACTCATTGGAAAAGACTCTGATGCTGGGAAGGATTGGGGGCAGGAGGAGAAGGGGATGACAAAGGATAAGATGGCTAGATGGCATCACTGACTCAATGGACGTGAGTCTGAGTGAACTCCAGGAGTTGGTGATGGACACGGAGGCCTGGCGTGCTGCGATTCATGGGGTCGCAAAGAGTCGGACACAACTGAGTGACTGAATTGAACTGAACTGAACTGAACATAAATGGTCCTAGAAGACATATGAAACAACATCCAATGGAATTTTTAATGCAAAATATTACTCATTTCACTTCCTCCAGGAACCACCTGTGTGCTACGCTTGTGCTTAGGTGCTCAGCTATGTGCAACTTTTTATGACCCCATGGACTTCAGCCCTCCAGGCTCCTCTCTCCATGGATTTCTCCAGGCAAGAATTCTGGAGCAGGTTGCCATTTCTTTTTCCAGGGGATCTTCCCAAACCAGGAATCGAACCTGTGCCTCCTTCATTGCAGGAGGATTGCCAAGGATTTTTTACCCACTCAGCCACTAGGGAAGCCCATCCATTACAAAAATTTATCTTTGGGTGGATTAATCCTCCGCCACTGGACTTCCACTTTTTGCCTTTGTCTTTGTCCCATGTGAGCAGGCTTTGAAGTTCATGTGCCTGCTCGTCCATGAACTTCAGGCACAATGCCTGGCATGCTGTGGGCCCTGGATAATTGTTTGATTAAAGAATAAATGAGAATCTCTTAAAGTCACACAGATGACATAAAATCTTTAGAAGACAGATGACAAAAAATTGCTTCAGAGAATAAAGTAGTCTTTGAAGTTGAATCTAAGAATCTAATAATTCAAAACCTTTTCTACATTACCATGGCAATTTCTTTTTATATCAATACCACTTTGAAACAATGAGTTTACTTTATCAAGTCTTTTTATTTCTCTCCATTGTGATCAGAAAAGACTGATAAGGTGGTTTGTGTTCAAAGATGCCTGCAAACCAAAGCCTATTGCAGACTCATGAAAACCATCTGCCAAAATTGGAGGAACCGCCTTACTCTCACTTGTCCCCAAATTCTCAGTAAATAACAGGAAAACTGATTCAAAGTTCAACGCTGAATTTAAATTGATTCAGCTTTGTATTCATTCTAAATGCAGACTAAGATATTTATTTAGGTTTGTGTTGTTACTCTTCCATAATACTATTAAGGGAATTAAAACAAAAGTACTTTGAATCCTTCAGAAGAAAAGCATTATTCTCAGAAACTAAATAGTCACCCCACTCAGTCAGTAAAGAATCTACCTGCAGTGCAGGAGATCTGGGCTCAATCCCTAGGTTGGAAAGATCCACTAGAAAAAGAAATGCCAGCCCACTCCAGGACTCTTGCCTGGGAAATCTCACGGACAGGGAGCCTGGTGGGCTAAAGTCCATGAAGTTGCAAGAGTCCAACACAAGTTAGCGACTAAACCACCAGCAACACAAAGATAAGCACCTTTCACTCATTTATAGAGAACAATATATTTCTATCGTTTCATGTACCTGAAGAGGTGCTGTCTTTTCTTGTTTTTAAAAGTGTCTGTCTTTCCGCATTTTTCTCAATATACTGTGAATTTATCAGTTTCCTTTTCCAGGTGCAGTACTGTTAAGTGCCAAGGGTAATAAATGAAGGCCTAAGAATTAGAGGCTGTTATTAAACTTATTGGGCTTCCCAGGTAGCACTAGTGGTAAAGAATCCACCTGTCAATGCAAGAGCCTCAAGAGACTTGGGCTTCGTCTCTAGGTCCAAAGATTCCCTTGAAGTAGGAAATGGCAACCCACTCCCAATATATTCTTGCCTGGGAAATCCCATGGACAGAGGAGCCTGGCAGGCTACAGTCAGTCCATGGCGCCACAAAGAGTCAGTCAGGACTAAGTAACTGAGCACACACATTAAACTTATTTCTGGCCCTTTTGCCTTATAAACCATCAGCACCAGATTGGAAGGGATTCAGTCAGAAGTCCCTAAACGCTTAGTATTACTCGAATTATGTTACCAATTACAATTTGTTTATCACTCCTTGAATGTGGTCCCTTGTGAGCCCTGCAAAGAATTAAACACGATGAAGGTATTAAGGCTACTGCTTGTCTGCTTTCCTATGGTTACATCTCTAGGTCCATTATACAAGTTCATAGATTTATACACCTTTCCTGTCCAGCACTGACCCCATGCATATTTTGATGGTGTGATAATATGAGGAATGTCTTTCTATCCCACTGGAAAACCCAATGATAAGTTTTTTTTTGTTTTTTTTTTTGTCAAAGAGTCAGATACTAAATATCTTAGGCTTCATGGACCAAAAGCTCTCTAATTGCTCAGGCTGGCCATCACAATCTGAAAACAGCCATTTCGGCAACACAAAAATTGAATGAATGTGACTATGTTCCAATAGAACAATATTGCTGTATCTGTACCCCCACATTTTAAGTTTCATATAATGTTTCATGGACCACAAAATATTAGGCTTCTTTCAATTTTTCTTGTCTTAGCTTATTCTCCCTAAAAAGCAGTCAGGGATGGCTCACAGTTTGCTGACCCCTGCCTTTGACCATGGGATCCACAAAAACTGATTCTGCATCCCTTTTATTTGCAGACACAGCTTCAGGCCTTGCATAGTTCTCTGGATGTTGTAGGTACTCAATACATGCTTATTAAATGATTCACGCTGAATAATTTATGGTTCTCATAACACCACGATTAACCTATTTATGATGAGAGAATGTGTTGGAACCTTTTTCACCCTCTCTCTCTCCAGACTCTAGTGAGGCCAAAATATGGGAACCTTACAAGGATAAGTCATTTCCATTGCTGTTGTTGTTCAGTCACTAAGTCGTGTCTGACTCTTTGTGACCCCATAGACTGCAGCATGAGAGGCTTCCCTGTCCTCCTTTATCTCCTGGAGTTTGCTCAAATTCATGTCCATTGATTCTATGATGCCATCCAATCACCTCATCCTCTGTCACCCCCTGGTCACCCTGCCCAGCATCAGTGTCTTTTCCAACAAGTCGGCTCTTTGCATAAGATGGCCATAATACTGGAGCTTCAGCTTTAGTATATTCCAATATATGTTAGTATATTCCCAATATTCCAATGAATATTCAGGACTGATTTCTTTAGGATGGACTGTTTTGATCTCCTTGCCGTCCAAGGGACTCTCAAGAGTCTTCTCCAGCACCACAGTTTGAAAGCATCAATTTCCATTAAGTTGAAGATATTTAGAAAGGGACTGACTGAGTCCTCAAAATAAAGCTTGGTTAAGTAAACGGAATGGTGATTAGCCACACAGAACATTGCTAACTCTGTTGCAGCCGCTCCCTGTCCAGGCCAGCCTCTCAGTGCAGTAGTCACCAACCTCCAGGGTTCAGAGGAACCGCCCGTCTTAGGNTCCATTAAGTTGAAGATATTTAGAAAGGGACTGACTGAGTCCTCAAAATAAAGCTTGGTTAAGTAAACGGAATGGTGATTAGCCACACAGAACATTGCTAACTCTGTTGCAGCCGCTCCCTGTCCAGGCCAGCCTCTCAGTGCAGTAGTCACCAACCTCCAGGGTTCAGAGGAACCGCCCGTCTTAGGCTCTTGGACTTGATCTACTTCATGCTGGTGCCAACTACTAATTTCCCCATTAAATTCTAGTACTGTGCTTGAGCTCAGCCTCAGTGTGGCATTGGGTCTCCCTGCACACACAAGACTTGGCTGTAGCCTTGAACTTCTCTCTAGAGTGAGCAATAGGGGACAATCCTAAGTGGGTCTAAGGCCGCTGTCACCCTTGCCTAGTGGTCTTACTGCCTTGTCCCTCCACATCCTACCTTTAAATCGCATAGTTTTCATCCTACGCAGTCAACACCAGTCCTTGCTGGAGCCACTGAGCCCTAGAGATAACGAATCAGCAGCACAGAACCACCTCATCTTAGTGAAACTTGCTCTATACACCCATGCAAACCTACAGAGTGTATCAGTTTCCCTTAGAAGAACACAGAATGCTGCAGAAATCTAAGTTACCTAACTACTCACATTTTGAAAACTAACATTATTCTCTTCTGCTTTGTATCACTTTCACAAAGAAATGTAATAATCAAAATAAAGAGCACATTAATATGAGCAATTGTAATTTTTTTAGTAAGCAGCATGTTTTACTGTATGTGACTCTGAAAGTATCAAAAACATACACGCATGCTTAGTCACTCAGTCATGTCCAACTCTGCAGCTCCATGGACTGCAGCCAGCCAGGATCCTGTCCATGGGGATTCTCTGGGCAAGAATACTGGAGTGAGCTGTCATTGCTCTTCTCCAGGGGAATCTTCCCAACTCAAGGATCGAACCCATGTCTCTTGAGCCTCCTGCACTGCAGGTGGATTCTTTACCATCTGAACCACCAGGGAAGCCCATTAAAAAAGATGCTTTTGCTAAAAAAGAGTAATTTAATTATCAAATAACACAAAATAACATTATGAATTATCTTCATTCCTATGTAAATGATCATTTAAATGTTAAAATTAAGCATTTTCTTCTTTTGAAACTGACAAATTTCAAATACCACCCTGGACATTTTATACACTGGACTTGATCCTTGCCTTTAGAGCAGAGAAACTATATTTAGAGACCTCAGTGGAACACAGAGAGGAGAACTTGCTGGTGTGCTCAGAAGGCCTGGGAGGAAAACAGTGGGGAAGGTTTCATGGTGGTACTAACAGAGGCCTGGAGGAGCTCACTTCTTCCCTGTCTCAAGAATTTCTTATCTATTCACCAAAGGAAATAAATTCACACACATGTAATAGATGGAGGGCTCAAGCATTTTAGAACCAAGTAATTATCCACCGAGCTAAGGGTCCTCCATGCTCTCAAGCACTCTTGGGCAAGAATGTCAGAAATTTCTCCTGGGCAAGACACTGAGCAGGAATGTCAAGGACTTAATCTGAATAAGCCGGGGTCCTAAGAACGAGGCTGGCAAAGAAGACAGAGCTCAGAGACCAGCAGCCACGGTACACCTGGATGGATTCAACAGGTGGCCTCCCCTGCTCTGGTTCTGATCACCAGGAACAGGACTGGAAAACCCCAAGCCACCCCTCCCGCTTACCTATGTGATGCCCATTCAGCCTTCTCTCCACACACAATGTGGAAGTGCCTACAAGAGGAGAGAAAGGCTCCCATCGCTGCAATGACTCAGCAGCCCGATGCTGACTCTCCTCTTGCCTGAGTTAGAGCCAGCCTGCCTGGTGACCCCGGGTCCCCTTTGGCCCAGTTTCAACAGCTGCAGGAGGGCAAGCTAACCAGAGCTGGTGCAAATCCCTTCTCCTGGTATGCACTTAATTCTCTAACGTGAATCAGTGGTCAACCCCAAACTAGCCTTCCCATTTGGAAGTCTGCCGTCACAACCTGAAATGTGCCGAGAGGTTTTTGAAAATGGCCTGATCATAGTCCACTAACGAAAGCCTAACTTTTGTGGGGCTTTGTTACAGTTATTAATAAAAGGGCTGCTTTTACAAATTTAAATGAAGTGGCAGAAAGTCATGGGGTTTACCAGAAGTCGAGTCTTATCTGCCAAATATTTCATAATATATACACTGCCGAGCAAATAAATATGGAAATTTCTGAGCATTTTCAAAGCGGGAGATTCAAGTGTATCACTTCTCGAGGGTAAGTCTTTCATGTTATTATCTGCCAGAATTTCAAATGCAATAGGAAAACGTGAAATCAGTATCCTACACCATTTCCACAGTTGCTAAGTGTTAGTTGCTCAGTTGTGTCCGACTCTTTGTGACCCCAGGGACTGTANTTCAAGTGTATCACTTCTCGAGGGTAAGTCTTTCATGTTATTATCTGCCAGAATTTCAAATGCAATAGGGAAACGTGAAATCAGTATCCTACACCATTTCCACAGTTGTTAAGTGTTAGTTGCTCAGTTGTGTCCGACTCTTTGCGACCCCAGGGACTGTAGGCCGCCAGGCTCCTCTGTCCGTGGAATCATCCAGGCAAGAATACTGGAGGGGGTTGCCATTCCCTTTTCCAGGGGATCTTCCAGACTCAGGGACTGAACCTGGGTCTCCTGCACTGCAGGCAGGTTCTTTACCATCTGAGCCACCAGGGAAGTCCTCTTACCTGTTTCCGCAGATAAGAGATCATTATTATTTTTTTGAAGACAGCACATCAGCTTGCTCTGGGCTTTTGCATATAAAGTATTCACTCTATCAGACACTTCCTAAATGCTCAGCTAACATGAATTCTTAGCTTTTTCTTTAGGGCTTTGGTAAGGCTTGGTAATTTCCAAGCCAAAAGTTAACAAAACCAGACAGAAGAAATCACGTCACCTAAAACACTGAGCTTGAGATGCAACCAAATACGAAGCATCTCTATATGAATCCATTTTTCAACACAGGGAGTCAGGGAGCTTCCCAGGTGGTCCAGTGGCTAAGGCTCCCAGTGTAGGGCTCCCAGGTTCGATCCCTGGTCAGAGAACTAGATTCTGNGGCTTTGGTAAGGCTTGGTAATTTCCAAGCCAAAAGTTAACAAAACCAGACAGAAGAAATCACGTCACCTAAAACACTGAGCTTGAGATGCAACCAAATACGAAGCATCTCTATATGAATCCATTTTTCAACACAGGGAGTCAGGGAGCTTCCCAGGTGGTCCAGTGGCTAAGGCTCCCAGTGTAGGGCTCCCAGGTTCGATCCCTGGTCAGAGAACTAGATTCTGCATGCTGCGGTAAAGCCTGGGGAAGCCAGATAAATAAAATAGAAATTAAAGAAAAACAAAAAAGTATGGAGTCAACCTATGGAAAGAACAGCAGAGCAGGGAAAGCAGAAGACAGCAGTGAGAGCCAAGAGGCAGACTCGACATCTCTTCTGAACAATCCAGCAACAGGCCTGGATTCCTTCCACTGGCAGGGGTGGCTCTGGGCTCGCTCTGCTGGAGACTGGGCAGGAACCAGGGATCTGGGGAGCACTTGATACCTATTCATCCAGATGCCATGAAAACTCCCCTCGTCCTCCTCCACAACCCTCTGCTCAGTCTCTCTGGCGTCAGTGAAGACAGGAGGGAAAGTGATGAACCCCCAGTTTTGCAGGCAGTAGGAAGACAGCGTCCACAGACTGCTGTCCCCTTGCCAAGCCCACGTTCCCAC
>SJYA01004659.1:0-27542 GCA_006410615.1 Neotragus moschatus
ATCTTCCCAACCCAGAGATCGAGCTTGGGTCTCCTGCATTGCAGGCAGATTCTTTACTGACTGAGCTACAAGGGAAGCCCTTTATCAAATGATCTTGTTCAAACGTTTTATTGGAAAGAAATTTGCTATAAAGTCATACGCTTAAATTCACTAAGAAATTATAAGAATTTTGTGAAAGATTCAGTAAAAATGACAAGAAACTACATGTCAAAAAGGAGTTTCATTTGACGGTAGATGAGTTTGTCCTCTTAATACCTTAAGAACTTTCAGCCATGACTGAATTGAAGAAGCTACACTGGAGAGATATTTTTAGCTCGGCCACTTTTTGCTATCTGAGAAAGGATGGAGAATAAATACTTACAAATTTTAGAAACGAAATATTAAGTTCTACTTGATATTGAAAAACAGACACATTTCCATATGGACAAAGGGCTTTCAGCTTTGTACATTCCAGGTTTTAATAATCAAGAACTTAATCTAAACAGTACTGTAAATTTAAGTATGTGCTGTGTGCTGTGCTTAGTCACTCAGTCATGTCCAGCTCTTTGTAGCCCTCTAGGTTCCCCTGTCCATGGACTTTTCCAGGCAAGAATATTGGAAGGGGTTGTGATGCCCTCTTCCACAACCCAGGGAATCAAAGCTGAGTCTTCTGCATTGTAGGCAGATTCTTTACTGTCTGAGCCACCAGGGAAGCCCAAAAATACTGGAGTGGGTAGCCTATCCCTTCTCCAGTGGATCTTCCCCACTCAGGAATTGAACCAGAGTCTCCTGCATTGCGGGCAGATTCTTTATCAGCTGAGCTACAAGGGAAGCCCATATATTTAAGTATAATAGGACACAAATGAACATTTTATAAAGTAAGAATAAAATGAGTTGATCAGGAAAAAAGCAAACTCATGTCTTCTTAATAATTGCTTTAAATCAATGAGCAGAAGGAAACACAGGAAAATTGAACAATTAAAAAATAAGTCTGAAAAGTTAACACCATGTACTCGACATGTATTTATTCTTCTCATTAAAAATAAAATGTGTAAATCCTGTTTAAATTCTGACGTTATGAGCTTTCTAAGGTTAAATAGAATCCCTTTCTGCAATGCAGGCTAGCAGCAAATGACCCTAAAGGCAGCCAGAGAAAGGAGTGTCCTACTCTGGCAAGGGACCCACATCAGCTATCACTTTACTCCATTCGGGAAATAAAGCAAAACAGGCCATGCTCGTGGACATCCCACGTGTGGTCTGGTTATTACTCTCTAATCCCATTTATTCCCCTCCCCTTTCTCTTCTGATCTTACAGCCGTCCCCTACGACTCTCTGCACCCTACTGGATGCATCTGATTTTAACTGTCCCTGTTTGGGATTATCTAACAGCATTTGATTAAAATAGTAAACCACAAATCTTATTTGTGTAAGGATAATTTTCAGATGCGTCCTCATAGATTTCCATGGGGCTGACAGAGTGCAGCGAGTCGCTGGGCAGCACGCATAAGGACAGCTGTGCATGTGTTTCGTGAGGGCTTCTCTCCGCGTCCTCCCTGGGAGAGCCAGCATGCCGAGGACGCAGGGTGTCCTCAGCTCCAACCACGTGGCCCGGCTCAGTAGCCTGAAACACTTCAGCGATGCTGAGCACACTTGCAAATCACCAAGGTACACACCTAAGGAATAACTCTCACACTGAGGTTTCTAGAGGAAATCAACCCAAAACCCACCCCCTAATCATTTGCCTGAAGAATTGTGTTGTAGAGTCAGTGAGTAGGTGTTTGTTTTTAACTTCGATGGAAGCATTCGTGGAAAATCAAGGTTTTTCAGTTCAACAGCTAAAAGGGATGTCTAATCCCATCCTTTATCATCACCTGTGTAGGAGGTGGCTCTTTTTTACAGTCTTCCGGTAGAAATGCCAAGGCCATGCCCCTCCCAGGACTCAGCGCCTAACCAAGAGCATCTTAAGTTTTTTCAATTGAAGTCTAGTCAATTTACAATTTTGCGTTAGTTTCAGGGGTACAGCAAAGTGATTCCACGTTACATATATATATATATATACACACACATATCTATATATGAATAACATATGTACATCTGAATAACATATACATATATGTGTAACTGAATATACGGTGCTATATTGAATATATTTGTTGATTATCTATCCTATGTATAGTAGTGTGTATCTGTTAATCCCAAACTCCTAATTTATCCCTCCTCCCCTTCCCTCTTAGGTAGCGGTAAGTTTGTTTTCTATGTCTGTGAGTCTCTGTTTTGTAAATAGGTTCATTTGTAACTTTTTTTTTTAGTTTCCACATGTAACTGATACCCTATGATACTGGTCTTTCTGTTTCTGACTCACTTAGTATATCATCTCCAGGTTCATCCATGTAGCTGCAAATGCCACTGTTCCATTCTTTTCACGGCTGAGTAATAGTCCATTGTGTCAAGATACCGAATCTTTATCCATTCCTCTTGGGCTGCTTCGGTGTCTTGACTGCTGTAAATGGTGCTGCTGTAGACAACGGGGTGCGGGTATCTCTTGGATCAGTTTTATCTGGATATGCCCAGGAGTGGGATCTTACGTAACTCTACTTTTAGCTTTTTTAAGGAACCTCCATAGTGTTCTCCATAGTAGCTGCACCAATTTAAAATTCCCACACCCTCTCCAGCATTACTTTTTGTAGGCTCTTTGATGGCCATTTGGCCAGTGCGAGGTGTACCTCATGGCAGTTTTGATTTGATTTGATTGCAGCTTTGATTTGATTTGACTGCAGCTTTGACACCTCATTGCGTCTCTCTAGTAATTAGTGGCGCTGAGCATCTTTTCATGCCCCTTTGTGCCATCTATGTATCTTCTTTGGAGAAATGTCTGTTTAGGTCTCCCATCTACCTTTTTAATGGGTTGTTTCTTTGACATTGTGCTAAATTGGCTGTTTGTGTATTTTAAAAATTAATCCCTTGTTGGTCGCTTTGCTTCCAAATATTTTCTCCCATTCTATAGGCTGCCTTTTCATTTTAGTTAGGGTTTCCTTCGCTGTGCAAAGGCTTTGAAGTTTAATTATGTCCAATTTGTTAATTTTTATTTTTATTTGCATTACTCTAGGAGACAGATCCAGAAAATATTGCTGCAGTTTATGTCAAAGGCTGTTCTATGTTTTATTCTAGGAGTTTTATGGTATCTGATCTTACATTTAGGTCTTTAGTCCATTTTGAGTTTATATTTGTATATGTGTTAGAGAATGTTCTAATTTCATTCTTTTACCTGGGAAAACTGTAGCTGTCCTGTTTTCCCAGAACCACTTATTGAAGTAATCATTTTCTTCTCCATGTATACTCTTGCCTATTTTGTTATATATTAGTAAACCATAAGTAGGTGGGTTTTAGGAAAGGGCACTGTTTAAATCCTATTGGCTTGAAGTGGACCCTCCCATATTTTCCTAAAAGGGCAAGACCACACCTTCCCTTCTCCCACTCTTTCCTCTCACATCCCCCAGGATTATCCTATTTTCTGTACAAACAAGATAAAAATAAGAAACACAACATTGTAGTTCACTGGGCATCTACCGTGTCCTGTCACTTGCCTGGTCTTGTGGAAACCCTCAGTTCAGTTCAGTTCAGTCACTCAGTCGTGTCCAACTCTTTGCAACCCCATGGACTGCAGCACGCCAGGCCTCCCTGTCCATCACCAACTCCCAGAGTTTACTCAAACCCACATCTATTGAGTCGGGGGTGCCATCCAGCCATCTCATCCTCTGTCATCCCCTTCTCCTCCCGCCTTCAATCTTTCCCAGCATCAGGGTCTTTTCCAGTGAGTCAGTTCTTCGCAGCAGGTGGCCAAAGTACTGGAGCTTCAGCGTCAGCATCAGTCCTTCCAGTGAATATTCAGGACTGCTTTCCTTCCTCAACAGGGCTTAAAAGCAGAAAGACCCACCTGGAGGCAGCCAGATCAGGCTCAGGTCTAGGTTCTGTTTCATCGGCATCATATTTTACGTTTTGAAGATTTCCACTTGCATAGGCCTCTTCATAACCTAGATTGGAACTCTTGAAGCGTGCTTTGCCTGGTTCCCTTCTTGTGACTTTAATGTCTGCAAGCTGGAGAAACAGCTAGGGAATGAGTAAACCAGGAGGAGACCCTGGGAGAGCCCCCTGCCCTGGCTTCATTCTGGAAACGTCTCCTGGCCTCTGTAAAGAAGGGACAGCCCCTTCCCTGACCTGTTCTAGAGGGCCATTTCCCTTTAGACAGCGAGGTTTCTTGATGGGCACAAGGCGGGCAGTGCCTCTCGTCTTTTCTGACAGCGTCCTCTGCTCATTTTTTTCCCTTGCTACTCACTCTTGTGACATAACCATGGGATTTATTTTAGTAATCCTGCTTAGTTGTGCCTTTGCCGGACTCTCGCTGGGGCACTGATGAGGGGGTGGTGGAGGAAGGATTCACACAGGGAGGTGCTAAGCCAAGAGTGTTTGAGGGCAGGATCCGGCTTAGCCGATTACGAGTGACCCCAAGACAGGGACTTTCAGACACGGGAATGGCTTCAGCAGACTCTTATTTACAGTGCAAGGGCATCAGCTGTTTCTCAAAGTTACGTATGCTGCAGTTTTTTAAAATCAACCTCAGTGACTCCGTTGGCTCAATGTATTTCAAACCATAGTAATGAATTTCAAACCCCTGCTTTACTTTTGCATGGAAAGGCTTATTCAGATTTGGCTTATCAGTTCAGCCGCTGAGTCGTGTCTGACTCTTTGCGACCCCATGCACTGCAGCACGGCTTATAGTTACATTTAATCTCTCTGATACGTATCATGCAGTATCTGGGGGTGATCTTTTTTTCAAATGGGAATAACTCCTCTGATTTACAGTTAGCGTTTCTCAGACAAACCCTAAGACTGACTTGTAAATCAAGCTCTCTTACACTTTTCCAGCAATGTTCTCATCATCATCTGCAGATATTTCTAGGGCTTAAACTTTAATTTTAGTGATGACGTTTAGAAAATAGAATAAAATTACATATTGGAAACCTTGCCTTTGTTTTGTTGATAGGAAACCATTCATTCATTTATTCATTTACTGTCCAGTCAGCAAATGGTTGTGTCAGTCTGAACCTCAGTTCAGTTCAGTCGCTCAGTTGTGTCCGACCCGATGGACTGCAGCATGCCAGGCCTCCCTGTCTGTCACCAACTCCCGGAGTCCACCCAAACCCATGTCCATTGAGTCGGTGAGGCCATCCAACCGTCTCATCCTCTGTCATCCCCTTCTCCTCCTGCCCTCAATCTTTCCCAGCATCAGGGTCTTTTTAAATGAGTCAGCTCTCCACATCAGGTGGCCAAAGTATTGGAGTTTCAGCTTCAACATCAGTCCCTCCAGTGAACACCCAGGACTCTCAAGAGTCTTCTCTAACACCACAGTTTAAAAATTCTGAACCTCAAACTTTTTTAAATCAAGTGGGGAAAATGTAGAGACCTTTGCTTAATCCTCTCTGTCTCTGAACTGGATGATGAAACACCAGTGTAATTTTTCTTGTTCAGTTGCTAAATAGTGTCTGACTCCTTTGTGACCCCATGGACTGTATGTAGCCTCCTGGGCTCCTTTGTCCATGGGGATTTCCCAGGCAAAAATCCTGGAGTGGGTTGCCATTTCTTTCCCCAGGGGATCTTGCCAGACCAGGGATTGAACTGATGTTTCCTGCATTGGCAGGCAGATTCTTTACATCTGAGTCACCAGGGAAGCCCCATAATGTAATTGTTACTTTACTTTAAAAGTATTGAGTGACTTACTAGCAATATGGCTTACTGAAACATGAGACTTCTATAAGGTGCCTGATGCAAAGAACTGACTCCTTGGAAAAGACCCTGATGCTGGGAAAGATTGAAGGCAGGAGGAGGAGATGCTTGGATGACTATGGACATGAGTTTGAGTAAGCTCCAGGAGTTGGTGATGGAGAGAGAAGCCTGGCGTGCTGCGGTCCATGGGGTCACAAAGAGGCAGACATGACTGAGCGACCGAACTGAACTGAACCTCTGTGGCATGGGGCATTTTTGTTCTTCCTTAAATGTGTAAGACACCATGCCGAATTCTGAGTCTGTAAAGAGGAATCATGTAAACTGGCCCTGTCCCCAAAAACATGCAGTCTGCATATCCACATATGTATGTGCAAGACTACAAGCTGTCGTGTGCAGGGGTCCATGGGAGCTCAGAGCCCCAGGAACCCGGCGCAGAGAGCGCTAGGTGGCTGCACTTTGAGCTTCTGGAGTGGTCAGCAGTGGAGACCTGGGACCGCTTTTGAACATCAGCCGTTCATATTCCTCTAGTTGGCTAAAAATCATCTTTTTCACAGGAGCTACTTCAAATTAGATCTCCCCCATACAGACATTTAGAACGTCCTTACATGCTTTGAGTCTTAAAGTAAATGTGCATTTTACGTGTTTAAACGTTAAAGGCTTGAGCGTGTCCTTCTAGGTCCCAGAGATCAACTGAAATGATTCTGGCTTTTTCCTCCCTGTGTTGGGTCACCTTTGAGCCAAATTCCTGAAACTACTTCTGTGTCTTTATCCAAGACCCTAAGAAGTTGCAAAGCACATCCTCCCTTTAGCCCTCTTATCCACCAGAAAAGCAGAGAAGAGGAACACAAAGTTCATCCCTGGACAGGGCCCTCTGTCCTCCGGGGCCACGTGTGATGTCCATCCCATCCATCTCCTGGAGCACCCTGAAAGGTGCAGGGTAAGATGCAGAAGCCCAGCTCAACCCAAGGAGCAGGAATTCTTCCCTTTCTCAGAGTCTCCCAGTCCTGCAAAGCCCCCCTCCTTTGGGGCACTGGGATCTGTCCGAGGTCTAGTCCGTCACACATGCCAATGGTGGTCATGTGGTCAGGACTGGCTCCCTCCCTCCTCCTGCCATGGGTGGGGGGTTGTGTGCCTGTGTGTGCCTGTGTGTGTTTGTGTGTCTGTGTGTGTGTGCATGTGCCTGTGTGTGCCTGTGTCTGTGTGGGTTTCAAGTCCTGCTGCCCACATCTCAGTTAACCAAACTTGGGGCCTTAAAGGCGGGGAATGCCCACCTAAAACAGGATGAGCGGCGGGTCCTGCTGCCACGTTGGACCGGTCAGTGCTATTGGGGAACGCAGATATCAGGCCAGTTTCTCATCAGTCGGAACAGACACAGGATGCCACGGGCCATCCATAAAGGGTAGTCATTGCCACCCTCCAAGCTCAGCTGCCCATTCAGGTGCCGTAAGCCTGGCGTGATCGTGCCAGCAAAGCTGCCACTCAGGCACACGTGGGAACAACTTAGACTCTGAGCATCAGCTGCCAGGAGTTCACCCACCCTGCTTTCCTGGAGCTAGCAACCCTCTCCGCCTTTAAGGCCCTTTGGCACACAGACAGCACGAGTCCACTCGGCATCTGACGCTCGCCCTGGGCTTGATGCAGGCTCCGTGGGAGCGCACATGCTTTCTCTGTGGAATATCCTCCAGTTTCCTGGGCAGTTTTGCTCACAAGATTGGCTTCCTCGCCTATACAGAAGAAGGCTGAGGCTTTTGGCAACAGCTGGAAAGCATTCTGCCATTACAATGACTGAAAATTTAGAGGTTCTTTGATATAATCACCGTCTTTAAGACCAAATACTCTTCTCCCAGATACTTTGGCCAAGTATGAAGATTCTAAAATGATTTCCAAAGAGCTGGTTTCTGTAAGAAGATTAGGATAGAGCTTCATCGCTTTGCTCATTCAACTCACCACCTTCCATGGCCAGGGTTCAGCTTTGGGTTTTTCCCAGTTAAAGGATTATTCTGTCTTTTTTTTGTTTATTCTTTGAATTTTAACCCTGCTTCTCTCTTATCAATTAATATGGATCATTTTAGAAGGTTGGCCAGCTTGATTCTAACATTCCTGTGGACTCGCAGATTTTTCTTTCTGACAAATAGTTGAGAGATTGTAAGTACAGTTGAGAAATTGCTTTACATCTGTGCTCTCGGTCAGAAAAATGATACCTGAGTCTCTGTAAACATTCAGCCAGGTGGCTGATGAGACCCCGTCCCACATGAAACTCATCTGAAAACGTAATTATCTAAAACCCAGTGTAGAAATAGAGCCCAGAAACCCTAAATACATTGGGCATATGTCTGGCTGTGTTTTTATTTTCCCAGGATATTTAGATATTTGAAAACAAGAGAAACATTTAAATTCACCTTTACATCTATTTTGTTTATATGGAAAATTAATTTTACGTTAAAACCTCGAGCATCCCTACCACACACAAGCAGATTTGACCTCCAGAATTCATCATCCTTTGGTACATTGCAGGACTTTTAGATTCCTGAGCATTTCCATGTGGAATAAAGCAACGCATTCCCAGGCTGAATCCCTATGAAAATCTCAAATCAATTCAAATGCTCTGACTTGATCAGAGATCCCATGTCAGGAGTGTTTTCCTATCCTCATATCCAGGGCTTCCCAGGTGGCTCAGTGCAGGAGACACAGGAGATGAGGGTTTGATCCCTGGATCGGGAATATCCCCTGGAGGAGGAGATGGCAACCCACTCCAGGATTCTTGCTGGAGAAATCCCGTGGACAGAGGAGCCTGGCGGGCTACGCTCCGTGGGGCCGCAGAGGGCTGGGCAGGACTGAAGCGGCTGAGCACACATATCCACAGGCAACTGCCTCCCGTCTGGCGCTGATGCTCTTCACCCTGGGGTGTGTGTGCTGGTGTGTGCTGTCTCCTCTCTGACACCTGAGTGTCCCTAAGGACATGAGTTCAATTAAGAGAATGTTGAAGGTAGCTGAGCCTTGCCATTTCCATTTTAACAGTCTAGGCTTTGGGCATCACTGGGCCATCCCATAGGCACCTGGCAGGTAACGTTCCATCCATTCACCGGTGTCTGTCGGCATGAAGCAGGAGTGCCTGCAGCCTGAGAAGCCTGGTGCGCAGGCGCCCAGCCCATGGGTGGTGAGAATGCTGACCGACAGTCTGCCTGAGTTTCTCCATCTGAGAGCTGACCAACAGCCTGTCTTATTCTCCACCTGACTTAATCTTGGTGAAAATGCACAGAGACATTGGGTGTGGTTCTCTTGAAAATGCAGGAATGGAGGTGAATGACTGTAGTGGGACTGAAAGGATATTTTTTTTCCTGTAGGCTCCCAGGCCAGTCTCTGCGTGGACGTGAAAGTGTCCCGCAGAGGAAAGAATGTATGTGACGCGTCCTCACGGCTCGTCATCCCCGCATGCTCTTGTGTTGACTGGTGACAGGATGGGTGTTTTTTTTCCTTTCTTTGGTTTTGAGTTCTTCTGTTGCACTGGTTTCCATTTGGAAAGCTTTCTGGATGCTTCGGACGTGCCTTGGGTCTGAGGAAGGGCTTTGCGGCTTCTCGGCACCTCCGGTGGCTTCGCTCTGCTCACCAGCGATCAGCTCTAGGAGGTGCTCAGGCAGCAGGCCCTGGTCCCTGCCACCCCAGAGCAGCGCCGCCTCAGCTTCCACGCCCAGGTGTTTGTCTTCACGGCTCGATTACGCCTGGCGTGTGCGCTTCTTGCTTCGTTGTCTCTGTGGCTGAGATTCGCTGATGGTGATGGAGCGGTCTGGGGTCGTGGTCGGTTGGTGATGTTTCCTGTGTGCTATCAGCTGCTGCGTGCTCAGAGGCCACACAGCCTAGGCACTGGCATTGCTTTGCTGAAGGATGAATGCAAAACCTGGAGCGCTCTCTGATTTGTAAACACGCGAAGGCACAGATGGAAATGATGACGCAGGGTCAGCCGGCCGCCTCCGCTCCACGGCGGCGTCCCCAGGGCCTCCTTATGCTTCTCATCCTCCTGCTCCTGTGCGTGAAAAAAGGGAGCGTGCCTGAATGTGCATGGCTTAGAATTCAGAGTCTGTTACTTCCAGCCTTAAACTCTACTCCCTGTGAAACAGAGTGTAAGAAATTGCCCTCCAGTGTGTGACAGGTTCTGAAGTAGAAAATGTTATGAATCTCTTTCCTTCTCAAGCAAAAATCAAACAAGAGGTTACAATTGCCACATGTGCCCATCATGTTGGATAGAAGAACCAGGCCAGCCGGTGACCCATCACACCAAGGCTGGAAGGTGCAGCGGGGGATTTGGCCAGACTGCCAGAGATTGAGTCTTGGCCCTTTAAAACACATGACCTTGTGAGCTTCTTAAGCCTTTTACACACTAGTGAGCCCATCTGTAAAGTAGAATAATCATGTAATCAACTGTATAGGGTTCCTTTAAGGATTAGAGGAGAAAAAAACCTGTAAAGCTCTCACACTCCGTCTAGCCAAGTAAATGTCAACTTCTATTCTCTTCCTTAGTGTTACAGCTTTGCTTAAGAAATCGCACTTTGGGTTACTAAACTCTTAAAGCCAGAGGAAATTCCACAATGAAACTAGTCACGTGGCCCCAGGCAAGGGTGATGGGCGTGTTCCTCCCTGCTTTGAACTGTGTTGCCGTCTTCTGCACACTCATGTGGGCAGGCATGTGCAAGACACACACACGTGGAGAGGCGCCCGCAGTATGTCTCTGTGCGCAGAGGGTGTGTAGGCTGGTAACCACCGTGGTGAGTGGACAGAGTGAGGCCTGGCCCTTTTCCTGCCTGGAAGGGGCAGTGGCCTGGGGGCAGGACTTGGGGGCTGCTCAGACTGACTCCCCAGCCTCTTGGGTGGAGTGTGCATTTCCCGGGCAGGCTCGGCTCACCACGTGGACTCAGCCCCAGCACATGGCGCGGTAAGGCAGCACGTGGTCCTGTCCACACTGGTGGCCCTGAGCTCGCGGAGCACGTGGTCCCATGCTGAGTGCCCCAGTCATTCCCCAGTCCTGAAACCTGTCGTGTGGGGCTTCTCATTTCCCTTTCTCTACCCAGGCTTCGCATCTGACCCTGCGGGTTCGCAGCCTGGCGCCTGCCTCGCTGTTTGCCTGACTTCAGGTCCAGGTAAACGCGATAACCTGAGTGTTCAGACTACATGCACACTGTGATCAAAAAGCTTGGACCAAGGGCCCGAGAAAAACGCTTGGGAAAAAAGGTGTAGGCGCTGCACACGAACATGCGGGCCATTTCTCTCCCCATTTTCCCTTCAGGCGAGGTTACTGGATGGTTGAAATACAGGTAAGCCCAGTGTAACGAATGCAAAACAGAAAAGCCGGAGTTTGAGAGAGGATTCATTCGGAGCGAACCAGTAACAGAGAAGTGATCTGACAGGAACAATATGGAAATTAAGGGACAAAATCAGAAATATGAAAAAAGAAATGCAGATATTCTTGGCCGGGCCTGTGGACTCAGATTTTCAGGTTCTCAAAAGAAGCACAGACTTTCTGATCCCATGGGATTTTCGGCGGCCCTGGATTAACTGTGAAAAATGGCTTATCAAACCTTAACCCAAAGCCGTTTTTAAGCAGTGTGACCCCTGGGATGCTCCCTAAGGGTTCAGGTGTCAGCTGTGAGTGTTGGGGCACAGCCAGAGCCCACTTTCCACTCCACACTCTGCTGAGGAGGGACTCTGAACCAGCTTCTGTCTGCTTCTTCAGTGCGTGCGTGGGGGTGTGCTTCCGGGGCCCTGGCAAGCCGCTTGCTTTGATTTTCTGTGTCAGTGAACAGTTACCAGGTGGATCAAAAGAGAAGCCCGCATGTCAGCGGCCCTCACTCCCCCCCTCCCTGGCGCGTCTCTTGGACTTCCAAAACTGAGTCTCCTGGGGGTTAAAGAGCAGGAAGGAGGAGGAGAGGCCGGAGCAGGTGGGTGGGCAGATGGGCTGCAGGCTGGTAGGGGGTCAGGCGAGCAGCACCTGGGAGGTCCAGTACCCCCTCCACCAGGCCATCCCTCACTGCCTGATGCTCTTGAGAAAAGACTGCCCAGGATGTCAGCAGGAGAGGAGGTGCATTTTCATGGAGGCTCCAATCTATAGATGTTGGAATTATTTTTTAACCACAAGTGTCCTAACCATAGAAAATGCAAAAAACAAACCTCCCCCTGGCCCAAGGTCATTGCAGACACTTCAGTAAACCCTGTCCCATTTCATCCCTTCCTCCTACGTTCAGGTTTCCGTGTGTGCGCCCTCTTTTAGAAGATCCTAACTGATAAGTGTTCCGTGTTATCACCTCATCTGTGTCCGTCATTTGCAAAGAGTTCCTCTTTATGTATTAAGCCAGTGGCTCCTTTTTAATAGGGGAGTTCACATTCTTAAGCAAGTATATTGAAGCATTATTGATACTTTCGTTGACCTAAAACAATAAAACAGCTAGTTATTTTACCAGCAAAATGGGTTTATCAGGGAACAGCAAAGAGCTGTAACTCTAGACACAATTGCAGGCAAGCCCCGTGAACAAAGAAGAATCTTCTTTTATAGAGGAGAAGGGGGAGTTGACAGCGGCTGTTATTAAAAATCATAACAATAAGTCCACTGGAGGAAACTGGGAGTTTGAAATATAGTGATTTTTTCATTGGCTCAGTTGTGAGGTTTCCCATTGACTGGGCTGCTGCTAGGCAAAGAGAGCTCCTCCTGCTGGTAGTGAGGCGATCACCCTCTTCCTGTTGGACACACTGCAAGGCACTATTCTTGTGGCAGTGCAGTTGACATCCAGTGCTGAGGCCCTTCTGGCCTCCTGAGTCCTTTTATTTTTGGATATAAGAGACCTGAATGACTCTTATTTCTTTGGACATAAACAGCATTATTCTGATATAAATTTTTGTAAATGGTCTCTGTGTGCAGTTCTATACTAGTTTTACGACGTCAGCGTTTAAATTCTTTTGTTAGCCAGTAGTTTATGTTAGCTAATTCAACCAGTGTGCATTGCTGATCTTCACTTTCTGCGTCAAGTGCTTTAAGTGCTGAAGTGCTTACAATAGAGATTCATGGATTCCACATTATGCCCTTGAAAACCGTAGTATTGTCAGACTATTTAGTCATATTTTCATATTAAGTTTTTTGAAGAATATAGATTAATTTTTGAAAGTAAGAATATTTGCACATAAAGAACGGAAAAGTTGTCAGCACCAAAATCAACTCCATTTTAAATGAGGCTTCTGCTTATGAATTTGCACACTTAAAATGAACTGTAAATAGTGAATCCTTCCTAAGCCCAAAAAATTGCCCCAGAAATGACAAATTTTGGCTCCACTTTTAGGGAGAGTATTTGAAAGTTTTGCTTGCATGCTCAGTCACTTCAGTCGTGTCTGACTCTTTGCCCTTCCACAGACGGTAGCCCACCAGGCTCCTCTGTCCATGAAATTCTCCAAGCAAGAATACCGGAGCGCGTTGCCTTTCCCCCTCCAAGTATCTTCCCAACTCAGAGACCACACTCAGGTCTTTTGTATCTCCTGCGCTGGCAGGCAGGTTCTTTACTAGTGCCACCTGGTGACCCAGTTCCCCGGTGACCCAGTTCCCCAGTGACTCAGATGGTAACGAAGCTGTCTGCAATTTGAGAGACGCAGGTCTGAACCCTGAGTGGGGAAGATCTCCTGGAGAAAGGAATGGCAACTCACTCCAGTATTCTTGCCTGGAGAATCCCATGGACAGAGGAGCCTGGCGGGCTACAGTCCATGGGGTCACAAACAGTCAGACATGACCACACAGCTTACACAGTTCACTCCTAGAAGACTAAGATGGCTTCTCTTGGGATGACCTTGCCTCAAATATGTGTGGACACCCACACGCAGATTTGCTCACTTGTGGATGCAGAGTTTGATCGGTAGCATGGGATCTGACATAAAAAAAAATTATAAAGGATTCTGATTTCGCATTCACAAAACTGGGATGCCTCCCAGTTTAAGGTCACTTTCTGCAGAATCATGTGCAAAAGTCACTGCGCTGCTGTGGGAATTGTAGGCCCCAGGCCAGCATCATCAGCATCACTTGAGAATCTGTTAGAAACGCAAACTGCTGGGCCCACCCCAGACTTGCTGAGTCAGAAGTTGTAGCAGTAAGGACGGGCCAGCAGACTGCGCTGGACTAAGAGCTCCTGGTGGGGAAGCACATTGAGAACCCCTGGTTCAGGGAGTCACTTTCAATTGTGCTTCTGCCGAGAGGACTTTTCTACAAACATGCTGTAGGTGGAACCCACTGGCTAGGACTTCTCCCCTGCTCAGTGCCCCAGCAGCCCTCGGAGGCATCTGTGGAGTCCCCGGCATTCAGGAATACCAAGGGATGACCACTTCCCCAAGAGGAACTGGTTCTAAAGGAAGAGCAACAACTTCACTGAACATGACAGTCAATTTTTAAACGTCAGTCAGAAGATTTCGACTGTGGTGGTCAAAGGTCCATGCTTTCATGCTCCTTGAGGAGTGAGTTAAGACAGGTTTAGTGGGATGAAAAAGCTGACTTGAAGCTCAGCATTCTAAAAACTAAGATCACGGTGTCTGGTCCCCTCACTTTCTGGGAACTAGAGGCAGGAAAACTGGAAGCAGTGACAGATTTCATTCTCTTGGGCTCCAAAATCACTGAGGCCTGTGACCGCAGCCGCAAAAGTAGAAGATGCGTGTGCTTTGGGAGGAAAGCTGTGACAAACTAGACAGTGTGTTAAGCAAAACCATCACTTTCCAACAAAGGTCAGTCTACTCGAAGCTATGGTTTATCAAGTAGTCACCTATGGATGTGACGGTTGGACCATAAAGAAGGCTAAGCACCAAAGAATTGATGCTTTTGAATTGTAGTCCTGGAGAAGACTCTTGAGAGCCCTTTGGACAGCAAGGAAATCAAATCCGTCAATCCTAAAGGAAATGAACCCTGAATATTCATTGGAAGGGCTGATGCTGAAGCTGAAACTCCAATACTTTGGCCACCTGATGGGAAGAGCCGATTCATTGGGAAAGACCCTGATGCTGGGAAAGATGGAAGATAAAAGAAGGGGCAACAGAAGATGAAACAGGTAGATGGCATCACTGACTCGGGGGACAGTAACTGAGCACACTCTGGGAGAAGTGGAGGACAGAGGAGCCTTGCATGCTGCAGTCCGTGGGGTCACAGAGAGTCAGATGCGACTTAGCGACTGAACAACAAAAACAACGTGGACGGGTGGGAGAACTGAAGACAAGAAATTTCCTGGAACACACCCAGGAAGTGAGTCTGGGGACCATTAGCAGCCCCCTCTCCATATGCTTTTAATCATGGTAATTTTGTAAGAGGAGGGAAGCAGTGCCTGCTAACAGGCCTCAAGCCCTACAGAGCTTCATAGATTACAGATTAAAGGTAGCGTTTTAACTGCCCTAGTAGATTGGAAGCCGGACCCGTCGTGGAGTCCTGCTTTAATAGGTTCCATATGTTTCTCTCCGCCAGCTTGCTTCCGCACATACACGTGGGCGATTTCCATCCCCCGTGTGGGGAGGGTTAAGCCCAGGGTAAACGTCAGCTGGTTCCCACCAACCACAGCAGAATTTTCTGCAACTGATTCCTTCTGCATCTTCTGCCCTAGGGAGACGTTCCCCCTTCCCCAACCTCAATACTCCACTTTCACCCCTGACCTCATCACACAAAGTTCTCACCACCAAAACGCTCATTTCTCCCTTTCCAGTCACTCTCCCCTGCCCCACCGTCTTCCCCCCTCAGATTTCCTCAGCCTTCCCATCAGTCTCCCATTCTTTCCTTTTTCTCTCTCTTGCCTTGAGAATAACCTCCACTTCCTGCCCCACCGCCAACCAGGAGCCCCTGCTGCTCATCCTTAGGGCGTCTTGGTTTCATATCTGAGACGCCTCTAGCCGTGACCACCACCATCACATCAGAGGCCCTTCCTCAGCCCCCTCCTGCTGGCCTCCCCGAAGCCCTTAGCACAGTTCGCCGGGTTCCTTCCAGCCTTCTCTGCTCTTGATTGCCGACGTCTGTCTTGCCCATTTGCCTCCTTCCTTATCAGCACGTTCTTGTCACTGGTCCTGTCCCTTAACTTCCTTCCTGCAGGTAAGGAAGCCCCACTGTGTCTCCACTTTCACTCGTGGCCTCACCACAAGCCCGGCACCCACGTCTCCATCTCCTCCTCCGGGGGCTGGTTTGCCCTCAGGTCTTTCCCCATCATCACTTACCCGTGAGGGTCTTTTGATACAAATCTCTGTGCTCTTCAGTCTCACACTGGTGACACCGGTTCTCACATCAGAGCGACTCCTTACCGTCCCAGAGAGGCCGTTGTTTTCTCTTTGCTTCTGAGCTCAGTCTGTGTCCACGCTTTGTCTTCTCTCGGTACCCAAGAGTCCGCTCTTTCTCCCCCTCCTCCAACGTCTTCACACCTACCCCCTTGAGTTTTCTAGATATATAGTGATACCACCTGAAGTGTTTCCCCACTACAATGTTCATAGCCCTTTATCTTATCTACTTCTGTGAGCCAGTATCTCCTTACGGCCTTAACTGAAATGATGATATGAGCAATGATGGTGATCAAAGTTGTCCAGTCGTGTCCGACTCTTTGTGACCCCATGGACTATACAGTCCATGGAATTCTCCATGCCAGAATACTGGAGTGGGCAGCCTTTCCCTTCTCTGGGGGCTCTTCCTTGGAGATCCAACCCAGGTCTTCTGCATGGTGATATATGTTTTTCTTATTCCTAACCTTAATGGTCCTAACCTATAGTCTGGACTTCCCTGGTGGTTCAGACAGTGAAGCACCTGCCTACAATGCGGGAGACCCGGGTTCAGTCCCTGGGTTGGGAAGGTCTCGTGGAGAAGGAAATGGCAACCCACACCAGTATTCTTGCCTGGAAAATCCCATGGATGGAGGAGCCTGGTAAGAATCGAACACAACTGAGTGACTTCACTTCACTTCAGCCTTAATGGGAATGTTTATCATGTTTACCATAATGCTTGTTTCTAGGTTTAAATAAACGTGTAAATACCTACATCTGTCTATCTGGATATGTAAACATAGACATGCACACATGTATACTCATGCAGACATACAGACATATTGATTAAGTGTTCATCAGTTGTCACTTTTGTAAACATTTTTGTCAAAATTGAGGCAGAATTTATCACATGCTGAAATGTATTACATTTGTGATAAACTTTATGTTTACTCTTTAGTCCAAATGGTGAAATATATTAGCCAATTTTCCTAACACTAAACTATTAAGAATGATTTTCCTAACAGTAAATTATTCTTATATTCCTACTAGGAATTATTATCTGACGTCTTTTTCCCCCAAGCTACTCCTTGATTCTGTCCTGTTTTATTTTGTACTTTTTACATTAGTGTTTCTAAGGGTTGTTCAGGCGCTAAATCGCGTCTGAACCTTTGCAGCCCCAGGGACTGCAGCAAGATAGGCTCCTCTCTGTCTTCAGTGATCTCTCAGAGTTTTCTCAACTTCATGTCTGTTGTGTCGATGATGCCACCTAACCATCTCATCCTCTGCCACCCTCTTCTCCTCCTGCCCTCAGTCTCTCCCAGAATCAGGGTCTTTTCCAATGAGTTGACTCTTTGAATCATGTGGCCAAAGTACTAGAGCTTCAGCTTCAGCATCAGTCCTTCCAATGAATATCCAAGAGTTGATTCCTTTAGGATTGGCTGGTTTGATCTCCTTGCTGTCCAAAGGACTCTCAAGAGTCATCTCCAGCACCACGATGTGAAAGCACCAGTTCTTCAGTGCTCAGCCTTCTTTTATGGTCCAACTTTCACATCTGCACGTGACTCCTGGAAAAACCATAACTTTGACTATATAGGCCTTTATCAGCAAAGTGATATCTTTGCTTTTTAATATACTGTTAAGGTTTGTCATAGCTTTACTTCCAAGGTGCAAGCATCTTTTAATTTCATGGCTGCAGTGATTTTGGAGCCCAAGAAAATAAAACCTGTTACTGCTTACACTTTTTCTCCTATTTGCCATGAAGTAATGGGACTGGATGCTATGATCTTAGGTTTCTGAATGTTGAGTTTTAAGCCAGCTTTTTCACTTTCCTCTTTCGTGCTCATCAAAAGGCTCTTTAGTTACTCTTCACTTTCTGCCATTAGAGTGGTATCACCTGCGTATCTTAAGTTGATATTTTTCCCAGAAATCTTGATTCCAGCTTGTGATTCATCCAGTCCTGCATTTAGCATAACTGTACTCTGCTATAAGTTAAATGAACAAGGTGAAAATATATCAATATTGAGTTATTAATATAATTTTCCTTTGCATCCTAAAATATACTAAATTTTTTAAGTGTTGGAAATCTTTCCTATTTTGTCTGCTCTGGAATGATTTAAACAGCACTAGCATCTACTACCCCAGTGCTCCTGCCTGGAGACTCCCAGGGACGGGGGAGCCTGGTGGGCTGCCGTCCATGGGGTCGCACAGAGTCGGACACGACTGAAGCGACTCAGCAGCAGCAGCATCTACTACATTTGGTAGAATTTCTTTGAAGCACTTGAATCTGATACCTTTTCAAGCATTAGATCTTTGACTTTTTTTTTTTATAATATGTATGCTAATTAGACTAATTAGATTATTTATCTCTTTTGAGAGTAGTCTTACTAATTAAAACCATTTTTTTCCCTTTAGGATTTTAAATATTTTAATCTATTTGAACAAAGCACTCTGATTAAATCATTTCTGTTTCTTCTTGTTGCTCAGTCACTCAGTTGTGTCCAACTCTTTGTGACTCCATGGATCTAGCACTCCCGACTTCCTTGTCCTTCACTATCTCTCAGAGCTTGCTCAAACTCACGTCCATTGAGTCAATGATGCCATCCAACCATCTCATCCTCTGTCGCCCCCTTTTCCTCCTGTCCTCGATCTTTCCCAGCATCAAGGTCTTTTCCAATTGTTTATTCTACTTGTGGCTGTTTCCTTACTCTGATTTCTTGTTTTGTGTATTTGTGCTTATTGTTTGTTTTTTCGTTAAGTTAGTATGTCAGTGACAGTTTAGCCAGGAAAACAGAATCCATCCTAGGTATCCTAGGCAGGTATTTACTATAAAGGGTCATATGTTTACAAAATAGTTGGAAAAGTTGGGGAAGTAAAAGTCAAAGAGAGACCCATTTAGGTCTCAGAGTTGCTCTGGCTGCTAAAGAGGTGGAATGTGTTGAGCATTCCAGAAGTTCCTGGCGAGGAGTAGAGCTAAGCCAGCACTGAAGTAGGTGACTCCCAGAAAAATGTCTGGAGACTGCAGCAGCTTCACATCTGCCAGAGCCCACGTTTTCAATGCCTGCTGCCAGGGACATGATGCTGCGGCTCTGACCACATCACGTGCTCAAGCGGCTCAGTGACGGGATCTATGCGACAGCCTCGCGGACAAGAGATACAGAGACTGCAGGGCCTGCCTGGAGCCCCTGTGATCCAGGGAAGAGCTAGAAAGAGGGGGGCGAGCAGAGTTGCAGGTTGTTGTGCTTGAGGATAAGCTCCTCTCCCAAATCTCAGCTTCTGGATTCACTGTCTTCTCTTTCCTGACACACCGACTTCTGCCTCACATGTTTGTCTGCATCCAGATATATTGACGTCTGTTCATTTTCTAATATGTTGACTTCTGTTCCGATCTGTATCAAGTCCTTCCTTCTGCTTCCTTGAAAGTGAAACTGAAAGTCGCTCAGTCGTGTCCGACTCTTTGCGACCCTATGGACTATACAGTCCGTGGAATTTCCAGGCTGTATTACTGGAGTGGGTAGCTGTTCCCTTCTCCAGGGGATCTTCCCAACCCAGGGATCAAACCCAGGTCTCCTACATTGCAGGAAGATTCTTTACCAGCTGAGCCACCAGGGAAGCCCTTGAGCTATACTTTTGTCTAACACCATAATTAAGTATCAGATTCATTTATTGCCGTTCATACGTATCTTTATCACTGTAGGTGTTTAAGGCTGTGAAACACCCTCTGGATCTCACTTTGAGCTACACACCATGAATTCTGTTTTATAGCATTTCTGCCATTGTCATTTTCTTAAATGAATTTTGCTGTGAACCTGATGACCACTGTCCTGTTTTGATCTTGTTTCTAGGAATTACTAAAGATTTCCAGGCAACACTTTACATTTTCCCTTTCTTTTTTCCTAAGCATATACTTTCTTCCTTATCTGCTTGTGGTCTATCAGTGCTCTCAACCAAAGGCTGTACTGTTCCTTAGAAGGAGGATTTGTACATGTGTGCAGGCATGTTAGTTGCCATGGGTTGCTATTGGCATCTAGTGGGAAGGATCCAGGGTCGCTAAACATTGTACAACATGACAACCATGCTGCACAGCAAATAATGTTTTTACCTAAAATGCCAACAGTGCCCCACTATGAAAAGTGAGAGGTCTCCAATGTCACCAGCTTAAAAAAGTAACAGGCCAAGTCAGAACTTAGAAATGTGTTGGGCAAATTCCCTTTAGGTTGTATTTTTTCTGTCATGTTGTTACTAAAATTATTCCAGGAGTGACTAGGTCTAGATTTCCCTCTTATCCAATTAATAGGTAAAAGCTTGGGACTCAACTGGCTCCAAAGTCAGAAAAACATCTTCACCAAGAAGGAAAAGTGAATATGTTAATACACAACATTTCTGTTTCTGTTTCAAAGCGAAGCAATTTCCTGTTTGCTTGACCGGGAGCCTGCACCCTGCTCATCAGGAGGATTTGGCCTAACTCTTTGTTGAGACTTGAGCATAAGAATGTCACATGTCACATGAATGTCACGTTTTCAGTCTCAAAACTGGAAACCAAACCAAAGCCATTATTCGTAGAGTCACACCAAAAATGCCAGAAGCCTTTGGTTAGAAAATTTTTAAATGGACTTTTAAGTGGACATGTAAGTGGAGAGAAAAGTTTAATTTTTCTCTACTCATTAGAACTGACGTCCAACAGTTTTAAAAACTGGTACTCTTGTTCAGTATGTCCCCCCTATAAATTGGGTCACTAAGATTAGTTGGCTTAATTTAAGGGAGTTTACAAGATTCTCTACAGAACAGCTTTAAAGTGGCGTCTGTTTCTTTTTTTCGAATTTGATAGTCTCTTATTCCCTGTTATCAAGTGGAAAAATAAGTTCATAAAATACCGATTCAGATTTTATCTCTGCATTGATACATGGGTGAATCATCAAAATTGTGTTCAGTTCTTCCCAAGTACTGCAGAATATAGAATATGCCTATATTTTGATGGTTTCTTGTCAAGCATTGTTAAGTCACTGGGCTTCCCTGGTGGCTCAGTGGTAAAGAATCTGCCTGCAGTGCAGAAGACCCAGGTTCAATCCCTGGGTGGGGAAGATCCCCTGGGGCAGGGCATGGCAACCCACTCCAGCATTCTTGCCTGGAGACTCCCGTGGACAGCGCCTGGCGGGCTGCAGCCCACGGGGTCGCAGAGAGTCGGGCGCGACTGAGCAACTGAGCGCACCGCACACTAAGTCTCTACAGCTGTCACTCTTACCGGTTCCAGGGTGCCCCACAGATACCAGACATACAAATAAACCCACAGATACCAGATATACAAATAGAATGTGTAGTGTTTGCAGTAAACAGTGCACATCCCTCCAAATACTTTTAAAATCATCTCTAGATTACTTATAATACCTAATATAAGGTAAATGCTACAAGTGTGAAAATCAAAGTTTTAATCGCTCAGCTGTGTCGACTCTCTGCGACCCCATGGACTGTAGCCCACCAGGCTCCTCTGTCCATGGGATTCTCCAGGCAGGAATATGGAGTGGGTTGCCGTGCCCTCCCCAAGGGGATTTTCCTGACCCAGAGCTCGAACCTGAGCCTCATGCATTGCAGGTGGATTCTTTATCATCTGAGTCGCCAGGGAAGCCCAGAATGACACACAGAGAGTTGTAGATACAGGGAAATGCTGTCTAAAAAGCTGCTGGCACATAGCAAATGCAAGTTTGCTTTTTAGAACTTTCTGGAATATTTTCCCCAGTGTTTTCCCTCTGTAGTTGGTTGAATAAGCAGATTTGGAACACTTGGACAGGGAGAGGTAACTTGATCTTAAAACTTACTGAATCTAATGAAATTGGCCAATGGCTGATCAACCACTTAACAAGTGTGGGAACGAATTAATCTATGCAGGCTGCACTCTCTGCCCTCTGGAATTTTGATCTAAATGATCAAATTATATACATATGGGCCTCCCTGGTGGCTCAGCTGGTGAAGAATCCACCTGCAGTGCAGGAGACCCTGGTTCAATTCCTGGGTCAGGAAGATCCCCTGGGGAGAAGGGATAAGCTACCCACTCCACTACTCTTAGGCTTCCCTGGTGGCTCAGCTGGTAAAGAATCCGCCTGCAATGCAGGAGACCTGGGTTCGATCCCTGGGTTGGGAAGTTCCCCTGGAGGAAGATGTGGCAACCCACTCCAGTATTCTTGCCTGGAGAATCCCCATGGACAGAGAAGTTTGATGGGCTGCAGTCCATTTGGTCACAAAGAGTCAGACACAACTGGGCAACTAAGCAAACTCACAGAGCATTTATATATCTCAACCAAACTTTGTCACTAGCTTCACCATAAAAAGAAATGCAAGAAGGCAAAGTGCTTGTCTGAGGAGGCCTTAAAAATAACAGAAGCAGAAGAGATTAAGAAGAGGTGGCAAGAATACACAGAAAAACTATACAAAAAAGGTCTTAATGGCCCAGATAACCATGATGGTATGGTCACTTACCTAGACCCAGACATCCTAGAGTGTGAAGTCAAGTGAGCCTTAGGAAGCATCACTATGAACAAAGCTAGTGGAGGTGCTGGAATTCCAGCTGAGCTGTTTAAAAGCTTTCAAGATGATGCAGCTGAAGTGCTGCACTCAATATGCCAGCAAATTTGGAAAACTCAGCAGTAGCAACAGGACTGGAAAAGATCAGTTTTCATTCCAATCCCAGAGAAGGGCAGTGCCAAAGAATGTTCAAACTGCCATAAAATTATGCTCATTTCACATGTTAGTAAGGTTATGCACAAAATCCTTCAAGTTAGACTTTAGCAGTATGTGAACTGAGAACTTCCAGATGTACAAGCTGGATTTAGAAAAGGCAGAGGAACCAGAAATTGCCAACATCCGTTGGCTCATAGAAAAAGCAAGGGGATTCCAGAGAAACATCTGCTTCATCAACTATGCTAAAGCCTTTGACTGTGTGGATCATAACAAACTGTGGAAATTTCTGAAAGAGATAAAAGTATCAGACCACCTTACCTGTCTCCTGAGAAACCTGTCTGCAGATCAAGAAGCAACATGGAGCAAAGGATGTGGAACAAAGGACTGGCTCACAATTGGGAAAGGAGTGTGTCAATGCTGTATATTGTCACCCCGCTGATTTAACTTACACGCGGAGTACATCATGCGAAATGTCAGACTGGATGAGTCACAAGCTAGAACCAAGGATGCTGGGAGAAAAATCAGTAACCTCAGATATGCAGATGGTACCACTTTAATGGCAGAAAGTGAAGAGGAACTAAAGAACCTCTTGATAAGGGTGAAAAAAGGAGCGAAAAAACTGGCCTAAAACTTAACATTCAGAAAACGAAGATCATAGCCTCCATTCCAGTCAACTCATGGCAAATAGATGGAGAAAAAGTGGAAACAGTGACAGTTTATTTTCTTCAGCTCCAGAATCACTGTGGATGGTGACTGTAGCCATGAAATTAAAAGATGCTTGCTCCTTGGAAGGAAAGCTATGTCAAACCTAGATAGTGTCTTTAAAAGCAGAGACATCACTTTGTCAACAAAGGTCCATATAGTCAAAGCTACAGTTTCTCCAGTAGTCATGTACAGATGTGAGAGTTGGACCATAAAGAAGGTTGAGCACTGAAGAATTGATGTTTTTGAACTGTGGTACTGGAAAGGACACTTGAGAGTCCCTTGGACTGCAAGGAGATCAAAACAGTCAATTCTAAAGGAAATCAACCCTGAATATTCATTGAAATGACTGATACTTAAACTGAGGCTCCAATACTTTGGTCACCTGATGTGAGGAGGTGACTCACTAAAAAGACCCTGATGCTGGGAAAGACTGAGGGCAGGAGGAGAAGGGGGCAACAGAGGATGAGATGTTGGAGTTCACGGCAACCCACTCCAGTGTTCTTACCTGGAGAATCCCATGGACAGAGGAGCCTGGTGGGCTACAGCCCATGGGGTTGCAAAGAGCTGGACATGACTGAAGCAGTTGAGAGAGAGACCATCCTGGAAGCTTTCTGAACCCCATTATTTACAGGTTTCTGTAAAGATTTTATCACACGGGCAGGATTATTAAATCATTGGCCACTGGTAATTGAACTAAATCCCCAGGCCGTCTCCTCTTCCCAGAGGTCCGGGGTTGGGCTGCAAACCCTCTCCTCACGCCTTGGTCTTTCTGGGGACCAGCTCCATCCATACGCTGTGCGGGGCTCCCCTCACCAACCAGTCTGCTCAGTAGCTCACAAAGGCGGCTCCAAAGGTTCTAGGAGCTGTTCCAAGAACCAGGGCCAGAGACCAGGTATTCATCCTTCACTCTGTCACACCTGGGTAACAGGAGATGTTAAAGTGGCAGCTGCTGATAGTTCCTAGAGCAGTAGTTCTCAAAGTGTGGTCCGCAGGGCAGCAGCTCCTGGACATCTGAGCACGTGTTAGAAACTTACACTCTCAGGACACATCCCAGGCCTGCCGGATCCAAGGCTCTAGAAGTGGCCAGGAGGGTGTTTAAGCTAACGAGAGGTTCAGATGTACACTTGAATCTGAGAACCCCTGGGCACGGGAAGGTGCTGGGTCAGAGGACAGGGTGTGGACCTGCGTAGGGGGACGAGAGGACTGCCTCCAGGTGTGTCCGGGACAGCAGGTCAGGACCACGTTTCACTCACAGACACAGCTGTGGGTGGGGTTTGGGAGTCAGAGGACCAGGGGAGATGTCGGTACAAGAGGGAGGCAGTGAGCCTGGAGGACAAGGCTGGGAGGTATCCAGTTTAATGAGAGAAGAGCAGGCTTTTAATCTGGGAGCATTGTGAGCATGTGTGAGTGTGTGTGTGTGTGTGTGTGTGTGTGTAAAGGAAACATAGGTGGTATCAGTTAAACAGTGGACTCGGAGCAAGGCATGGGAATGGGAATTGGGGGTTTACAAGACTGATCCCTTGACTCCACAGAGACCACAGGCCCCTGGAGAAGGGGTTTCAGGAAGCCTGCTCTGAATGCATGTTGGTGGATTGTATATCTCTTAGACGGCCAGCTCCGTGAGCCCAGGAGGCCAGCCTGGGGACGTTGGGGCTAAGACCAGGGTGGGGGCAGATAGTTTCACCAAATATAAGTTGGCACTAATAGCGAGGCACACATTTAAAGATGTTAAAATGTAGGCAGGGTGGGGTACTTCTTTTGTGGTCCAGTGGTTAAGAATCTACCTTCCAATGCGGGGGCTGCTGCTGTTGCTGCTAAGTCACTTCAGTCGTGTCCGACTCTGTGTGACCCCATAGACAGCAGCCCACCAGGCTCCCCCATCCCTGGGATTCTCCAGGCAAGCACACTGAAGAGGACTGCCATTTCCTTCTCCAGTGCATGAAAGTGAAAAGTGAAAGTGAAGTCGCTCAGTCATGTCCGACTCTTCACGACCCCATGGACTGGAGCCTACCAGGCTCCTCTGTCCATGGGATTTTCCAGGAGACAGTACTGGAGTGGGGTGCCATCACCTTGGGGACAGGGGTTCAATTCCTGTTCCGGGAACTAAGATCCTACATGTCTCACAGCAACTAGGCACGTGCAAGGCAACCTCTGAGCCACACACTCTGGAGGCCGCACGCCACAATGAAGAGCCTGCATGCAGCCAAAAATAAAAATATATACTTTTTTAATGTAGGGGGAAGATACAAGGCATCTTAGAACTGATAAAATCCGCTAATAAATATCATCAGGACAGATCAGAGAAGTGGAATATCATAGTCAGCCAAATGTCATTCATGCAAAAACAGGCTAACACGCAGGAAAAAGGTTTCCAGGGATGTCATTAGCTCTTCGCCTGCTTTTACCACAGGTCGTGCCGATGAGTCTTCACCGCGCATCCCTCTCTCCCACAGGGCAGACGACCACGAGAGCAGGCTGCTACAGAGACCTGCGGGTCCCGGTGAACGCCTCCTTCTGCAGCCCCGATGCCCGGCCGGCCACAGGAGTCGTGCCCTGCAAGGTGTCTGCCTGTCCCCCCAGGTAAGAACTGCCGCGTCCCTCTGAACGAGTGTCAGGGGTTTGCAGGTATAACGCCCAGTCCTCGGGGCTCCTGGGCCTGGGGATGAGAAGTGCCAACCGCGGCCACGTGATCCGTGACAGCAGAAGCGAGAGGAGCAACAGCTGCCTGAACGGATGAGCCACAGAAAGTGTGCTCGGGCGGGGTGGGCCTAGCCAATCTGGGCAGGGGCGCAGAATGTCTCGGAGTGGCCGGCGCTTGTTCTGGCTTTTTTCAGCTCAGGCTGCGGGAGGGGCAGCGGGCCGTGGGCAGGGGAACTTTTTCCCACTGAGCCTCCGTGCCCTGCCCCGGTGTCTCCTTTCCTTACCAAGTGAAATGTGTTAGGAGACCCGAGGTGAGGGCTGTCCCGGCTGTCCAGGGAGGGTAGACCCTGTGCAAGTGTGGCAGCAGGCCTCGTCCATCTCGGTCACCTTTCCCCGGCACCGCCGCCCCAACACGCTCCTAGAGAAAGCCCCGGTCCCCTGATTCGGGCGTGGGCAAGAGCCCAGGGGGGCAGCCGAGGTCCTACCCTGCCTCCCCCAGCCATCACCCCCCAGGCTCGTCCACGGTCTGTCTGCATCTCCCTGGCTTCATCATCACAGAAGGGCTGTCAAAAGCATCCAAGTAATGTGTTTACAGAAGGGAAGCTCACTAGGCCCTTCTGACAGCCGAGGCATTCACCATGTCACATGTGGCCTCACGTGTCTCAATTTTAGAGACCCACGGCAGCTGGCTTTGCTGAACTTGGCCTCAAAAGCAGAAAGCGGGGTCTTTGGGGGCTTCCCAGGTGGCACAACGGGAAAGAATCCACCTGCCAGGGCAGAGACAGAAGAGACACAGGCTCGAACCCTGGGTCAGGAAGACCCCCTGGAGGAGGGAATGGACACTTTCCTTCCAGTCTTCTTGCCTGGAGAATCCCATGCCCAGCGGGGCCTGGCCGGGCTGCAGCCCACGGGGTGGCAAGCAGTCGAACATGACTGAGCACGAGGACATATTATATTCTTCATGTTACATATATTATATTATATTAGTACCCTCACCTTGTACTAATCAGGGCCGTGTAGGTCAAGGAAGTGTTGAGGGAATCCACGTGAAAGCTCTCACTCAGTCCAGGACATGTGCTAAAACACTCACTAAAAATCTTGGCTCTTTCCTTTTTTGCCGGAAAGAAGAAACCGGTTCGCATTAGCTATTTACGTAGGCTGTAAAGCAGAACGGTCAAGGACAAACACAGAGGGAGGAACTATGTTCCATGCGTCCATCCCTGGGCGCTGTCATATTACCCTCTGAACTGGGAAATAGATCTTGATTTTAAAGTTGTTCTGTTGTCCTATGTAAGATGCGTTTCTTTCTTGCCCAGAATACTGCCAGTTTTTCCTTCCTGGTTAAGTGAGCCACACACCCAAGCTTTCTATTGACGCCTGGGAGAGCTTATGTCTTCCCTACTCGACTGCCTCCTGCGAGGCGTCCATCCACGGCCCTCTCAAGCGGAGCGTCCACCTGCTTCTCCGGGCCCCACAAAGCTCCCGCGGCCACAGGGCATGGCTGCATGCTCAGCCTCCCACCCCCCCCCTAC
>SJYA01004660.1:0-10405 GCA_006410615.1 Neotragus moschatus
GGCATCACCAACTCAATGGACATGAGTTTGGGTAAACTCCAGGAGCTGGTGATGGACAGGGAGGCCTGGGGTGTTGCGATTCATGGGGTCACAAAGAGTCAGACAAGACTGAGTGACTGAACTGAATTGACTGAAGTTGTCTGAGTCAATAAAATATTCATGCAAACATAAATATCCACCAGAAACAAACATTAACCAATCCAATCTATGACATGAGTTCTTTGTAACAAAAATTTGTATCTCAACTTATTTTCAACAAAATAGTTCATCTTCCTAACCAAAAAGCCATCTCACGTACATTGCACAGTAGAGGGGGGCAAGCATGAAAGCCTCTGCCCCGCTGTCAGGGCAAACAGCACTGCTGGTTTAAACATGTGTGCACACCCATCCAGTAGTCTCAGCAGCATAGACCCCTTCATACCCCCATGTACCCAGTCCTCAGGAGCTCAGTAGGCACTTCAGAGCCTAACAAAAAGTGTGAGCACCCAACATGCTAATATCAGCAGCTAGATAAACATTTCAACCAAGATTTTAAGCATTTCAGTAAGAGCCCTATACAGTGTTTTTATCGCCAATAAACGTAATCAAAAGTAAGGCAACTAGACTCAAGATGGGCAGCAGGGTGAGCAGAATCAGAATTGCGGTGCTTGCAAACTGCCCACAGTGGAGTCCTTCTGCTCAAAATGTGACAGCTGACAGTGGCCAATCCAGCCCCTTTCCAGAGAGAGGTAAGTGATTTTTTATTTTAAAGGTTTAGAATATTTTCAACTGTCCATCTTCAATGTTTCACAACAAGTTTATTTTTAAGATCTCTTGAAGCAGTGATACCCTTAGAAATATCCCACCAACTTCCAGCTTTTCAGAAACAAAACAACTCAGTAAAGGGAGAGAGACTGATCTGAACTGTGAAGACACCAAGAATGAAGACAATAGAAAGTACTGAACACGCAGGCAGCAAGGGAGCCAGGGCCTGTGCCGCATGCGGTGCAGCGGTGCTCTGAAAACTGAAACATGGTCTCAGTGATGTTCAATCTTCACTAGAAGCCAGAGCTTCGAGAGTGAGACGGCTCTTTAAATATCCTCTAATCCAGCGGGGTTCCCAAACGTGGCTGGTAGTAGAGTCATCCAAGGAGCCTGGGAAAATGTATTTTCCCAGCCTGCCCCCTCTAACACAGTCATCTGATTCAGTTCATCCTGAATGAAGCTGAGGAATCTGTAGCTTAAGCTGCTTCTGACGTGATTCCAATGGTAATTAAAGAGCCTGAGCTCTGATCCAATCACTCATCTAATAAAAAGCAGCAACAGTTAAGTCAAAGATACATGTTTACAAAACAAATGACAAGAAAAACTAAAAAACCAAGCAACTACTAATTATTCTAAAAATTAGTTATCAGACATACACCCTGTCTGTCACTCTTCTCTCTGGACTCCCCATGGATACATGCTGTGATCAGTTACGGTCTGACTCATCTCTGGAGCCCCCTAAGTGATTATGACAGTCATTCTGGGCTCCAGCGGTGAAGCAACCTGGGGAGGACTAGAAACAGCTGACTGGCTGAGCCAGCCAGCATGTGACACCTTCCTCCTTCAAGGTACCCCTGGAGCTGGGTCCTCATACCAGCCACGTTTGGGAACCCCGCTGGATTAGAGCATATTTAAAGAACCGTCTCGCTCTTGGAGCTCTGGCTCTAATGAAGACTGAGTATCACCGAGACCACTTTCCATTTTCAGAGAACCGCTGCACCGTACGCGACACAGGCCCTGGCTCTCTCAGCATGTGAGCGTTTGTATCAGAAGCACACAGTCCGCCTCTGGTCAAAGAAACGAGAGAAGCTAGCTTTCTCTGACAGAATCTTCTCAAAAGCTGCTGCAGGTGTCATGCGTTTCAAATCGGTGGTCCCAGCCCCCAGCTGCGCTCAGCTGAAGGCTACCAAGGACACACTGATGCAGGAAACCCTCAGAAACCATCCTCCTGTTGCTGAGTCGCTGCAGTTGTGTCCAACTCTGTGCAACCCCACAGACAGCAGCCCACCGGCTCCTCTGTCCCTGGGATTCTCCAGGCAGGAACACTGGAGTGGGCTGCCATTTCCTCCTCCAGAAACTATCAAAACTACCATTTTACTTGTGAAACTAGTCACTGGAGTTAGCATCAGCCTTATTTCATGAAGGTCAGGAAGAGAGGCTCAAAATATTATGTAACTTGTCACGATACAGCTTACAAAAGGCAATACAGGGATTTAAATTTGGGCCTCGTTGTCTTCAAGCCCTAAACACTTAAAACTATTTCGTAAAACTAAGGTTCCCAGTCTGCAGGCAAATGAGTAGCGGGTGGAGAAGACAGGGGCAGCAACACCCAGAAGCATCACCAGAGGGTCTCAGCTCTCCAGTACATTCACACTTCCCACTTTCTTAAGGTCAGAAAATTAATGAGAAAACTCACTTTGCAAACAAAAGATTACTGCTGAAATGAAGAGATTATTATTTATTTTGCCAGTCATTACAGTTTCATTTCCAGGAAAGGGAACAAAAATAAATTTACTCAAACTTAAAATAAAATGCCTTTGAGTTTTGCCTTCAGTTCAAAAATGTACCTTAATGTACAACACTGTAACTGGGAGGCTCTCTAGGTTTCGCAAAAGTAAAAGGAAATTTTAGTAAAGAGGAGAGAGTGGAACTGTTAGAAAGAAAACTCTGGACTGCACCTCCCAAGAACCTTGGAACACAGAATAAACACAAGGCCCCGATTTCACACAAAGAACAGCGGGTGGGAAAGGACGATGCCTGGATGTTCTCAAGAAAAGTTTTCTCACACCGTATCAGTGTTTGATAGCCACACACCAAGCACAATTAGCACAGCTTCACTTTTTGGTTTCAACCAGGTGGTATTTCCACCCCCTCCTCCAGAAAAGGAAGAAGCTTTTGAGCAGTAATTTCTTAGAAAAGTTGAGATTTTGTGTTAGAAGCTACACAGGAATAACTGGCTAGTCCAGAGCCTTAGAAAAAAGCTTGGTTTCCAGGCTACCTCCAGCTTTGCCCTAGAACCTAGGAAATGTACTGAAATAATTTTTTCCAGGTAATTTTATTTTCTTTTATATACTTGACTGTAATATCAAAAAAATTTTAATGAACAGTTGGCTTTAAATACACTGAACAAAGTTTGTAACTAGCCAGAAATGTCTAAGGGGATTTCTTAAAGAACGCTTTGAAATACATCCCCATTAAGAATGTACTATATTCACCTGACACCAGTCAGAATGGCCATTATCAAAAAAATCTAATACAAATAATAAAGGCCACAGAGGGTGTGGAGAAAAGGGACCCCACCCCTCCTACACTGCTGGGGGGAACATAAATTGATATAGCCACTGAGAAGAAGAGAATGGAAGTTCCTTAAAAAACTAAAAACAGAACTACCATTATGATTCAGCAATCCCACTCCTGGACAAATCTGGAGAAAACTGTAATTCTAAAGATACAGACACCCCAATATTCAGTGCAGCACTACTTACAGTCACCAGGGTGTGGAAGGAAACTAAATGTCCACCAACAGAGGGATGGATACAGATGTGGTACACATATATACAACGGAGCATTACTCAGCCATACAAAGGAACAAAACCCTGCCATCTGCAGCAACACGGACGGACCCAGAGATTGTCAGGTTGAGTGAAGACAGAGAAAGACAAACACAAACATCACAGTATCACTTTCACATGGAATCTGAAAACAGGGTACCATGAGCTTATCCACAAAACAGAAAGTTAGCTATAAAAAACAAATCTATGGTTACCAGAGGGTAGGAAGGAGGAGGAATAAATTGGGAGATCGGGACTGACCTATATACACTACTATATATAAAACTGATAACTAGTAAGGACCTACTGCTAGCACAGGGAACTCTACTCAATACTCGACAATGGCCTATGGGAAAGAGTATTAAAAAAACTGGATCTCTGTATATGTAGAAATGATTCACTGTTATATACCTGAAACGCAATATTGTAAATCAACTATATTTCGGTAAATATTTTCTTTAAAATGTACTACTTGTTTAGGTGAATTGTCAGAAAAAACCTTCTAAGCAAGGCTAAGTCGAAGGAAGGCCAAGAGCTAGAAAGGAAAAACCAAGGGGGTGTGAAGAGAATATAAAGCAATAAAATCTACAACTAGAAAGTCAATTAACAAAGACTCTAAGTAGAACCCTCTTACACTGTTGGTGGGAACGAAAATTTGTACACACACAATGAAAAACAGTACAGAGGTTCCTTACAAAACAAAAACCAAAGTTACTATATGATCCAGCAACCCCAACCCTGGGCACATATCCAAGAAAGACAAAAACTCAAAACCATACATGCACCGCAGTATTCACAGCACTATTTACAATACCCAAGACATGGGAACGACTCCAGTGCCCACCAATGTATTACTCAGCCATAAAGAAGAATGAACTACTGCCATACTAAGTGAAGTCAGTCCAAAAGAGAAAACAAATATTATGTAATTATCATTTAAATGTGTAATCTAAAACCAGATGAATCTACATACAAAATCAAAACAGACCACAGATATAGAAACCAAGCTTATTACCAAAGGATAGAGGAAAGAAAGGTAGGGTAAGTCAGGAGTGTGGAATTAACAGAAACAAATTACGATACATTAAATAGATTAGAAACAAGAATCTCCTGTATAACATGCAGAACTATTCAACATCTTGTAACAACCCACAGCGGAAAGTTATCTGAAGCATACAGATATGCCGGAGTCACTGTGCCGCATGCCTGAAACTAACACAACAGTGTAAATCAACAACATCTCAATTTAAAAAAAAGGTGCAACTACAAAACACTAAAATACAATTTAAAAATAAAGACTCTAAGTGACAGTGAAGATTTTTGCTATCTATAAGATGGGCAACATGATCTGTAATGTTTTTATAGGTGATGGACAGCTGCACTTTCGGAGAGGAATGTTCACGTACCACTGTTCTTTGCTTGTTTGGCAAAAACACACGGATAGTGTTGCTTGTCTTAGAAGGGTCCGTAAGCTTGCCATCATCTGACGCCCGACGCTGATAGCCAAACTGCTGAACTATTGTCGGGGAGATGCAGCTGGCACCGTCAAACACCGTGTCTTTGAATCCGAAGCCGTTGCTGATCGTCTTCCAGGCGCCCTGTATGTGCTCCATTGATGCAGCTTACGCAGCACTTCAACCTGGCAAAAAAAAATAATAATTCTTGAGTAGAATTAATTAGCTCAACAATACAATATACAGAGTAACTGTGAAAATAGTACCAGTGGGTTTCTTGTAGGTGACATATTCTGCTTAAATACACTATTCAGAAAACTTCTATTATAGTATAATTCCATAGAATATTTCACAGACAAGTCAAAAATGAACAAGATGGGGACTAGAGATCCAAAGACTCATCAAGGGTTACACAACCAGGTAAAAGTCAAAGCAGAACATAGCCTAGGTCTAGTCTAATGCTTTTTCAATTCCACTTTTTCTTTTGTTATTGTATATTGAGCACAAACAGCCACATTAGTAACATATTAGTACTATGAGAAATTTTTTAAAAAGTGTAAGCCATCATTTTCTGCCTTTGAAAAAGAAAATTAGTTTTTGTAAGATGTGTGTTAGACACTTTATATATAAATTATCTCATTTAATCTACAATAAGGACCCAGAAAGATTTTTAATACCTTCCTCCAACCATGATTTAATTTTTAAACAAATGAGGCAGAGAAAAACCATGCTACTTGCCCAAGAACATCCAGGTTGATGTAAAATAACCAGACTCTGTATCTGTTTATATTTAAAGTACATGAACTTTCCAACACAACATACAGTTTTAGTGCAGAAACAAAGCTTACAAACAGATGCAAACAGATAGTAACCTAACAAAAAACAATCAAATGTCTTAATAGGGTAACAAGAAAACCGCAGCTGAAGTCCACAGACAGTCACACAATGAGAGTAAGTCAGAGATACTCTGCAGTGAGGATGTGTGCCCTGGCACCGACTGGGAGTCAGCAACCATGCAGAAGTGACAGGGGGTCCACAGCCATACAACCCTGAAGGCAATCGCTCTTGGCAGAAGTGAGAGGTGCTTCCACCTTTACAGAACAGTGAGCTCTACAGGGAACCCATCCTTCTCAAGCCTTGCTCCTTCAGAAAGGTGTTTTATCTTATTATCACCATTGTCAGCAGTAGTTACCATTTACTAGATGCCTTCTATCTATTATGAGAATGAGCATACGCTGCATACACCCCATTCATATTATCCACCCTGATCCTAAGGGATACTCTAGGTGAAAATGGCATCCACTTCACTCTACCTGGCAGAGACAGGATTCAGAACTGGGCAGCTCTATCTGACTCCAGAGTCCTTACCCTGTCATACGTAACACTGACACCTGAAACCATTTAGTCAGAGCTAAAATGGCCCAGAGTTAAAGAGCATTTAATCCAAACGTCTTGCTCTGTACCAGAAGCTTCTGTCTACACACCCACTATGCAGTGAGCTCTTTCTCACCTCACATGCCTGAATCCAGAAGGGATGATAGATGCTAACTATTCTGAGCTGACAGCTGAGCAAACTAGAGAAGTTTAGAGACAGGCTCACCATCTGGCATCACTCTCACAAAGTCTCGACACAACTTTTTGGAGGAGAATATGATTAAAAACAAAATATTAATAAAAATTTGAAATGTTCTTAGAGACTAACTTGGTAATTCAATAGTGCTCTCAGAATTTATCCTACAGAAGTAGAAGGCAAGGCTTTCCCTGATGCTCCTGCGGGTGAGACTCTGCACTGCCAGTGCAGGGGCATGGGTTCAGTCCCTGGTTGGGGAAGTAAGATCCCACATGTTGCACGGCACAGCCAAAACAAAAGATGTACGTATAAGCATCTTCAATACTAGGGAAAAGATCAAACACTTAACAACAGAGAACTATACAAATCATGCTAATTCCCATGTGACAAAGTTGCTCTGTATGTGCAGAGACAGAAAAAGCTACCAAAGACAAAATGAAAAATGTAGTCTGAACCTTTTTCATACTAATCTAGAAAGGAGAAAAATCTAAAATCCTTTTTTAAAGGTGATAAAATCTAGAGTAATAAACCATGTGCCAATAACTATTTCAGGAGGATGGTTAGGAAATTTTTACTTTATATGTATCTACTTTTTGTTTTTTATATTTTACTACTACTCGAGAAGCCTATTTTATCTGTGTAAGGGGGAAGGGCAGGGCAAGATCCTACAGCCTTCGAGGGGCAGGACCATGACGTAGTGCCTCCCATTGCTTTCTGACACCGCCCAAGCTCCAACACATTCCTAATTCTATTACCATGAAGTCACTTTTTAGGAGCATCTACAGCTTCTTTTCCCTAGACCCTTTTTTCCCAACTAAAGAGGAAGACTTATCTGAGCATCTCAGCAGCCTGAAAAGGTGTGGCTCATATAATCGACAGATACAGAGCAGCCAGATTAATCTTAAAAATGCAACTCATCATTTCCCTCCCCTGTTTAAAGACTCAGAGTAAAAGCTAAACTCCCATCCAAGCTTCGCATCTCAGTGCTTTTGAACGTTCTGTCCCCTTCCCCTAGAAAGCCAAAACCTCCACAAACAGCCAAGCTGTCCTTTTCAGATCATTAAGGGCTTTACTTAAAACATCATTTAGAGACACTTTCTCCACCCTAACCATAAGACTCCACTGCCCTTCCCCCAAAATAACCCACTTTCTTCATGCCACTTACCACTGATGTTAACTGCTTACAGATTTTGGTCAGTACCTTCAACCCTTTTTCTGCTCCATGCCAATCCTGCCAGTGCCTCCTGCCAATCTTGTTCACTACTGTATTCTTAGTCCTGATACAGTACCTGGATCACAAAAGCACTCAAATATTTATTAAATGAATTCAGTTAGGAACCAGAATAATGCTGCAAAAGATATATTTTAAAAGAAAAGATCTGTCAAGAACTAGTAAATGTGCATTAAATCTCCATCTGGTAGTACATTTTTATAAAAAAAAACTTATTATTCAGCAAAAGACAAACTGCAATAAACTGCACTCTGTATTATAATCTAATGGCTAAAGAGCCCACTTACAAGACTTAACTGCAGCCTAAATTCAAGATCATAGTTATTTTATGACCAATTCTGTGCCCTACTGTAGGCACTTAGAAAATAACAGTGCTGGTACTCAGTAGGAACACATTACAGTTACTGTTAATAAAAACTGACAAAAGCAAATCCACTCTAACTCTCAAGTTTTTGATTATTTATCATTCATAACTTTGAGGTTTCCATGTTTATATCAAGACCACTTACAGGCTAAGCAGCATGCTAAAGCAGTGCCTTTTTCATGCCACTCACATAAAACGATGACTCCTAATTGTAATAAGGCATGCTGAGATAAGCAGACAAGTCCAGAAAAGCCAAGGGCCCTACCAGTTGCCCCAGAGCTGACTACTGTGTCACAGGAAGCTGTAAGCCAAAGTATTCTGTAATCACTTAATGAGAAAGGATACACATCTAAAAATAAGAACAAAGATCTTCTAAAAAACCAAATAGAAGCCAACATACTTCAATATTAAATGGAGACATTCAGAAACCCCACTGATACTACTCCTAAGTGTAAAAGTATGCATAATGTAAATATAAATCTAGTTTCTAATATTATGATCTCTCCCTCTGATCTGCTGACCAAATGCTCTAAGTTAAAATATATATATACACACCCACACATATCCTCCTAAAGATATAATAAAATTAGACAGTCCAAAGTAGAAATCTACTTCTCATAGTAAAAGGTCTTTCACAGTTCCCAAGAAAAGTTTCAAAACAAACACATTCTCTTATGAATAGAGAAATTCATTATATCAGAAGAAATAACTTAAAACAAGACATAACACAAGAATATAATAAGAGGATTATCACTCCTAACATACAAAGAACTCCTGAAAATTAATAAGAAAAATTTCAAACTTTAATTATAGAGTATTTCATATTTTCATATTTAAGTAGAAAAACTACTGGACATTATTGCTAAAATTGTAAATTATTCATCCACAAGATGGGTCCAGGGCTTCCCTGGTGGCTCAAATGGCAAAGAATCTGCTTGCAATGCAGATAAAGTGTTAGTCGCTCAGTTGTACAGGACCCCACGGACTGTAGCCCACCGAGCTCCTCTGTCCATAGGATTCTTCAGGCAAGAATACTGGAGTGAGTTACTATACCCTTCTCCAGGGGAACTTTCCCATCCAGGGATCGAACCCAGATCTCCTGCATGGCAGGCAGATTCTTTATCGTCTGAGCCACCAGGGAAGAGACCCAGGTTTACTACCTGGGTCGTCGAGAAGATTCCCTAGAGGAGGGCATGGTAACCCACTTCAGTATTCCTGCCTGGGAAATCCCACAGAAAGAGGAGCCTGGTGGGCTACAGTTCATGGAGTCGCAAAAAGTCAGATACGACTGAGTGGCTAACCCTTTCACACTTCTCAAGATGGAGCCAATGACATCATCTTTTTAAAAATACTTCAAAGGACTATATGTGCTGTGTAATATCAAAAGTAAAGCAAACATTTTAAAAAAGAAGTTTAAAATGTTCATGAAGTATTTCTTGGTATTTATCCAACCTTTTCAATCCTTACATAAAAGTGTATTGTGTAAAAGAGGATTGTTCAGTAAGCCATTTGAAGATAACTTTGGAAACAAAAAGTTTATATGGAACCTAATTTTAAAAGCTCCTTTCTCTCTCATGATTAAAAAATAACTTTTTAGATAACTCTCTTCAAAGCTATACAAAGTAGTAAGTAGCCTTATTATAACAAAAGACCCCTGATTGTAAACACTTCTGTGTTTATATACATATATAGTGAGACAGCCTAAGAATTTGTATTCAACAAGCTAAACATTGAGCTTTTACCAGAAAGGACACAGCATATTCACAATCTCACTATGATAGCAAACTGCTATAATTTTAAAAAGCCTACAACTTACTTAACTGCCGGGATCCAGCCCCGGTGGGTCCAGGGAATTTGAAGCAAGGACAGCATCAGCGAGAAAAAACTTATTGATTTAGAAATATAAGATTAGATTAGGAAATAATAGTATAGTGGGAAATTTTAGTGGAGAAAAGAGGCTGAATAACTTGGGTTACGGGGAAAACCAATAAAGTTCCAGACAAGGAGCTTGCACTATCTACGTTAGGCCACCGGCGTCCTCTTGAATACTGGAGGGTGCCCCACCTTGGACTCCCTCTCGCATGGATCTTAGAAGCCGGGACAAGTAAGTAGACATGGCGAGCCTCCACACCCCAGATGGGAATCCAGCCGGAAAAGGAGAGGGAGGGAGAAGGAGAAAGAGAAAGAGACGGGGGGGGGGGGGGGGGGGGG
>SJYA01004660.1:10516-31344 GCA_006410615.1 Neotragus moschatus
GGGGGGGGGGGGGGGGGGGGGGGGGGGCAGTCCTTCCAATTACGGCCCTTTTCTGATAATGGTTTGTTAACCAGAAGGCTTATTTGTGGTAAAAGTGTTGTTCTTCCCAAAGTCTGGTGCCATTCTGAGAAAACAGTAAATAAAGTAACATTCTTACATAGCAAAGATACAGCAATTTGTAACAAGTAAAAGGAGTACAGCAATTTATAACAAAAGAAAAGTAACTCAAAAGTCTAGTGTTGCTAACATCAAAACTACTATATATCTTTTTCCATATCCCATTTACATTGATTAACATCCTCCCAGATGCCCAAAAGATAAAGAATAAAGTCTGGCAGCAATCACTGAGTCAACAGTGAAATCCTGTCACCAATATGTTTTTGAAAAGGCTCTGTAACTTTAAGGTACTTTAAGCTTCGAGCCCCTCGCAGTTGGGGGCTGTAAGCAATTCACAAGCTGTAAAAGGTCCTGGGAACCTGTTAGGCAAGTTAGAGAGTTTAAGTTAGAGCATTATCAGAGGGGGTTGAGCTGAAACACTCCTTTCAAATGCAGAAGACTAAAGCCCTGAATTAACTTTTTCCAGAGAGTGTCAGAAGACTAGAAAAAGTACAGTGTCAGGCAGATTCTTATTTTGGGGGTACATGCTCAGGAAATGCCAGGGGGAAACCCTGAGACTCGAATCATCCTTGCCCATCGAGTCTCTGTCACATGACCTTGTCACAGGTGGGATTCCTCATGCTGGCTCCCGGCAGGAGGCATATTCTGGTTTCCTTTTGGAGCGGGGGGATAGGTGCTCAGGGAAACTCAGGAGAACCCCTGAAATCCGAATCGCCTTGCCCATCAGATTTCTGCCACATGACCCTGTCATGGGTGGGATTCCCACACTGGCCTCCGACACTTAACATGAATTCTAGTCTATTCTAGGATAGAACATTCTAGAACAGGCTAGGCTCAACTGGTTTCAAGCTGCTTCCTTCTGCATTCATATCCCTTTTCTCCTCCAGTCATCCCCATTGCAGAGCACCACAGAAATCAAAAAACCCAGATCCTACTCTGCTTTGCTTCCTCCGTGACTCTTCCATTAAAGATATGCCAAGATGGGCTTACCCCCAAATTCAGTCTCTGAAAGACAGCACTAGGGTCTACATTTTATGAAAAAAAAGGGGGGGGGGAACAATTCATTAATTAATAGGTATCACAGCTTTTCTGAGTCACTTAGTCTATATCTGTCAATCATTAGTTGATCAAAATTTCCCTAAATCTATTACTTCTAGCATAATTTCTGAGGCTGACAGCCTCCGTAGGTTCACCAAAAAGCTTGCCTTTTACTGACTTCATGCTTCATTTGTCACACTGGAATTTGAAGGTTTTGTAGTCTAAACTCTTTTTAAAGCTGAATCTATTTCAAAATGTTTGCTTTTACTACCATAGTTCACTTGTCATAATCATTCAACCTCTTTTATTCTCTGCATGAATATTCTGTTAGAAAGTTGGAGAATGATATCTACCCTATTATCTAAGTTAAAAAGTGGTTTAGAAATTCTAGCAGTACTGAGTTTCGTGGGTAGTGGTTTAGTTGCTAAATCAGTCCAACTCTTTTGACTCCATGGACTGCAGCCCTCTGTTCCAGGCTCCTCTGTCCATGGAATTCTCCAGACAAGAACACTGGACTGGGTAGCCATTTCCTTCTCCAGGGGATTTTTCCCGATTCAGGGACTGAGCTCAGGTCTCCTGCATTTCAGGCAGATTCTTTACCATCTGAGCCACCAGGGAGTTCAGGAGTGAACAAAAGAGCCACACTAGAAAGCATACTGCCCTGAATTATGCAGCAAGGGGACTCAAGGAAGAGTTGAAGACCAAACCCCTGAATAATCTGCTAAATTCTATCTTGAGATCCATTTCAGCTGCCTTCTCCGGGCCCTTCTGGTTGGTACAGTAGTGCCCCATCTTAGAAAGCTTTGCGTTCTGCAGTTTCAGTTACCCGTCTGAAAACATTATATAGAAAAGTTCAGAATGAGTAACTGCTAAGCTTTAAACTGCACGCCTTTCAAAGCTTTTTGATTTCTGAGTACTGTAACAAAATCTCACAGCAATTGGCCCCCTCCTGCCAGGATGTGAAGCACCCCTCTGTCCAGCATACCCACACTACATATTCCACCCACTCTGTAGTCCTTTCGGGGTATTCTGTGTTACCAGGTGGGCTGTCTCGGTATGGCAGTGCATGTTATTTTACTTAACAATGGCCAAAGGTGCACGAGTTGTGATGCTGGCAATTCGAATATCCTCCTACTGTGCCCAGTTTACAAATTAAACTTTATCATACGCATATATGTATGTATGGGATAAAACAGTACAAGAGTTCTGAACTATCTACAGTTTCAGACACCCATGGGGGGATGGGGGGCGGACACGTAACAAAGTATCCTTCGCAGGTAAGGGGGGACTATTAGGTAATTAAAATAGTGTCCAGCGTGCTTCAAACAAGGACAGAGTAAGTACCTTCTTAATAGCCAGCTTCTTCAAGGAAGACTTCCAAAACTCATGTCTTTTTCTCCTAGACTGTAACTCAGCACTTTTTCACACTGTGGAGTGTGACCCCTAGGTGTTCAGAATATCATTTTCATGAGTTATGACCAGCTTTCTCAAGTATGGTAGAGCAGAGTGTATCCACATAGCAGAGTTAAGTACTACTTTGAGAAATCTCTGACTCAGGTACACACACATCATAAAATGTATTCTTTAGTATAGATCACTACTAAGTCTGAAAACTACTGGTGTAATTATAAAGCTCAGAATCCCTACCAGAGCATTCATTGAGTTCTCAAGTGCATTTATCCCCTCGGAATATATCTTCTTGCACTTGAATGATCAATTTTTTTAAGGATCCACGTGGTCTTAGATTGTCTTAGTTTCACCAATGAACTCTCTCCATGTGTCTGCTAATTCCACCTCATGTTATGTACTAAAATAGTCATTTCTGCTAATTCATGTGATTCTTCCAGTTTTCATGTATTTCACTGCCAAGCAGACTGAAAGAAACTCTGTATACTAAGCTTTTATTCTTTTCTCAGGTTCCATTAGTTATTTTGTGAGCGTATTTATCATTCTCATAAATGACAGAACGATCTCTGTTCGTTTCCAAGGCAAACCATTCAATATCACAGTAATCCAAGTCTATGCCCCAACCACTAATGCTGAAGAAGCTGAAGTTGACCGGTTGGTTCTATAAAGACCTACAGGACCTTCTAGAACTGACACCAAATAAAGATGTCCTTTTCATTATAGGGGACTGGAATGCAAAAGTAGGAAGTCAAGAGATACCTGGAGTAACAACAAGTTTGGCCTTGGAGTACAAGATGAAGCAGGAAAAAGGCTAACAGAGTTTTGCCAAGAGAGCACACTGATTATAGCAAACACCTTCTTCCAACAACACAAGAGATGACTCTACACATAGACATCACCAGATGGTCAATACCAAAACCAGATTGATTATATTCTTTGCAATCTAAGACCCAGCAAAGTCAGCAAAAGGGAGACCAGGAGCTGACTCTGGCTCAGATCAAGAACTCGTCATTGCAAAACTCAGACTTAAAGAAAGTAGGGAAAATCCACTAGATCTTTCAGGTATGACCTAAATCAAATCCCTTATGATTATACAGTGGAGGTGACAAACAGACTCAAGGGATTAGATCTGACAAAGGTGCTGAAAAACTATGGATGGAGGTTTACAAAATTGTACAGGAGGAAGTGATCAAGACCATTCCCAAGAAAAAGAAATGCAAGAAGGCAAAATGGTTGTCTGAGGAGGCCTTATAAATAGATGAGAAAAGAAGAGAAGTGAAAGGCAAAGGAGAAAAGGTTAGATATACCCATCTATAACTATGGAATCCAGAGTTCCACAGAATAGCAAAGAGAGATGAGAAAGCCTTCTAAAGTGAACAATGAAAAGAAATAGAGAAAAACAATAGAAAGGGAAAGACTAAATATCTCTTCAAGAAAATTAGAGATACCAAGGGAATATTTCATGCAAAGATGGGCACAATAAAGGATCGAAATGGTATGGACCCAATAGAAGCAGAAGATATTAAGAAAAGGTGGCAAGAATACACAGAAAAACTGTACAAAAAAAAACATTTTAATGACCCAGATAACCACGATGGTGTGATCACTAGAGCCAGACATTCTGGAGTGCGAAGTCAAGTGGGCCTTAGGAAGCATCACTACAAACAAACCTAGTGGAGGTGATGGGATTCCAGGTGAGCTATTTCAAATCCTAAAATATGATGCTGTAAAAGTGATGCACTCAATATGCCAGCAAATTTGGAAAACCTGGCAGTGGCCACAGGACTGGAAAAGGTCAGTTTCATCCCAATCCCAAAGAAGGGAAAAGCCAAAGAATATTCAAACTATAGCACAACTGCACTCATTTCACATGCTAGCAAGGTAATGCTCAAAATCCTCCAAGCTAGGCTCCAACAGTACATGAACCAAAAACTTCCAGATGAACAAACTGTATTTAGAAAAGGCAGAGGAACCAAAGATTGCCAACATCTGCTGGATTATAGAAAAAGCAAGGAAATTCCAGGAAAGCATCTACTCTGCTTCACTGACTTTGCAAAAGCCTCTGACTGTGTGGATCACAACAAACTGTGGAAAATTCAAGAGATGGGAATACCAGACCCCCTGACTTGCCTCCTTAGAAATCTGTATGCAGGTCAAGAAGGAACAGTTAGAACTGGAAATGGAACAATGGACTGGTTCCAAATTGGGAAAGAGAACGTCAAGGCTGTACACTGTCACTCTGCTTATTTAACTTAAATGCAGAGTACATCATGGGAAATGTCAGGCTGGCTGAAGCACAAGCTGGAGTCAACATTGCTGGGAGAAATATCAATAACCTCAGATACGCAGATGGTACCACCCTTATGGCAGACAGCAAAGAGGAACTGAAAAGCCTCTTGATGAAGGTGAAAGAGAAGAGTGAAAAAGCTGGCTTAAAATTCAACATTCAAAAAAACCAAGATCACGGCATCCAGTCCCATCACTTCATGGCAAATAGATGGGAAAAAAATGGGAACAATGACAGACTATTTTATTGGGCTCCAAAATCACTGAGGACAGTGACTGCAGCCATGAAATTAAAAGACGCTTGCTCCTTGGAAGAAAAGCTATGACAAACCTACGGTATATTAAAAAGCAGAGACATTACTTTGCCAACAAAGGTCCCCAGAGTCAAAGCTATGGTTTTTCCAGTACTCATGTATGGATGTGAGACCTGGACCATAAAGAAGACCAAGTACCATAGGTCTTGATGCTTTTGAACTGTGATGCTGGAGAAGACTCTTGAGAGTCCCTTGGACTGCAAGGAGATCCAACCAGTCCATCCTAAAGGAAATCAACCCTGAATATTCACTGGAAGGACTGAAGCTGAAGCTTCAATACTTTGGCCACCTGATGCAAAGAGCTGACTCACTGGAAAAGACATTGATGCAGGGAAAGATTGAGGGCAGGAGGAAAAGGGAGCAACAGAGGATGAGATGGTTGGCTGGAAGGCATCACTGAGTCAATGGACATGAGCTTGATCCAGACGTAACTAAACGACTGAACAATGAACATTTATCATTAAAATTTACTGTGACAATATCTACTGTAGTGGATTCACTGACAGTAACTTGAGACCATTCTCTAACACTGATTAGGCTACATGGCTCACTAACTGTTAAATACTGTGACATTTTTAAGGCATGGAACTTATACTCCCATGATGAAGTCTCATTTAAACATATATGTAAATATATTTCTCTGTTTGGTTGTGCCAAGTCTTAGTTTCCAGCATGCCAAATCTGTTTCTTCCCCCAGCTGCAGCAATGTGGGATCTTAGTTCCCTGACCAGGAATCCTGAGTGTGATGTCTTAACCACTGGACCACCAGGGAAGCCCTACGAAGTCTCACTTACTAGATGAGTTTACTCCATGTTGAAGCTGTAATATTTCATTCTCTCTCAAAACGGCCCTCCCTCTTTATCGTCTCATTCTCAACCCTTATAATGATCACTGTTGCTGTAAGATCTTGTTTCCTATTCTTTTCTGCTTTTAAAGGAAATACCAAATAAGAGTATGGGGCTAAATCTATTTCACTGAACTTAATGCAGATTCCACTCCCAATTTAAATCCTCCTCCAAAATGGATGTGAGAAAGATTATCCTCACTCAGAGTCTCGTAATTTTTTTTTTAACCTTCTCTTCTGGAGAGCTCCAGAGATCAAGTCTCTGGATAGCAAGCATGAGAACCTCAAGACATACAAAGTAGGCTTCCGGAAGTCTTTGAAGGCAGCCTCTATGTAGAAAAATTCTACATGCCTCTACTGAGCTTTGGGCTCTTTGCGATGTCCTTCAGGTAAAACTCTTCCCATAAAATCTCCTTTCTTTGCTTCCTAAAGAATTTACCACTCTCGTTTTTTTATATTGCTATATTCACATGCATGCTATTAATAGCCCTTCCCTAGTTATTCACATGTCTGCATCCCTATTTGACTATAAGCACCTTGAGGACAGCACACACATGCCTCTCTGTTTCCCTTTGTTTCCCCAGAACTTAGTATTAGCACAACATGTGACTCAAAGGAGTTATTCAACGAAGACTTCAAATCAATGTGATGGTTGTTGCAGAATCCACAACATATTAAACATTTAGGTTTATGTAAATTTTTAAGGGAAAGGGCTATTTTTAATATGTAATATAAGATTATAACCACAAGCAAGGATCCATGAAAAATACAAATACTTAACAAAGACTAGTTATCTGAACAGTAACAATATTGGTTTGTTCTCTATTTTGACACCTGCCAAAACTGACTAGGAAACGAGATATATTCACCAAAAATGAATTTCTTAAAATTCTGTACCAACTTATACAGCAAGAATAATAACATTAGCTAACTGCGACTGAGTTCTTGACATTTCAGTATGTACGATACTACTGAGTACAGACTACAACATGCAGAGTAATATTGAATTTTTCACATTTCATTATGTAAGCATCAGTTCTTTAATTACAATCTCTCATTTAAGCCTCCCAAGAACTCTATGAGAGATACTATTATCCTGATTTTGGAGCTAAGGAAACTGAAGACCAAGAAACTTAAAACTGTCCAAGGTTACATAGTAAGATAGAGAGCCAAGATTACTGACGGAATATCTAAGGTCAAAACCACTCACAAGTTTTGCCAGAGCTTTATCACACTATCACTCTTTATTCTTCAGGCAGATAAGATCAGTGCATTTGGGTGGCAGGCTGAGATGAGGTGCCAGATTTCAACCCTGTGGCTGCCTGCTCTAGCTTCCTGCTACTGGCTCCTTCCTTCCCCCCTGATCATTTGTTTTTATTACACTTTTATTTAAAATATGATATAATTAAATTTGGGGAGGGGCATAAAAGAGGAAAGTTACCCATAACCTTATTCATCCTAACAAAACATTTTTGGATACCATCTCCTAATATTAGAAGCATGGTACATGGATATCTGTTCGGAATCTACTTCCACCTTTTATTAGCTGTGTGGCCTTTTGCCAAATTACTGAATTTCCCCCATACCAATTTTTTCACTCAGTCACATTACGGAGCAACTATTATGTACCAGACACTGTTTTACTCTAGATGCCTGAGTAAACTCAGTGAATTAGAGACAAAGACCCCTGATCTCCAGAGAAGCGGATCTTCTAGAGGACACACACAAAACAAAGTAAATTATATAACATGATAGCGGGTGATAAGTGCTGGGGGAAGGGAGACAAGTTGCAATTTATATAATGAGGTCAGAGTCAGTCTCACTGAGGAGGTGGAGTTGAGTGAGGAAGTCAGGAGTTTGACTTGCAAGCAGCTGGGGGGACAGTCAAGGCAAAGGGGCAGGCCAGTGAAAACCTACAGGAGGAGTGTCCCGTGCACAATCAGCAAAGATCATGGAGCTCAGTGAAGTGAGAGTACAGCCCGGCGAGGGGGCGATGCGGTCACCCAGGGCACCACTGGAAGGACTCTGCCTTTCACTGAGCAAAATGGGAAGCCACTGAAAAGTTTCGAGCAGAGAAGACACACAACCGAAGGTCTTAGAAGGACTAACCCAGTTACTACACTGTAAATAAACTACATGCGCAGTAGACAGCCAACTATGAAGTTCAGAAGATGTCTGTGCTGAAGGATTAACCGTAAAAAGAGGTAATCATACTCACTGAGTTGTCATGAAAATGGTTCAGTGTTTGTAAACGGCTGTGCCTGACGCTGATATTGCTGCAGCTTCTGCCTTACCAAGGCCACTCAGTACGGAGAATGAGAGTGGCGGAAAACGAGCCTGTGCCTCAGTCTGCCGTGTATACAGACAGACCAGGCTGAAGGAAGGATTTCTCCTAAATCCCGTGAAGGGGGCAGTCCTGGGAGCTCAGCTACGGACTTTCACTATTTAGCAATGCTGCCTTTGGGTCTGACTGTGGCCTCAATCCTTATCCATACATGTACATAGGCACAACCGCTGTCTCAATCCAAACACTGTTACATGATTCTCCTTCCAACTTTAATTATTTGATAATTCTTTGTCTAATCATACCGCATTGTGTCGCATATAATTCATCCTTAACCTATTAAGTCACATTTTTTTTTCAGAGCTAAAAGTCTCTGAAATCAGAACATATGATAAAAACAATGTTGTCCCTTACTTGTCCCAACAGAGAACCTGAGAAGAACACCATCAGCTATGTATTTTGCTCAATAACCTACATATGAGACACTAGGTCAAAAGGAAAGGATTATGCATGAATGCTGCTACTCTCACAATTTTAGTATTTTTAAATTGGTCTGGGATGAATTTCTGTCTTTAAGATAAGCTTATTTTCTGAAGCAACTGGCGGCTATTTTCTCTGATCTTTTTTACCGCAGGGTGGCGGGGTGGGGTACGGGGTTAGTGTAGGTTTAACCCGGAAGAGAGGGTTGTGTTATTTCATTGTCTTAGAAGTGACAAAGACTTCTGGAAAGTTTAGAGAGGGTAAAGATACAGACTGATAAAGGCAACACCAATGGGTGTAACTTTCTTAAGAATTTCACATTAAAAAAAAAAAAAAAAGAATTTCACACTACGTCAGCTTTCCATCAGCAGGCTGGGTATTAAGTAAGATTACTTTGTGTTTTTTATACTCCATGGAAGAAAAGGAGCACTCAACAGCCTAATTCCCAAAGAGGTCTCTTAAACTCTTCTAATAAGGTGGCTCAGGTCTTTATTCCTGGAAAAAGTAAAACGGAGGGTCTCTACACTGGGAGGCTTGAGGTACAGTTGAGAGCATGAGTGCTGTTCTGAAAACTACACTAACTAAATGCCTAAAAGCAGAGACCAAAGAGCTTCTTCCACAGCTGGGCAACCAGGCTCAAAAAAAATACCCAACATTAGCTACCCTACCTTACCATGAAGCTCAAAGACAACAAGCCTAACCCAAGCATTCAAAGATTCCAATCAGCTATTTAATCCAATCCTTTTAGAAATAAGACTGCCAAGGATTACCAGACACTTTAACATGGATGATAAAGACCAAAATACAATAGGAAACACATACACCCCTGCATGACTTGAGCTATCAGATTAACTGAAATTATCAGAACAGAGCAAATGCTCATTACATTCAATTTTACAGTAATGGGGTAACAGAAAATTCCACAAACTTCTAGAGAAAAAAAATAAAAGGGATCTGGAATTGGAATGGCTTCAAACTTATCAACACGGAAGCTAGAAAAATAATGAAGACTTCTAAATCCTAAAGGGAAACTATTTCCAATTTAGAATAGTCACCAAAACTATTGTAGAAAAGAGGTATTTTCTGACATTTACTACTATTTTACCCTTCACAATCCATGTCTCAAGGGATATGTTACATGATTAAGAATAAATCAAGAAAGAGATGAGATAGAGGAAAAAGGGCATCTAACACAAAAAAGAAGCAAAACATTAAATCCCCAGGCCAGTGAGCAGAACTCTCTGAGTCACACCTGTGCATCAGGGACAAGAATCCGTAATTGTGACCCTCTGTAGCACCGTGAACTGCCACCAAAAACACTCACCTGCACAATGGCCTTTTCTTTTCTTCAGAGACAGAGAAGAGAGAGGGGAGAGGGAAAGAGGTGAGGGAAGAGCAGTGGGGAGAGAAGAGATGGAGGGAAACAGCCCACATTTTTAGTTTTACATGATCCTATACTCTCCATATGTTTTTTAACTGAAGTATAGCTGATTTACTATGTTAATTTCTGCTGTACAACGTGATTCGGTTATACACACGTATATTCTTTTTTATGTTCATTTCCATTACGGTTTATCACAAGATACTGAAGTTCCCCATGCTATATCATAGGACCCTGTTTGCCCATGCTATACATAATTAGTTTGCATCTGCCAGGCCCAAATCCGCATTCCATCCCTCCCCAAACCCCTCCCGCTGGGCAACCATAGGCCTGTTCTGTGTCTGAGTCCGTTTCCGTTCTGCAGGTAAGCTCAGTTGCGCCATACTTTAGAGTCCTCATACGGGGGCACCATGCAGCAGCAGCCTTCTTCTGACTCGCTTCACTCAGCGTGGTAATATCCGACGCCGTCCGCGTTGCTGCAGAGGGCATCCTCCTCTCTGCTGCTGCACGTGTTCCGGCGCGGGCGTGCGCGTCTGTGTGCACATGGTCACCATCCGCGCATCTATCAACAGGCATTTAGGCGGTTTCCATGGCTTTTGTGGAGATGCTGCTGTGAAGAAAGGGGCGCACGTATCTGCCCAGGAGTGGGACTGCTGGACCGTGTACACGCATGCGTGCATTCACTTCAGTCGTGTCCGACTCTTTGTGACACCATGGACCGGAGGTTGCCAGGCTCCTCTGGCATGGAATTCTCCACACAAGAATACTGGAGAGAGTTGCCATGCCCTCCTCCAGGGGATCTTCCCAACCCAGGGATTGAACCAGTATCTCCTATGTTTCCTGCACAGCAGACAGATTCTTTTACCCACTGAGCCACTTAGGAAGTCCTGATGGGTCATATGGCAACTCTATTTTTAGTTTTTTGAGGAACCTCCATACTGTTTTGGCTGCATCAACTCACATTCCCACTAACATTGTAGGCAGGTTACCTTTTCTCCATAACCTCTCCAACATTTGTTACCTGTAGACTTTTTTAACGATGAGCATTCTGACTGATGTGGAGTGATATCTTATTATAGTTCTGATTTGCCTTTTTCTAAAAATTAGCGATGTTGAGCATATTTTGTCACGTGCCTGAAGGCCATCTGTCTGTCTTCTTTGGAGAAATGCCTATTTAAGTTTCTTATGCCCATTTTTTGATTGGGTTGTTTTTTGTTCTTGAGTTGTATGTTTGTATAGTTTGCAAATTAAGCCCTTGTTGGTCTCATCATTTGCAAATACTCTCTCTCCTTCTATAGGTTATATTTTCATTTTATTTGTGGTTTTCTTTGCTCTACAAAGGGCTTCTCTTTGTGGTTCAGCTGGTAAAGAGTCCCCCTGCAATGCAGGAGGACCTGGATTCGATCCCTGGGTTGGGAAGATCCCCTGGAGAAGGGAAAGGCTACCCACTCAAGTTTTCTTGGGGCTTGGGGCTCCCTTGTTGCCCAGCTGGTAAAGAATCTGCCCACAAAGTGGGAAACCTGAGTTCGATCCCTGAGTTGGGAAGACTCCCTGGAGAAGGGAAAGGCTACCCACTCCAGTTTTCTGGCCTAGAGAATCCCATGGACTATACAGTCCATGGGGTCACAAACAGCTGGACATGACTGAGTGACTTTTTCTTCTTTCTTTGCTGTACAAAAGCTTGTAAGTTTGATTTGTTTATCTTTGCTTCTATTTCTACTGCCCTGAGAGACTGACCTAAGAAAACATCAGTACAATGTATGACGTGATCCTATGCCCCTTTAAGTACACTCATCCTTATACAGGAGCTAGTGAGAGCTGGGCTGCACCTTGACATATTCTGGGTGGTTGATCAACATGAACAGAATATTCGGTCTAGCAACAGAGGGTTTCCCAAAGCATGGGCCATACATTATTCATGGTTTACAAGGTGATTTCAGAGGATTTGTGAACACGACATAGAGTAACACTGAATCAATCAGATAAAGATTACTATAAAGAAGAATTACCAGTTTGTGATCTTTAATACCTCTTTAACACTTCTTAATCCCCCTTTAAAAAAAAAAAAGCCACTGACAAACTAACTAAAAATTTAAACTGTTGTTTTATTACATTAAAATAGCAGCAAAAGAATACAGTACTATAAGCGATCCCCATTCTCCTGGCAGCTTCTTTTGGATTCATTTTGACTGTGTATTTTGAAAGTGCACATAACATAGTTCCCTCCATTTCTGTGCAAAAGAAGTCAACGCAAGAGAGTAAGTCATCACCATCCTTCCTTGATGCTTTGCTCCTGCAATTTCAGGTGATGCTAGCACCAAGCCCTTATCTCTGTAACTCTACAACCTCAAACTACTTTACTATTTTTAAAGTTAAAGTTCCAAGAATACCCAGGCGGTCAGTCCAGCAGTTAGGACTCCACAGGAGGCACAAATTCAATCTCTGGTCAGGGAACTTAAGATCCCACGAACCTCAAGGCATCACCAAAAAAAAAAAAAACAAAAAACAGTGAGCTATTTTAAGAGAATATATTAAATAAGCACTACTATAGATGGTTCTCTGTTCTGGTAAAAGTCAGGAAGATAGCACTTTAATGACTGAAACCGGTGAAACACTATTCTAGCAGGAGCAATACACTCTTTAAAAAACTGACCCTGCACTCTGCCACTACTTATCCGTCAGGCTTTTAAGCAAGTCTGAGCAATAAAATCCTAGTAATCGAATCTGGGGGGCTTCTCACCCTAACGATCCTCCCTTCCTCCTAAGAGACTTTCATTATCCTGCACTTGCAGGGGTTTCTTCTATCTTCTCCACCTGCTTTGCTGGCTTCTGTTCTTCCTCCTACCTCAAAACCATGGATGCACCTGAAGACTTCTAACTTTCCAAGTGTTCCACAGTATTTCCAACTTGGCCTATACACACTGCCTCCATCAATGAAAAGCGTGGCAAACAACACTGTGTTGTCTCTCAACTCCACATTCCTCTTTTGAGAACTTCCTTCCTTCATCCACAGGAATAAGCCCCAAGCAGCGACGTTTATCTGTTTATATTCATTACCCCGGCCCTTGAGGCCCCACTACAACTGAATGGAACAAGCAAGCGGAAACTTGATTTGAAACTGAGAGACTGTAAAGAATGATCCTTTGAACTGAGAACACAGAAACTCCAGAGCTCTAAGAATATTGGTCCATATATGTTCAAAGCAGTCAAAGCAAGTTTGCTATTAAGAGAACAATATTCTGCAAACTGACCTACAGATTCAACACAATCTCTAACGGAATAGGCTTCTTTGCCAGCTTCTTAGTAGATATTGCCAAGCTGACTCTAAAGTACATATGAAAATTCAAGGGACCCAGAATAGCCAAAACAATCCTGAAAAAGGACAAAGTTTGAGGAATCATACTTCCCAATTTCAAAACTTACTACACAAAGCTACAGTAACCAATGTGCTACTGGCATAACATAGTCACTAAGAGCAACAGAGCAGAAATGAGGGGGGCGCCAGACAATTCAGATATCCACATGCAAAGAATGCAGCTGGACCCCCACTTCAGAGAATATGCAAAAATGAAACCAACAGACGAAGACCTAAATAATGGAAGACCTAAAACTATAAAACACTTAAAAGAGGAAATCTGGATGACCTTGAATTTGGCAGTGGTTTTTAAGATATAATACTAAAGACACAAGCAACAAAACAAAAACAGATAAAATGGACTTTATCAAAATTAAAAACTTCTTGCTTCAAAGAACACAATCAAGAAAATAAAAAGATAACCAAGTCTGGCAGAAACCAACGCAATTCTGTAAAGCATTTAACCTTATTTATAAAAATAAATTAATTGAGAAAAGAGAGGGAAATCTGCAAATCATGTAACTCATAAGGGATTTGCATCTAGAATATAAATATTCTATAGAATACAGGCTAAAGAATTCTTAGAATCCAATAATAAAAAGACAGCCCAATTTCAAGACGGGCCAAGAATCTGCATAGACATTTTTCCAAAAAAGACACAGAAACAGTCAAGAACATGCAAAGGTGCTCAACATTACTCATCTGTAAGGAAATGAAAAATCAATAACATAATGAGATAGCACTTCACATGACTTATCAAGAAGAGAGAAAGAAAAAGGGAAAAGGAAGGGAAGAGGGAAGTGCTGGCAAGGGTACAGAGAAAGTGAAACTCTCGTGCACTGCTGGTGGGAAATGTAAAATGGTGTATGGTCTTACAGAAAACAGTATGGTACTTCCTCAAAAAATCAGTTACTATACAATCCATCAAGTCCACATCTGGATGCAGACCCAACAGAACTGAAAGCAGGAACTCAAAATACTTGCGCACCCATGTTCACAGTATTATTTCCAACAGCCAAAAGATGGACACAAGCCAAGTGTCCACTGACCAGTGAAATGATAACAAAATATGCTATACACATACAAGGAAGTATTATTCAGCCTTAAAAAGCAAGAGGATTTTGATACATGCCACAGCACTGATGAACCTTGAGGACATTATGCTAAGTGAACTAAGCCAATCATAAAGGGACAAATAGCCTATGACTCCACTTACACGGCATATCTAGAGTAGTCAAATTCATAAAGAACGTAGGATTGCAGTTCTCAGGGACAGAAGTGGGAAGTCAGGCAGGGAGGTTAAGGGTACAGTTTCAGTATGGGATGATGGAAAAGTTCTGGAGATGGATGGTGGTGATGGCTGCAACATACTGTAAAGGTACTTAATGCCACTGAACTGTGCAGAGATTTATATTATGTATATGGTGCTGCTGCTAAGCCTCTTCAGTTGTGTCCAACTCTGTGCGACCCCAGAGACAGCAGCCCACCAGGCTCCCCTGTCCCTGGGATTCTCCAGGCAAGAACATTGGAGTGGGTTGCCATTTCCCTCTCCAATGCATGAAAGTGAAAAGTGAAAGTGAAGTCGCTCAGTCATGTCCGACTCCTACCGACCCCATGGACTGCAGCCCACCAGGCTGCAAATCCCGCTGGAGTGGGGTGCCATTGCCTTCTCCGAGGTATATGGTGCATGGTGGTAAATTTGTTATATTTTACCACAATAAATTTTTTTACAAATAATGTTTATAGTTGCCTAAACCTACCATGTTTTTTTTTTAAAAGATAGCATGTCAGAACACCATTAAAGTCACTGATAGTAAATCTGGAGGCTCTGGGAAACCCCATGCATCTCCCTGAACCTCATGGCCTCATCTTAAAAAGCAGGTACAAAGGATTAAATCAGACCTACCTCTAACTTGGAGTCTCAGAACTCCTGTGAACCCCAAATGTCATAAAATTGGGGTGGCCAAAAAGTTCACTGGGGTTTTTCCATAATATGTTACAGGAAAACCCAAATGAACTTTTTGGCCAAACCAATTAAAAAAAAGAAAAACTCCTCCGGGAATTCCCTGGTGAGCCAGTGGTTTCATGCTTTCACTACTTTCAATCCCTGGTCAAGGAACTAAGATTCCAAAAAACCATAAAAATAAAACATCTGGTTACTTGCAATATTTCCAAACTAAAACTAATAATCTATTCTTTTACCTTCCAAAAATCCACTCAGAGCAACAAAAATCATCAGGCTTCTCTATCTACTGCAGACTGGAGCTACAGGACTTCAGGGCAGACTTGCAGTTTATTAGAACCTTTGATGTTGCTGCTGTTATGAAGTCACTCAGTTATGTATGACTCTCTGCAACCCTATGAGTTGTAGCCCGCCAGGCTCCTCCTTCCATGGGATTCTCCAAGCAAGAATACTGGAGTGGGTTGCCATTTCCTACTCCAGGGGATCCTTCCAAACCTGAGTCTCCTGCTTGGCAGGAGGATTCTTTACCACTCAACCACTTGGGAAGTCCATTAGAACCTTAGGACATCAGAAAGTTCACAGGAGCATTATGCCTAACAGCCAAAAGGTAGAAACAGCACAAATACCCATCCAGTGAGGAATGAATAAATAAAATGTGGTACAGTCGCCCTTAGGTATCTGCAAGGGATTTGTTCCAGGATCCCCTGCAGATAACAAAGTCCAAGGACACTCAAGTACCTTATATTAAATGGTGTAATATTTGCATAAAAACTACACACATCCTTCCAAACTTTAAATCATCTCTAGATTATTTACAAGCAACTGAACAACAACAAGATTACCTTCAATATTTAATGCAATGTAAATGATATGCATATAGTTGCCTTGACAAAGGAACAAATTCAATTTCTGCTTTCTGGAAGTTTCTGGTAATGCCTTCAGATAAACAGCATTTCCCAGGGAAGCTCTTCAGAGTAACGAGCCCCACACAAGTTCACATTTCACTGGCCTCCAGTGAGTCACTGTGAACAAATCATTACGTCCAAATGGTCGGCCTTTAAGACTGACTGAAGCAAATCAGGCTCTCTACTAGAGCTAAAGATGAGATCAGTCTCATTAAAACTGAATGGCTACATAATAGGGAATAAGGGCTGACAGTTCCTCAGAGAAAAATATGGGTACAGTTACAATGAAAGGGTGTCCACTTCACCAGTTTTCAGGTGACAATCACCAAGATCAAGGGTTTGTTAAAGGAAGGAGCTTAGAGATAGATATATCCTTAAATTGACCTACTATGCATACTCTTAAAGGTAGAATCAAAACTCAGGTAATACCTTTAACTTCAAGATTCTCAAATATTGCCACTATTTGTAAACACACGCACACACAACAAATCAGGCAAGCTACATGGGTCTTCTTAAGCCCTTGTCACTCTGTTCTTCAGCAAATCTTAGGGGAAGATCCTTGAGCAGGCAGGGGACAAAATACCACATGTTTTCTTGTTCAGTCGCTTCTGTGGAACACATCTATCACTAGGACCAGGAAAATGGAATTTCCAGAAAGCAAAATATGAGAAAATATAAAAGGAACAGACTTGACAGATTAAAAAAAAAAAAAAAACAGCATCTTTCAAGCATCTACTACGATCTAGGTCCTAAGCATATAGGTATTCAAATGCTATTTCCTTTAATCCACGTAACCTCAAATTACCTGCCTCTTCTGCCCCCCCAGGAAAAAAGAGTTGGAAGAGATGACCTATACTGACCCTTCTAGCTCTAACACCTTGTAATGATTCTACTGCCATGAAAATATGACAAATACTACAATTTTCTGATATAGAATATCCTCCCCTAGCTTTCCAAACCAACTATATGGCAACCTTCTCTTAATGATTTATAAGTTACTGTAATGAGTAACCTCTGGTTATCTACAGAATATAAATGCAGCAGATTTTCCAAAAATAATTTTACTCAGATTTGAGTTGGGGAGGTTAATAAGGTAATTACAGTTTTAAATATGCGCTTCCCTGGTGGTTCAGACATTAAAGAATCTGCCTGCAATGTGGGAGATCAGGGTTCAACCTCTGGGTTGGGAAGATCCCCTGGAGAAGGGTACGGCTACCCACCCCAGCATTTCTTGCCTGGAGAATTCCATGGACAGAGGAGCCTGGCGAGCTACAGTTCACGGAGTGGCAAAGAGCTGGACACGACTGAGCGACTAACACACACACACAGTTTTAAATATTTCTATAACGTATCTATTATGAAGTAAAAGTCAAAAACCAAAGATTTAAGATGAAATGTGACTTCAAAAAACTTTCAGGTTTAAAGAGTAGGCATTTAATTTATATTAGTGGTAGTTTGATGGAAAAGCTTCAAAACAATAATGACAATCAATGTAACAGACAACAGAGTTCTGTGTCTTCTATTTCTCAGATTCTTCCTGCACTNATCTATTATGAAGTAAAAGTCAAAAACCAAAGATTTAAGATGAAATGTGACTTCAAAAAACTTTCAGGTTTAAAGAGTAGGCATTTAATTTATATTAGTGGTAGTTTGATGGAAAAGCTTCAAAACAATAATGACAATCAATGTAACAGACAACAGAGTTCTGTGTCTTCTATTTCTCAGATTCTTCCTGCACTCTAGCTGCCAGAACCCCTGCTGACTTGACAGTATTTATTTCTGATTTCCCTACTCCTCAGCATTTGCTCTTGACAACCTGATTTGAGAAAGAGAAGAATCTAGCCTATATATTAAGCAGAACAACAGGAAGAAAAAGAACCTAGTCCACTAGGCCAGAGAGTGAAAGTCGCTCAGTTGTCTCTGACTCTTTGTGACCCCATGAACTGTAGCTCTCCAATTCCTCTGTCCATGGAATTCTCCAGGCAAGAATGTTGGAGTGGGTTGACGTTCCCTTCTCCAGGGATCTTTCCAACCCAGGGACTGAACCTGGGTCTCTTGCATTGTAGGCAGATTCTTTACCATCTGAGCCACCAGAGAAGGCCTACTGAGTAATAAAAAGGTTTCAGTATAGGCTTATTTGCAAGGTCAAACCTACATTCCAGAAGATTAAGAGTACCAAAAATCCAACATTCAGCTAAGCAAGGTCCTCCTACACATTTGGCCTACAAAACTATATAGACTCTTATGGTAAAAATTTTAACTCAAATTATTAAACTCCATGAAAATAAACACTGAGCTTTGACAACCTCTGTATACTTAATTCCTAGAAGAATACTTGTTGAATGACCAAATAAACTAAGCATGCACTTTGAAGTCAGAGATTTGCTGATGAATAACCTTCTTGGCTGTGTGGAACTGGGCAAAAAACATCTACGCCTTAATTTCAACTGTAAAATAAGAATATATTTTGCAGTGGTTATGAGAAATAAATGAAAAACTATAAAGAATACAAAATTCACTGTCTGGTACACTGTGGGCGCTTAATTCAAAATAGCTATGACTACATGATATTATTGGTAATAATAGTGCTCACCCACACAACTGAGTAAATTAGATATGATCCTTGATTCCTTTAGTATTTTCCTCACCCACCACATTTAATCATCCAACACATACTGGCAGACCCTCCAAACTCTACCACTTTAACCCAACCATTCCAGCCTAAAGCACCATCATGTCTTGCCTAGATTACAGCAGGTGTCACTATGTCCATTCTCAAAACCTGCAAATCTATTCTCTACCTACTACCTTAAGGCACAAATCTGGTCACATGATTGCTCTGCTAAAGTCCTTACTTTGAGTGTGACTGGTTCCCTATTACACTTAAAATAAAACCCAAATTCTTTAAAACTATGACCTGTAAGGCCTTACATGACGACCTGGCCTCTATCTCTGTTCTACACCTTATCCCCTATCCTCTCTCTTAGTTCACTTATCCCTGTCATACTAACCTTCTTGTTGCTAGCTTGTCAACCATGTTTCCACTCAAATGTGCCTCCTTACAGGGGACCTCCTTGGCCCTCCTGTTTCAGTGTATCCTGTCTCTCCCCAGCATTTTCCCCTCTTTACTGTTTCCACCATCCTTTACACCATTTTTATAATACTTTGAAATTATATCAGATATTGATTAAAGTTTTCGGGCTCGGAAATCAAATAAACAAAAGTAACATAACAAAAAAAAAAAAGAAAGAAATTAGATACCTGCTACCCAGTGATTGTCTACCCTCGATAGTATGTTCCAAGAAGCTACGTTCAGTTTACCCTAAAAACCCCATTACCTTTCACAGTGTCTGGCATGCAACTGGCCATTAAGACACTTCCTGAATGAATAATAAAGGCTGGCATCTAGGTCCAGTGAGTGCTGAGTTCTACTAGAAATCATCAGTCCAGTCATTTATGAACCACACGATGCTGAGGGGCTACACTCCAGGACTAGCACACTGACAATTGTGGAATTCTGCAAATGCAGAATCGGCACAGTATAACCACTAGCTGGCAGTCAGCTCTACCAGACAGATGCCAAACGGACCAAAGCTAGCTGGTAATAGCCAGCTGAAGCCATTATGGAATTCCACCATCCTTGAGCTATTTCCAAAGTTTGATTTACTAGTGTTGTTTGGCATTTTTCTTCAGTTGTTTTATTGTAAAAATAAAACCAAGCACCATTCTTGTTCACCTGCTCTGTTCCACCTACACACACATCCATTTGTCCTAAATATACACTGCTGAAAATAAAAAGTGGTTTTAAGCCAGGGTCCCTACTAAAGAAATGTCGAAATGTGTTTTTAAACATGCCTAAGATCATGTAGAATCCAAAAGAATGAGTAGGCTATCAGACAGGAGGAGGGGTGGTTCGGCCTAACAGAAATACAATAATTAACAAATATTTGGGGTATGTGTCCCAAAACAAGAATGATTTCTTAAGCATAACCAAACAATGGCAGTTCCAGTTTAAATTTTTGAATGTCAATCTAAAAAAGTATTCTTCACATACGTAAGTTGTGAACCATGAAACTAATCAACAAAATTAAAGAGAAAATCAAAGTTTTGTTACAGTTTTCAGCAATTTCAGAACATACAAAAGCTAAAATTTGAGAAAACGGATACATTTTCACATCAGGTTTGCAAATGATTCTAGAATCAGTTACTAGTCATCACCTTCTCTATATTCGCTATGGGCCCTAATGCCATATGTTGTAACCTCTAAAAATAAGTATCCATTTTAGTAAAATGATGAAACCAGTATCTCAGTGAATAAAAACAAGGAACTGCTGAATGTCAGCACGTTTCAAAGGCCACAGCTAATTAGATGATTAAAATGATACATTTCTCAAACTTTTTAAAATAATTCAAATATAGGAATGTTAAGAAAAGCTCACCTTTTTTTTTTTTTT
>SJYA01004661.1:0-44203 GCA_006410615.1 Neotragus moschatus
CTATCTCCCTCCATCTCTCTTCTCACTCACTCACCATCCCCATCTCCCCTCCACTTTTCCTCCTTCTGCCTCTCTTTCTTCCTTTTCTTTGTCTCCTTGGCCAGCCTTTCTTTCCCACAACTCTCAGTCATGACTCCTTGGCCTTATAGTTCTATTGGATTGATAGGTCTTTAGAGATGGATTTATCCATCTCATTTTGAGGGTTTTTCCTTGTATTGCTTTTTGAAAAATTGTGATAAAAATGCACAACAAAATCTGTCATCTTAACCACTTCGAAGTATACAGTTCAGTTGAACCAAGTATACAGCTCAGTTATACTAAAACATGTCAACCATTTCGTTTTGCAGATGGGAAACCTGAGGCTCAGAGGCAATGGAGCATGTCAAGGGACATGGCAGAGAGAGGACTCACACTCAGACTCTGGATCACCTTCTAGGTCCCGAAAGAGGGCAGGACATGCCAAAGGGAAGAGGAGGAACAGGGTGGAGGGAGAGGTGTGCGGCATGGGCAGGAGGCGCTGGGTCGTATTTAGACACTGGTCTGCGCTCTGTTCTCCCCTCCTCAGCTGGAAAAGGCATGAACTGTCAAATGAAAAGAACATACTCAGTGAAAGAAGTCAGGCACAAAATTCATCCACATACTGTGTGATTCCATTTATAGGAGGTATCCAGAATAGGTAAATTCATCGGTGCAGAAAGTGGGTTGGTGGTGATCAGGGGCTGGGAGAGACTAGAGAGTGACTGCTTAATGAGCAAAGGGTATTATTATTATTATGGGTAATGAAGAGTTTTGAACTAGACAGAGATGATGATCCCACAATACTGTGAAGACATTAAATGCCACTGAAACATAGTATTCATCCAAAGAACACTGTCTCTTATTACAGGTTAAATATTTAAAGAGGAACATAATAATGTATAATAATACATGCATAATAATAATGTAACTGAAAACTACATTATATTTTGTATTTATTATTATCTACTGAATTTGCTTTCACATATTTAAGAGGTGTTAATTGCTTCTTATGAATATGGAACTTTGTTTTCCTCGTAATGAAAAAAAATGCTACTGAATGTTTTACTTTAAAATGGGTAGCTTTCTGTTCCGTGAATGTCACCTCCGTTAAAAACATATTTTTTTTCCCCAAGATTGTTAGTGAATCTTGCAGACGACAAAATATCACACAACAGACGTTTTCATGGGCAGAGTCGTGGTGGGTGACACTCACCAGACAGGAGACAGATGGGAGACACTGCCTTCCTTTTGCCGTGAAGGGTTTCCTCGCCCACCTTGACAGTAGCTCGTAGGAGTGACCAGAGTGACAGTGTGCTCGCTCTCTGGACATTTGTTCGCCCTCTCTCTCCTGCAGGCCCCTGACAACAGCCGCTCACCCCTCATGACTTGGTTCGGGTGTCAGCTCTTTCCTGAAGCCCTCTTTGATTGCTCCCCACCCCCAATTGCACGCCATGCTTAGGTTCCCTGAGTTTACCAGGACAGTTGCTGTGGAGCGATTATCCACTGACTTGTCTGCTCCCACCCTGTCTGTGAGCCTGTTGAGATCAGGGACCTTTCAGAGGCGGAGTGGAAAGAAAACCCTGTAGACCTCGCTTCCACATCTACCTGGGTTCAAAGCCTGGCTTGACCGACTTATTAGCTGGGTGACCTTGGGGCAAACTGCTTAGCCTTTAGGAACATCAGTTTCACATCTGGAGAACGAAGATGAGATCTCCATTATAAGGCTGTGTCAAGGCACCTTGATTATATAATCTTACTCCTTGAGAGGTTTTTGTCTTTTTCTTCTCCTCAGCTCCTCCTCCTTTTCCGTTATGATTTTTTGCTTTTGAGTTTCCCTTAGTTTCAGCCCTTTCTGAGTATTTTCAAACCGTCTCTCTGACCAGGTGAGCAGCAGAATGGGTGACCTGGTGTCCATGGGGGAGGGCTGTGGTGGTGCACGTAGGGAGAGCTGAGTGAGGGGGTAAGTATCTGGGAACAGTGATGTCTGCTGCCATTGCCTAGGGACAGGAAGGGACAGTGTTAGCTTGGATTGGCAGCTCATCCTGTGTGATGCAGCCAGAGAGTCGCCCTCTCTGAGCCTCCACTTCTGGTTGTGTATGTGGGGGTTCATGTGAGGACTTCCCTGGAGTGTGATGGGGGTGAAATACATGCCCATGGAAAGGTCCGTATAGTCAAAGCTATGGTCCTTTCAGTGGTCATTTTCAGATGTGAGAGTTGGACCATAAAGAAGGCTGAGCACCAAAGAACTGATGCTTTCAAACTGTGGTGCTGCAGAAGACTGTTGAGAGTCCCTTGGGCAGCAAGGAGATCAAATCAGTCCATCTTAAAGGAAATCAGTCCTGACTATTCATTGGAAGGACTGATGCTGAAACTGAAGCTCTAATACTTTGACCACCTGATATGAACAGCTGACTCACTGGAAAAGACCCCGATGCTGGGAAAGATTGAAGGCAGGAGGAGAAGGGGACGACAGGGGATGAGATACTTGGACATCATCGACTTGATGGGCATAAATTTTGAGCAAACTCCGGGAGATAGTGAAGGACAAAGAAGCCTGGCATGCTGCAGTCCATGAGGTCATGGACTCAGACACAACTGAGCAACTGAAAAACAACAACAACATGGGAAGACCTGAGGCAGACAGAGGTCATAGGAAGGGAGCGTGTGCTCAATAGCTGCACATGCGCAGACATACCACCAGATGCCTCGCTTTTGTAGTATCCCTGCTAAATTGGAGAATGATGTCATGCACAGAAATAGAAATGTACTCAGCTGTTTGCTGGGTTCTGAACAGATTCTTCAGTTAGTGAGTTTTCAGGAACTCCAACTTTCTACCCAAATTCTTAAAATGATTTACAGACAAGTAAGAAAGGAGACAACTTGGCAACTGAACAACAATAACAAGGAAGGAGTTCGGTTTCCCAGGTGGTTCAGTGTCTGCCAATACAGGAGATGTAAGAGACGTGGGTTTGATCCCTGGGTTGAGAATATCTTCTGGAGGAGGGCAGGGCAACCCACTCCAGTATTCTTGTCTGGAGAATCCCATGGACAGAGAAGCCTGGCAGGCCACAGTCCATGGAGTCACAAAGAGTCAGAAATGCTTGAAGCGACTTGGCACACACACACACGAAAGGACATTTCTGTTCTTCTTTTTTCACCTTTTTAAAATTGAAGTTAAAGCTGATTTACAATGCTGTATTAGTTTCTGGTGTCTGGCAAAGTTCAATTTTATATATATATGTGTGTATATCTGTATAAATTGTTTTGCATATTATTCTCCATTGTAGTTTATTACAAGATTTTGAATATAGTTCCCTCTATGATACAGTAGGACATTGTTCTTTATTTTATGTCTAGTAGTTTTTATCTGCTAATTCTAAACTCCCAATTTATCCATCCCCCATCTTTTCCCACTTTGGTAACCATAAATTTGTTTTCTCTGACAGTATGTTTCTGTTTTGTAAATGAGTTCATTTGTATCATATGTTAAATTCCACATATAAGTAATATCATATGACATGTGTCTCTCTTGGACTTACTTCACTTAGTATGGTAATCTGGAGGTCCATCCATGTTGCTGCAAATGGCATTATTTCACTCTTTTTATGGCTGAGTAACAGTCCATTGCATATCTGTATATATATGTATGTGTTTATATATCACATCTTCTTTATCTATTTATTTGCCGATGGACATTTAGATTGCTTCCATGTCTTGGCTATTGTAAACAGTGCTGCTAAGAACATTAGGGTGAATGTATCTGTTTGAATTAGAGTTTGGGGGGCGTTCCATTCTTGGTGTCACAGCTGGTGCCTGGTCTTGCAGGCTGAGAGTTGAGCAGGTAAGGGACGAGAGGCAGGAAGTGACATCCCCACTTGAATTCCCTGAGACCACAAGTATGGGCTAAGGCCCCCCACTCTTGTTGGGTGATGAGGTTTGAGAAGCATGACCTGGACATGTGAAAGTCAAGTCACCAGTGTTGAGTGACTCTGGAGCAAGAAGGGAGATGGGGGTCCCACTCTCCAGGCTGAGTAGGCTATAGCAAGCAGCTCCCTAAAGACTCTAAACTCCAGGGCAAGAGCCCATTGAAGTCTTAGATCCATAAGTGATAAAGAAACATCAGTAGGATGAATCAAAAACATGGGCTGGTCCCTGAATTCTCTCTTCTCACTTCTCTCCCTACTCAATGGAAGGAAATGTCCTGCAAATTCTAGACCACCTGGGAACTCAAGGAGGTGCTCTATCCACTTGAGCTCAGTTTCTCTATTTGTCAAATGGGCACAATCTACCCATTTCAGCAGATTCCTGTCTAAGATGCTACGTTAAGGCTCCCATCCAGGGTGGGGTTTCACACAGGCTCAGCAGGGCCGTTCCTCTCTCTTCTCTCTTATGCTATATGGAACCACTTACCCCTCCAGACTTCCATCTTCTCTGAAAAGTAGAGAAAGTGTGTTGCCCCTGTTCCCATGAAGGGAAGCGTGTGAGCTGCAAAGGCAGTGGTTGGACTCCCCGTCCTCTCTGAGCCCAGGAAGTGCTGAGCAGGCAGTGCAGAAGGGCAGAGATGTCCCAGGAGCCAACGCTGCTCTGCAGCATGGTCCCTCCTTCCATGGACACCTTCCTGGTCTGTTCCCAGTTCTCCTTGACTCTCAAGCTCTGAAGAAACAAGATCCCAGTCTCGCTCCATCCTCGTCTGTTTCCTGAGATTCCTTCAGAGGTCCGTGGACTGACCGCCCATCCTGGGCTGAAGAAAGTCTTCTGGGTCTTTCTTTAGGCCTGCCTTGTCTGCATTAGATGGGACAGACCTGAGAACCTTTCTCTTCATGAAGTGAAATCAGTCAGTGGGTCTCTAACAGGTATTCTCTGAGCAAAACACCTAGGAAAATACTTCTTCCCTTAAAGAGGATGCAGTTAGAGTATAGATTAATATATTAATATGTCTACTATGGTACTTAAAATAGATGTGGATACATGTATCTTTGTACATGCATGTAAATATGTATATACGCCTCCAAGCATTTCTTCACCAGCTCTCTATGCCTTACAGTTCAAGCTGCTATAAAGTCTTTCTTGGACCATCACAGTAAATATCCATATAGATATATACACAAGTAAGAGGTGATAATATTCTTACATGGTGTTAACCCTGGGCATAATTCCAATCATTTTGCATTTTTCAACTCATCTATCATCTAAATGAGTTTGAGCAAACTCTGGGAGATATTGAAGGACAGGAAAGCCTGGCATGCTGCAGTCTACGGGGTCGTGGAGAGTCGGACATGACTTAGCAACTGAACAACAGCAATCCTCTAAAACTATCATTATTTCCATTTTACAGATGGAAAAAGTAAGGCAGGCACCAGAGAGGCTAAATATCTTGCTCAAAGTCACACAGCAGATAAATAACAGAGCTGGGATTTGAACTCAGGCAGTCTGGCTCCAGACCCTGTGCTCTTCATTCTATAATCTCCTGACACTCACCAGCAGCAGCCTCTGACGCGCACATCATCTGCAGAATCAGCCCCTTCAACCACTCTCCACACACTCTGGAACCTACCTCCCTGTTACCTAAAACCCTCCAGCTCACCCCTCAGCCCCATCCTTGGGATAGCAGTGAAACCCCTTCAGCAGGTCCTAATGCCCTCTTCTGCCTCATTTTTAGAAGTGGCTCCTTTGCAACATGCACTTGAAGATCAATATCTCTGCCTTTTTCAGTATGAAACCTCTTTTATAACGTCAAAATGATTCTTGAACTGAGCACGGTAATAGTTCTAATTTTAGTATCTATTGATTTAGAAAACATCTACCAGCAAAGAGCTACCATGAATTCCATAATACTTTAAAATATATTTGATAAATTGTGATATGTGATATATTACTTTTTCAGTTTATAAACCAGGCTGGATTCAGAGATAAATTCTCAGACTTAAACTAAATCCCTGAACCCAGAGATCCTTATCCCTTAGCTAGGAAATCACTGTTTTTCTCCACTCTTTCAAAATCTTGCAAGTTCCCAAGGCACATTTGAACATTCTGATAGCTTGTCCTGGAGTGACCCTCCTAAGGACTCAGCTTAAGCACCACCTCCTCTGGGGAGTCCTTCCTGACTCGTCTCATCACCCCATCATGGCCCAGCTAATAGCTCTTCTCCATTGTCTCTGCACCACGGCTCTTCTTTACCATTGCTCAGTCACACTGTCCCATCGTCATTTGTTTGCAAACACTCCTGTATAATTTGGCCAAGTACAGGAGCCTTGGCATCCATGAGACCCAGTTTTCTGTCTTGGCTGTAGCATCTTCTAGCTTTGTGAACTTGGGCAAGCCTGAGCAAATGCCTTCTCTATTTTTGAGCATCAGATTCTTCACCTGTAAAATGAGGATGCTTGTACCACCTGTCTTCCTAGCATCACCTGACACATTTCTGATAACAGAGCCATTCTTTCCTCTTTTCTTCATCTCTATTTTAAAATAAAGAATCTATTCTACGTGGTTTGATGGGGCTGCAGTGGTGGTAGGTGTTCCAGACCTGGACAAAAGGAGAGCTCCATCTCCTACTCACAGTAATTGGCTTGAAAGTAGGCATGTGGCTCCAAACAAGCTAATCCAGTCCTGTCTGGAACTTTCTGTAAGAAAATAAGAAGAGATTTTCTTGTCACTCAGGGGTTGCTATGCAGGTAAAATGTGGCTCTAGAGGGGTGGACAACCATCTTACCTATCACACAGAAATAATCTAAGAACTGGAGCAGAAGATGAAACATTGACTACATCTCACAAGTCTCTTGATCCAATCATTCCTGAAGACAGTGAACTCCCGGGTTTCTAACTACAAAAGCCAGCAAATCCTTCCCCACCCCTTTCCTTTTAAACTTAAACTAGCATGAATCAAGTTTATTTCCCTTGTACCAAAAAGAATTCTATGACAGTCTATTGCATTAGTGGTTCTTGATGAACCATGCTTTTTAGTATTCAGGCCCCTGAATTGTCAACTCCTATTGACTATGGGCGGGGCTTGCAAGTGATCAATGAAATGAGATGGAAGTGATGCTGTGCCTATTCTGGGCCCAAGTCTGAAGAAGGCTTGACAGCTTCTGTCTTCTTGGAAGGCCTGAGTGGCCCTGTAAGTTCAGGAGAGACCATGTGGAGATGCCACATGAAGAGGAAGACATCCAGATGCCACATAGAGAGACAGAAGCTCAGTTTTCTGGTGTCCCAGCTGAGTCCAGTCCCCTGTCAACCTTCCAGCTGAATGTAGCCACATAAGTGATCACAGGCAAGACCAGATAAATCATCCAATCTAGTCCTGTTCAGATTACAGTATTTGGAGTGATGATAAAATGATTGCTGTTTTAAGCCACTGTGATTTGGTGTAGCTTATTATACAGCAGTAAATAACAGGAGCACTGACTAATATACTTCTTCACAGGGCTGTTGTTAGAACTAAGATACTGCATGTAAATTGCTTAGCATAGTGCCTGGCACATACAAAATACTCATTAAGTGTCAACTATTCCTTTTCTTATCATTGTTATTATTATTGTTACCCAAACTTTGTTATTATCCAAATGTTTGCTGGCCAAATTAGATTGTGATCACATTGTATCATATATATTGCTATATCCCTGGGATCCAGCCCAGAACATGACATATGTTTAGCATTCTGTCAATGTTGCTTTCAGTGAATAAATGAATGAATGAGCAGCAAAAGAAGTATTCACAAATGCAAAATTCAGTGCACCATGCATAGTTTATCCTTAGCATGTATTTTTGATCTGTGTATACTTCAGATGGAATTCAAAAAGTTGTTTAGATCATTGAGGGTCTAGAAGATTTTCCAAGACAACGGATCTCCTTGTAGTAACTCAGTGATCCAGATTGAGGGAGCTTTCAGAAGTCTGTGGCTATACCATCTAGAACATGGCCTCTGATTGGGTAGTATATCAGGTGAACACAGACATGGTGAACACCACATTGGGTCTTAAACTCTTTCCGGTGGAAAGGCACACCATACTTCCTGTTACACTTCATTGGCCAAAGCTAGTCACATGACCCCATCTGATTTCATAAGTGACAGAGGGCTGTTCTCAGGAAGAGGGAATTCCTTAAACCTTCCCCCTCCAAGCAGGTGCTCATGCTTTATGGGCAAGATGGTCAACAGCTCGACCACTGGATTAGCCCTGGTACAGTGGGAAACAAAGACAATACTCCAAGCATCTCATTTTACAGAGAGAAAATCAAGTCTAATAAGCAAAGTGACTTCCTTAGACCCCCAAGATTGGTCAATTTTTAATTAAAAAAATTTAATATATATGAGATAATGCTAGTCTAGCAGAATGTGAAGAGTAATTTTCTGCAGTGGGGACATGGGGTACAATAGAATTTCCTCAATTTTTCTGTACATTTGACATTTTCTGTAATGTTGGAAATTTAAATTTACTTTTAAAATAGTTAACATTAATACATTTACATTATTCAAAATTCAGAAGGCATCAAAAGTTAAATATTATAAAGTCTTCCTTCTCCCCTGTCCCAGGTTCCCAGGTTCTTTCCCAAAGGGAACCAGTGTTATCAGCTTCTTATGATTCCTTCAAGAGATATTCTGTGTCTGGGCGACCACAATTGCAAACAGATGCAGGCTTCTCCATTTAAAAAAAATTTTTATTAGGTAGCAGAGTTTTGCCAAGAGAACACACTGGTCATAGCAAACACCCTCTTCCAACAACACAAGAGATGACTCTACCCATGGACATCACCAGATGGTCAATACCAAAATCAGATAGATTATATTCTTTGCAGCCAAAGATGGAGAAGCTCTATACAGTCAGCATAAACAAGACCAGGAACTGACTGTGGCTCAGATTATGAACTTCTTATTGCCAAATTCAGACTTAAATTGAAGAAAGTAGGGAAAACCACTAGACCATTCAGGTATGACCTAAATCAAATCACTTATGATTATACAGTGAAAGTGACAAATAGATTTAAGGAATTAGATCTGATAAACAGAGTGCCTGGAGAACTATGGACAGAGGTTTGTGACATTGTACGGGAGGTGGTGATCAAGGCCATCTCCAAGAAAAAGAAATACAAAAAGGCAAAATGGTTGTCCAAGGAGGCCTTACAAATAGCTAAGAAAAGAAGAGAAGCTAAAGACAAAGGAGAAAAGGAAAGATATACCCATCTGAATGCAGAATTCTAAAGAATAGCAAAGAGAGATAAGAAAGACTTCCTCAGTGATCAGTGCAAAGAAACAGAGGAAAACAATAGAATGGGAGACTAGAGATCTCTTGAGGAAAATTAGAGATACCAAGGGAATATTTCATGCAAAGATGGGCACAATAAAGGACAGAAATAGCATGGATCTGAGTCCCTTGGATTTCAAAGAGATCCAACCAGTCCATTCTAAAGGAGATCAGCCCTGGGATTTCTTTGGAAGGAATGATGCTAAAACTGAAACTCCAGTACTTTGGCCAGTTCATGCGAAGAGTTGACTCATTGGGACTCTGATGCTGGGAGGGATTGGGGGCAGGAGGAGAAGGGGACGACAGAGGATGAGATGGCTGGATGGCATCACTGACTCGATTGACGTGAGTCTGAGTGAGCTCCGGGAGTTGGTAATGGACAGGGAAGCCTGGCATGCTGCTATTCATGAGATCATAAAGAGTCAGACACGACTGAGTGACTGAACTGAACTGAACTGAACAGAAGCAGAAGATATTAAGAAAAGGTGGCAAGAATACACAGAAGAACTATACAAAGAAGATCTTCATGAACCAGATAATCATGACGGTATGATCCCTCACCTAGAGCCAGACATCCTGGAATGCAAAGTCAAGTGGACCTCAGAAGGCATCACTACGAATAAAGCTAGTGGAGGTGATAGAATTTCAGCTGAGCTATTTTATGTCCTAAAAGATGATGCTGTGAAAGTGCCAGCAAATTTGGAAAACTTAGCAGTGGCCACAGGACTAGAAAAGGTCAGTTTTCATTCCAATCCCAAAGCAAGGCAATGCCAAAGAATGCTCAAATTACTGCACAATTGCACTCATCTCACACACTAGCAAAGTAATGCTCAAAATTCTCCAAGCAAGGCTTCAACAGTATGTGAACCATGAACTTCCAGATGTTCAAGCAGGTTTTAGAAAAGGCAGAGGAACCATAGATCAAATTGCCAACATCCATTGGATCATCGAAACAGCAAGAGAGTTCCAGAAAAACATCTACTTCTGCTTTATTGACTATGTCAAAGCCTTTTACTGTGTGGATTACAGCAAACTGGAAAATTCTCAAAGAAGTGGGAATACCAGACTACTTTACCTGTGTCTTGAGAAATCTGTATGCAGGTCAAGAAGCAACAGTTAGAACCGGACATGGAAAAATGGACTCGTTTCAAATTGGGAAAGGAGTATGTCAAGGCTATATATTGTCACCCTGCTTATTTAACTGCTATGCAGAGTACATCATGTGAAATGCTGGGCTGGATGAAGCACAAATTGGAATCAAGATTGCTGGGAGAAATATCAATAACCTCAGATATGCAGATGACACCACCCTGATGGAAGAAAGCAAAGAGAAACTAAAGATTCTCTTGATGAAAGTGAAAGAGGAGAGTGCAAAAGCTGGCTTAAAACGCAACATTCAAAAGGTGAAGATCATGACATCTGGTTCCACTACTTCATGGGAAATAGATGGGAAAACAATGGAAACAATGATAGATTTTATTTTCTTGGGCTTCAGAATCACTGCAGATAGTGACGTAACCATGAAATTAAGACACTCCTTGGAAGAAAAGTTACGACCATATTAAAAAGCAGAGACATTACTTTGCTGACAAAGTTCTGTCTAGTCCAAGCTATGGTTTTTCCAGTATTCATGTATGAATATTAGAGTTGGACCATAAAGAAAGCTGAGTGCTGAAGAATTGATGCTTTTGAACTGTGATGTTGAAGAAGACTCTTGTGAGTCTCTTGGACTGCAAGGAGATCAAACCAGTCAATCCCAAAGGAAATCAGTCCTGAATATTCATTGGAAGGACTGTTGTTGAAGCTGAAACTCCAATACTTTGGCCACCTGATGTGAAGAACTGACTCATTTGAAAAGACCCTGATGCTGGGAAAAATTAAAGGCAGGAAGAGAAGGGGAAAACAGAGGATGAGATGGTTGGATGGCATCACTGACTCGATGGACATGAGTTTGAGCAGGCTCCGGGAATTGGTGACGGACAGGGAGACCTGGCATGCTGCAGTCCATGGGGTCACAGAGTTTTACACAACTGAGCGGCAGAACTGAACCCACTGCACACACAGCCATGCACTGAGAATGCCCCTTGCACTAGCTAAATGCTTTGTACCCAATATCTCTTTAATCCTCATAGCAACTCTGTGAGGGAATTGTGATGTCCCCATTTCATGGATGAGAAAACTGAACTACAGAGAAATTAAGTGAATTGTTCCAAATCCCATGAATAATAAGTGGCAGCATTAAGATGCTAATCTAGGCTTTCTGAACCCAGATTCTGGGCTATGAGCTGCCACCTGCAGCACAGGCATGGAGGATCAGGGGGATGTTCTTTCTGGTATTTTGTACACAAGGAGGGCATTGAGACACACTCCTTCTGAAGGGACTCAAACCCAGCCATGCCTCAGACTAGGACTTGAACCACAGTTCTTGGCTTAGAAGGGAAGCAAACACACCATCTTTTAGTTGAAACATCTCATTTGAGCTCAGGACTTACTGGAGCTCAGGTTCTTTTGTCTTGATGCAGAAAAGATTCAGCATGAGGCAGTGATGGGCAAAGAGTGAATTTATCAGCATAAGATGCGTGTGAGTGATACAAGCAGGCAGGTGAGGGAGTGCAGCCCTGAGAACAAAGAGGGCTACATTTTTATAATTAAAGAAAAAGTGGGAAGCGAAGAAGACCATCTTCTTTCCCCAAAGGTAGACATCAAGGCTTACATCATTAGTTCTTCCTTTGATCCTATGTGGTCTAACTGGGACTGTTGTGGTGCTATTTAAATAACTAGTATCTTGGTACAGGGTGATAACATATACTAACATATGGTGATTCAACTCAGGTTGCAAAGTAATATCCACCTTCCCCTAGTTTTTTCACCTTTCACCTGTATTCCTGTATTAACTACATGCAGAAATGCTAGTCTTCAAGGCCCATTAACACTTTGACTTCGTGTAACAAGATTCAGACTCCACAGCTATTGTCTCGTGTTTTAACTACCAGGATTGGTGGCTTGAATGTGCCTGGTCTTCCTTCATGGCAAAGTAGATTGTTGCCAGGTTACTGAATTCTTCTCTTCCATGGTCATTAGCTTACAACAATCTCCCAGACTTCCTGCAACTTCTGTCTTCGATCCTCTAGCATGGTATAGAGTTTTCTAAATGAAGCTAGAAATGAGAACAGGTATATCGCTGTGTGAACTAAGTCCCATTCGAGTGTTAATGAGACTCCAGTGCATCCTCTTAATTTTCACTGAGTCTTACCCAAGCAGTGTCTCCTGGGATGGAAATAGATTTACAGCTGTCATAGCGACTAAGCAGGTATAACCAGAAGCAATTTTGTCTCTTCTGTCCCACCCCAGTGCTATGGGGCTTCTTCCTGCTCTGATCCTGTAAGCAATTATCTCACTCTTTAGGTAATTAAAAGTGCTTTCATGCTGGTAGACACCCCAGGTATATCAGTTCAGTAACTAGCATGTCGAGTTTTATTTAATGGTTGAAATTCCAAATTTTATTCAGAGATAAAGCTTCACCACTCCTCTGGCTGCCAGAGAAGGAGCCTGCAATGGGAAAAGGGAATGGGCCACATTTNTGATTCCAGCTTACCAGTAATCAAATAATTGTACCAATACAATATTGTAAAGTAAAAAAATAAATTTAAAAAATTTTAAAAAAAGAAACAACTGTGAAAGGAAAACACCATAAAGTTAAATCTTGCAATAGACTCTGCATAGATTGAGAAACTTGAATCCATTTGGCACACAAGCCTCCACATTCTTTCCTTGGATTTAGCAGCATCCTCTGTCACTGCCATTTGCTGTCTTTTTACCTGGTTGAAGAGACAGTGCTAATTGCAACACCATTTGCTTAGGGTCCGGAAATAGTGAGTCAGGAGATTATCACATTGTACTGCAATTATTTGCTTGAATGTTTCTATCCAAATTAGATTGGGAACTCTGAAAACAAGAGCAGTATTCTTATTTGTGTTCATATCTCTTACTTCCTGATATTTTAGAGGCAAATTATGGTTGAATGAATGTTCGCTTGTTCATAGAATAAATAGGATACAAATGCTTACTATTTAACCAAAAGAAATGGAAATGCACAAAGATGGTAATAAGAATAAAATCTGAATTGTCATGATTTAATGGAAATAAAGTCTTTCAAAGTGTGGGATTGATGTTTGGGGTTAGACAGCTGATAGGCAAAGTGAAAATAGAATCATTTCAACAAGGAAATAGAGCACTAAATTAAGATGTTCAATGAAAGTTCATTTATTCAATAAATACTTGCTGAATACTTATTATGTGTAAGACATGGTTCTCACAAATTAGAGCAATGAAAAATGTTTATGTGTTTCCTAATCTCATGGAGAGAGGTTATTATAAGTATTGAAAAGTAGGAAAAGTTTCTGATTCAAGACAATGAACTTGAGTACAGTGTATATCTGGGTCTTCTTGTTTCCAAGACTGCTTGGTAATAGCAATAGAGAAGTATAAGAAGGAATAACAAAAATATTAAAGTGAGTTTTGAAGGACAGAAAGCAGAGTGGGAGTTGAATGACCTTTTCAGGACACTTTCCCCTAAAGAGTGTAGACAGGAATAGCAGACAAAGGAAAGTGAGATGGAGGCCTGAAAACAGGGATAAATTAAAGGTCTGTAATCAGGTCAGCCAGGCACCCCTGGCCCAGAGCACAATGTCAGGAAATTAATGTTAACCTTGGGGAGCCTGACAGGCTTCAGTCCATGGGGTCAAAAAGAGTTGGACTTGACTGAATGATTAACACTTTACGTTAGGACAAAAATCACAAAGCTTTTGTCTAAATAAATTACCATAGGTTACTTTATTTTATTGGGCTCCAAAATTACTGCAGATGGTGACTACAGCCATCAAATTTAAAATGCTTGTTCCTTGGAAGAAAAGCCATGACAAACCTACACAGCCTATCTAAAAGCAGAGGCAATACTTTGCCAACAAATGTCCATCTAGTCAAAGCTATGGTTTTTCCAGTAGTCACGTATGAATTTGAGAGTTGGACTATAAAGAAGGTTGAGTGCTGGAAAATTGATACTTTTGAATTGTGGTGTTTGACAAGACTCTTTAAAGTCCCTTGGACTTCATGGAAATCAAACCAGTCCATCCTAAAGGAAATCAGTCCTTAATATTCATTAGAAGGACTAATGCTGAACCTGAAACTCCAATACTTCAGCCACCTGATGCACACGCCTACTCTTTAGAAAATGCCCTGATGCTGGGGAAGATTGAAAGCAGGAGGAGAAGAGGACGACAGAGGATGAGATGGTTGGATGGCATTACCAACTCGTTGGACATGAGGTTGAGCAGGCTCTGGGAGATGGTGATGGACAGGAAGGCCTGGTGTGCTGCAGTTTATTGGGTCGCAAAGAGTGGGACATGACTGAGTGAATGAACAACAGTGTAGGTTACTAACACTCCAGAGTAAATCACACTTTATTTTTTTAAGTGCATAACATGAAATCTCTAGTAACAAACTTTTCAGTGTTCAGTAAGTGTTTCTAATTGTATACACATTGTTGCATGACTGAAACTGTAAGTTGAGCATGGTGAAACATAAACTCCTCATCTCCCCCAACTCCCAGGCCCTTTCAACCACTCTGCTTTCTGCTTCCATGAGTGACTGAGAGCCCTTGTGTAAGTAGAATTATGGCAGTATTTGTCTGACCTGTTGCATGCACTTAGCATAAGTCCTCGTCATTCTTCCGTGTGGTAGCATGTGACAGGATTTCCTTTATTTTTTAAGGCTGAAAATATTCTGTCTTATATCTTACTTTCTTTATCCATTCATCTGTTGATGGTCATTTCAGTTGTTTCCACCTTTTGAGTACTGTGAACAATGCTTCAGTGAACATAAGAATGCAGATATTTATGTCTTCAAATCTTGTATATAAATACCCAAAAGTAGGATTGCTAGACCATATGGAGGTTCTATTTTTAATTTTTTGAGGAACCTCCATACTGCTTCCACAATAGCTATACCATTTTACATTCCCACCAACAATGCACACAAGTTCCCATTTCTCCAAAAGTGCTGACTGTGGACCTTGCCTTCATGAAATTTCTGCTCCTTCCTCTTGAAATTTTCTTCTTTTCCATCTTGATTTGACAAACTTTTTAATAATATTTTAAGTCAAATGCTATATTGCCACCAAAGCCTTTCCTGACTCCATTGACCAAGTTCATCCTCATCTTATGAGATGTCATGGCTCTCTCCTTCTCTGTAAAACTTAGTGGAAATGCAATTTACAGAATTAGGTGAGAGCAGAGAGAATGGTTTCTTGGTTTGATCTGCTTAGCTTAGAACAATGCATGACATAGAGTACCTTTACAATAAGCATTTAAAATTTTATTGTGAAATGTTCAGACATTTTTGAAGCTAATATAAAACATTATTTTATTAAGTGATAAAAAAACACCCAGGTACCTAACCCTTCATTTAAGAAATGGAATATTACTGGTACCATAAAGGCATCCGGAACACCTCTCCTGACTTTTGTGTTAGTCATTCTTTTTTTTGTTTGTTTATAGTTTCATGACATATGAGTGTCTGCCATGGACAGGTCTGGTTGAGTTTGGAAGAACTGAATAATAGCACAAGCCTGGTGTAAGGGATGCTGCAGTCACACTGCTGTTTGATTGAAGCATCCATGAGAAAGCCAAGTAGGCCCTGGTTGTGGTGTGCTTCTGCATGCTGAGGGGCCTCAGGATACCTCTAGGGGGGTTAGTGGGCAAGGTCAGGAGTGAGTTGTATGAAACACAGAGCTCACACATCCAGGGCTCCCGCCAGGGTTATGCTGTGATGGAGCACTGGATGCACAAGGTATGAGATAGGCTGATGTGCATCTGCACTTAGCGCTCAGTGTCCCTTCCTGCAACTCTCAGGAGTAAGGCAAAGCAGAAAGCCACTGTGAGGGGCAAAGACTGCCCTTGTATGATCTAGGCTCTCATAGGGCAGAAATGTCCTGAGTGTGTCCTCAAACACAGCTAGTGCTGAAAGGAATCTGGCCAAGCTTTTAATTTGTCCTTAGCTTCCCTGGTGGTGCAGAGGTTAGAGCGTCTGCCTGCAATGTGGGAGACCTGGGTTCGATCCCTGGGTCTGGAAGATCCTCTGGAGAAGGAAATGGCAGCCCACTCCAGTATTCTTGCCTGGAGAATCCTGTGGACGGAGGAGCTTCGTGGGCCATAGTCCATGGGTCGCAAAGAGTCAGACACGACTGAGTGACTTCACTTTCACTTTCTTTCACTTTAGGTTATTAAAAAAAAAAAAAAGGCACCATGGCAGCAGAAGTCTTTAAGATGGTAGACCTCAACATAGCTGTCTGTTCTGGGCCCACTGATCCTATCTTGATGCATCACCTCCAGCTAAGAGGACGTCTTTGGAAGCGTCCTCATCCTCTTCCTCTTCCTGCCATTCCCTCGGCCTCCCTTGTGTGTTGGTCTTCTTCCCTTGCACCTGTTTTTTTCTCTTGATTTTCTGTCTCATTTTGGTGGAGCCTGTTCTCCAACATCTTGTTGGGAAAAGTGGCATACTTTTCTTTCAGACATAGAGACTGAAATGTCTTTATTCTACTCTTACATGTGTTTAGCTGAGCATGGAATTCTAGGTTGGAAAGGAATTCTCTTTCCTTCAGAATTTTGGGAATGTTGGCTCCTTATCTTTTGGGGTTGCATCTTAGCTGTTGAGCACCCCAAAGCTCTACTTGCTGGTCAAGGGATGTGATCCCTCCCCTGTCAAGAATCCTGTGGGACCCTCTCTCTGTTTCTGCGGCTCTAGTGCACGTGATGATGCCCCTGTGGTCTCTGAGGCTCACTGGGCCTTTTCTTCCAGAAGCACATGGACTTCAGTTTGGAGAAATGTTCTGTTTGTTATTTTCCTCCACCTGTTTTCTGTGTTCTTTCTTTATAGAACTTCTGTCATTTAGATGGTTGATCACCTTCACTGGTTCTCATAGTTTTTAGTATTTTTCCTCTTACTTTTTTTCCATTTCTGTCTTTTTGTTGCATTTAATAGGTTTTTTAAAATTCAACTTTAACCCCTTTTTTGAGCTTTTTGGCTTTCTTTTTCTCCCTTTTCCTTTCTCTGTCCCTCCTCACTTCCCTGTTTTTCCTTGCTCCCTCTTGCCCCATTTTTTCTTTTAAAATTCAAATGCTCTTTTGTTTTGTGACTGTTCCTTTGTTGTAGCAACATTTTCCTTATTAAAAATTTATTGTATTGAACTATAGTTGATTTCAATCTTGTGTTAGTTTTTACTGTACAGCAAGCTGATATATATACACACATACATATATATGTATTTATATGCATTCTTTCTCATATTCTTTTCCATTATGGTTTATCACAGGATAGTGAATATAGTTCCCTGTGCTGTACAGTAGGACCTGGTTTTTTATGCATCCTGTATATAGTAGTTTGCATCTGCTAACTCCAGCCTCCCAATCCATCCCTCCCTCGCCCCCCGTTACCGCAGCAGTTTCTTATTTCATGAATGCAATCTCTTTTCTCTAAGAACAACACTGATAGATTTTTAAAATTTTCTCTCTACAAGTTGCTTTTCTCTCTGCTTTGGTTTCTGACTTGCATGTTAGAAGCCTTCTTCAGATGTCTGATTGTCCTCAGGTGTCTGCAGGAGGAGACAGGCTCATTGGACATTTGGTAAAGCATACCTGGGACTTGTGTCTTTGAGCTTCATAGTATGGTGATGTTGGTGAGCTGGTTGCTAAGGAATCTGTGAAGTCAGCATCTACAGATCTTATCTAATAAAATAAATTTATATAATACATCTATTATAGATATACCGACTTGTCAGATTCCCCATGTCAAGAGTTGTGGAAGATCAGATTTTACCTTTTAAGTTGTTGAAAGTAATTCTCCATGGTTTCCCAGTTTCTGTACATCTTGTGAGCAGAGACACTGAAAGGCTTTTGTTCCAAATCATCTTTTTAAAGATGTTGCTGTAGTAAAGAGCTTTGGCAGGTGTAGGTAGTGGCTCAGACAGTAAAGAATTTGCCTGCAATTTAAGAGACCCAGGGTTTGATCCCTGGGTCAGGAAGATCCCCTACAGAAGGGAATGGCTACCCACTCCAGTATTCTTGCCTGGCATGAACAAAGGAGGCCAGCAGGCAACAGTCCATAGAGTCACAAAGAGTCAGCCATGACTGAGCAACTGACACACACATACACACTGACAAAGATAAGGTCTGGCTCCAGTTCAAAGTTTACATAGGTTTTTCTTCAGTTCAGTTCAGTCGCCCAGTCGAGTCACTCAGACTCTTTGTGACCCCATGAATCGCAGCACACCAGGCCTCCCTGTCCATCACCAGCTCCCAGAGTTCACTCAGAGTCAGTGATGCCATCCAGCCATCTCATCCTCTGTCGTCCCCTTCTCCTCCTGCCCCTAGTCCCTCCCAGCATCAGAGTCTTTTCCAATGAGTCAGCTCTTCGCATGAAGTGGCCAAAGTACTGGAGTTTCAGCTTTAGCATCATTCCTTCCAAAGAAATCCCAGGGCTGATCTCCTTCAGCATGGACGGGTTGGATCTCCTTGCAGTCCAAGGGACTCTCAAGAGTCTTCTCCAACACCACAGTTCAAAAGCATCAATTCTTCAGTGCTCAGCTTTCTTCACAGAAAGCTTCACATCTATACATGACCACTGGAAAAACCATAGCCTTGACTAGACGGACCTTTGTTGGCGAAGTATTGTCTCTGCTTTTGAATATGCTATCTAGGTTGGTCATAACTTTCCTTCCAAGGAGTAAGCGTCTTTTAATTTAATGGCTGCAATCACCATCTGCAGTGATTTTAGGTTTTTCTTATAGCCCCTTAAAAAAAATTGAGTTTTCCTAGGCTTAGAGTTCCTCAGCTGTGACCAGAACCTCACTGCATGAATAGTATTGACCTGTGTCACCCTCATGTTCCTGGGGAGTGAGAACAAGGGGAACTGAGGTGAACTAGAAACTCAGGCTGTTGCTGTGTGTCTCTGGCCTGGGAATTCTGTATCTCCTGCCAGCACCATGACACTGGCCAGCTAGTTTATTGGTTTGCAAGTAGAGTTAGATCTTAGAATCACCGCAGTTCCTCAGATACCAGAGAAGGCTAGCCTGTCTCCTTCCTAGAAAGGAAGATTCTTAACTGCCAGCCTTCTGAGAACCCAAGGAGGAAGAGCTCTGCGAACTTCTGCATCCAGGGTCAGGATCCTTCTGCTCATACCTTGGTGCTCTCTGCTTTGCCAAGTGCGCCCATTCCGAGGGCTCTGTTTCACCTTCTCCAGGGAACAAACTTCCAGACTTCTCAGGTGAAGGGAGCCCATAGCGGGGAGAGGATGTGGGAGTGCATTCCATTCTTTCCTGAGAGGTCAGCTTCTCTGTTAAGTGTTGCCTGGCTTCTCTGTTTAAAACCGCTGCCTTTCTCACCTGCTTTCCTCTCTTTACATTTCTGTGCAGCACTTAACTGCCTTCAAACACACTGTGTCATTTTTCTTATTTACTATTTTTATTCTCTGTCTCCCTTCCCATTAGGATGTGAGCTCCAAAAGGTCAGAGGCTCTTATCTCTTTAATTTTACTGTTTATCTCTAACACCTAGAGAGTATTATGTGATGACTAATGGATTATAATAATAGCTGTTATAATAGGTATTCAGTAAATACTTGTTGACTGGATGAGTGAATAAATGAATGGGATTGTGCTGCCTTTTGCCCTTGGCTCCTGATTTGAGAATAAAATTTAAAAAGTTTATTATGTAAATCATAAGTACGTCTTTTTGAAAGCTTTAAATATTGATGTTAGTTGAGACAGAGGTGACCCTCACAGAAGGTTACTTCCTGTCATTCCAAAGCAGTTTAGGATAATTTATTCTGTGTGTAATTTCCTATCCTCTACTTTAGGATCCCATTCAGGGCACTCCAGACGGTGAGGTTGTTTCAGTTCAAGCACTCCTGTCACTCTCACTCAGTAGTGCTGGATGTGCATAGTATGTTGGCAGACCTAGTGGGATTTACTGAAGAATCGGATGTAGGCGTGAGAGATCAGTAACGATCGAATTAGGGCTAATAAGTGGCAGAGCCTGAATTTCAACCACAGTCTGTCCTTAACCATGAGGCTATGCTTCTTGGATAAGAAAACAACAGCAAAAAAAAAAAAAAAATGACTAAAAGGCATGGCCCATGAGGTAGGAGCAAAACTGTGAAAGTGGGACATCCAGGATGCCTTCAGGAAGGAGAGAGAGTGTCACTGATCAGAGGCGGATTGTAAGTCAACCAAGATGAACTCTAAGAACAGAACATTCCTTTTGGCAAAGTGGAGGTCATTCTTCGGTCTTGATAAGAGCAGTTACTTGGCCAAAGTCTAGTTAAGTGTGGATGAATTATCGTTGTGTAAGAATTTACCTCCAAACGTAATTTAGAACAACAAGCATTATCTCACAGTTTCTTTGGATCTGGAATCCAGAAGTTGCTTAGCAGCTTACGTCTGGCTCACGGTCTCGAGAGGTTGCAGTCTGTTACCTCTGCTGTGTCCACACAGATCCTCCCGGGACTTTGTGGGAAGTGGACACAAGGATGTGAAAGCCATGCGGTGAGAGTCAGGGTGGGGGCATCCTGAAGACCAGCTGTCATGAAATGGTCTAAAGAGAGAAAGGGGAGAGATGAAGCAAGTATGTTAAATGCAGAGAATCCTTTGAGGCGTTTGCCAGAAAAGGGATCAGAGAAATGGGGAGCTTGTCCAGGGGGTGTCCATGGGTAGATGCCCTAGTGGAGCTTATATCTTCTTATGAAATAAGAACCAAACTTCTTGGTTGAGACTGAAGGAGAGGAGGAAATATATGAAATAGTCATCTGGGAAAGTGAGGAGAGAATGAATTCTGAAAATGTGGTGTGACTACTTGGCAGCACTAAGGAAGGGGTGCTGATGACACTGGACCGTGGAGTTTAAGTGAAAGTTGGAGAGGGAAATGAGGACTTGAGAGGAAGCAGAAGGCTGAGAAGAGTAGGATTTGGGGACTCTCCTCTTTAGAGGGGAGGTCAAAGGATTGCTCGGAGAAGTACTGGCACCCCACTCCAGTACTCTTGCCTGGAAAATCCCGTGGATGGAGGAGCCTGGTGGGCTGCAGTCCATGGGGTCGCTGAGGGTCGGACACGACTGAGCGACTTCACTTTCACTTTTCACTTTCATGCATTGGAGAAGGCAATGGCAACCCACTCCAGTGTTCTTGCCTGGAGAATCCCAGGACCAGGGAGCCTAGTGGCCTGCTGTCTTTGGGGTTGCACAGAGTCGGACACAACTGAAGCGACTTAGCAGCAGCAGCGGCAGCAAAGGATTGCTGAAGTGCTGGTCTTAGATAGAATGAACTGGAAAGAAAGGCCGGGGCATGAGAGAGGGTATTGCTTGAAATGTAAATTACCAAAGGATTGCAGTCATTGGTCATGTAAAGCTTTAGGGGACCAATCTAGGAGTGGGAGCTAGGAGGGCTGCGAGGCAAGAACCCTGAGGGCAAGGAGGGAATGAATTGGGATGATTTATCACCCACAGTGATGCCTGGAGTTGTTTGGGACGAAGTAATGGCAACTCAGTCCAGCATTCTTGCCTGAAAAGCCCCGAAGACAGGAGCTGGAGGGCTACAGCCCATGGGGTTGCAAGAGTCGGACACGACTGAGTGACTAAACACACATGCACACACAACCTTGCCTTGAGTGCTACAGCCTTCAAGCATAAGGGCTTCCAGGAGTCTGAAGGTGGTGCGTGGTGCTGCCTAACTCCATGCCATTCGGAGGTGGTGGAGGTGGCCATAGGAGGCACGGAGCCTGTCTGCAAGCACCCATGGGCTCACAGGAGCTGCGGGCGTATGGGAGGGGATCATGGAGGAGGAGGAAGCCCTGCTCCCAAGCTGCAGCCGTCTGGTGCTTTCTGAGGTGGCAGGTTCTACCTCTGCATTATCTGAATGCTTTAAAGTTTTTCTTTCCATTGAGGAAAGTTTCTTCCTCTTTTCACCTCTGCCGCTCTATAGAAGTTGAGTTTGTGATCTACTCTATTTCCTTTATATATGTGTGAAGGGAAAAGTTTTAAGTACGAGTCCTGAACTGTGCTCCACCATCCCCAAGTACTTCAGTGTGTATATCCTCCAGACAAGAGAATTGTCCTGTATAACCCAATGAAAGCATCAGATTATAAAACTGACATTGATACCTCCCTGCCAACGTATCCTCAGGCCCATTTAAGTTTGTGACCTCTCCCCATAAAGGCCTTTGCAGCAAATGATCCAGTTTAGAATCGTGCCCTGTAACAGGTGCTGTGCCTCGTGGGTCACTTGTTCTGGAAGGGTTCCTCCATCTGTCCTTGACTCTCAGGACCATAATGCTCTTGAAGACTGTATTGCCGATAGTTTGTAGAATGTCTTTCAGTTTTCATTGTTCTGTGATTCCTTGGTGATCTTTGCTAGGACTGTCAGGAGTGATGCTGTGCTCATCTCATGGTATCTTATTAGGTGGCACATGCCCTCAGTGCGTCCCATTCGTGTGATGTTCTCTGTCACTTCTCCACTATAAAGTCACTCTTCTTCCCTTCAGACTTCTGGGCTTTTATTTATTTATATCTGTGGATTTGTGAATTTCTCTATTATCCAGTGCATGTTAATCCATTTCTCTCATGATTTATTTTAATGTCCAGTTGATCCCAGATCCGACCAGGTAGCCGCTTCAAGCTGGCTTCCTGTTCTTTTGATGTGTCCCCTCATTTTTCTAGCACTTACTTTCTGGTGTGAAATGATGGGCCAGGCTTGTCTTGTCCTGTGTGTGCCCAGCTCTGGAGTCAGCCATTTCTCCAAAGTCCTGGTTTCTCTTAACGAGGACAGTGTTAGGAGCCAGTACTGGGATTGTGTTCTCAGCCCCTGTGAGTGGACGGAGCTGGTGAGGATCTGCATACACACACATGTATTCATACATGCGTGGACATGTTTACACCTGTTTCCTTTATCCAGGCGTGTAGAACCCTTGGATTCGCATCAGTGTTTCTAACTCTCACCTAGTGCTGCAGGACTCATTCTGCAATTGGGTCTCCTTTCCGTTTGTGTCCCTCCTTTGCCTGGAGGTTGCAGTGAGGAAGCTGGCTGTCACTGTCCTTGAGGCCCTTGGTTCCCTGTCAGCCCCTTCCATAAGCCGGCTGCTGCACCGTGCCCACTGCTTCGTGGACACGTCTGTGCGCCTCTGGGGCTTCAGCCCCTCACGCAGCTCTCGTCCCTGTGACCCTCCTCACCCCACCTGAGCCTCTCTGTCCTGCTGCAGACAGTCTGCTCTCCTCCCTGGCCCTGTTGGAGTGCATCAGGCTGCCACTGCCCACACTCACCTTCATACTCAGGTGGAAGTTTCATCCTTTGTAGCTGCTCTGCCAGGGTGCCCTTCTGCCAGGACCCCCTCCCCTGCAAGCCATAGGTGCCCTCTCGTGCAATTGGCCCCTCATCTCGCATGAGTCCCCAGCACCCTGCTCTGCCTGGACCACCATCCCCTCGTACAGAGGTGCCAACATCACCCCACGGGGACACCCTCCTTGCTCCAGGTGGACTCTCGTGTCACACTTTGAGCTCTCTGCCCGCAGAGGTGCCTGCCCACTGACCAACTCTAGCTTGCTTCTAGACTGCTTTTTCCATCATGCTACTTCTGGAGGATATTTCCCTGGAGAAGGAAATGGCAAGCCACTCCAGTGTTCTTGCTTGGAGAATCCCATGGACAGAGGGGCCTGGAGGGCTACGTCTATGGGATCGCAGGAGTCAGACATGACTTAGTGACTAAACCACCACCACCACCACAATTTCTGGAGGATAGAGTAATAAGACAGCAAGTAGGCTGTTGGGATGAGCTGACACCAACAGCCTGGAGGCACCACCCTTTCCAGTGTGCAATTTTCCATAAGATGCTCTCATCTCAGACACCAGCTATGACTGGGGGATCCACAGGCTACCCTCACTTCTGATCATGTGGCTGCAAGTTGAGAGTCCTGATCTCCCCTCAGGTTCAATGATTCACTAGTAACTCACACAACTCTATTTGTTATTAAAATTCTGTTACAGCAAAGAGATACAAAGCAGAGCCATCCAGGAGAACAGATGCATTCAGCCAGGTCTGGAGGGCCTCAGATCTGTGAAGCTCCCATTGTTCTCTCCCCAGGGAGTCAGAAGTACATTTCCCACCCAGGAAGCTTGTGTGATAACACAGAGAGAAGGGGCCATGGCTCAGTGTCTCGGCGTTTGTTGGTGTTGCGTTATGTGGGCATGACTGATCGGCTCAGCAGCCGCATGACTTGGTCTCTAGCCCCCTTTTCTCCTGGACATTGGGCGTACAGCATGCGGCTGAAAACCCCAAATTTCCAGCCACATAGTTGTCTTACGGGTGTGGTCAGTCCCCGTCCTGAGTCACCTCCTTATTGTATACTCTCTGGGCTACCATGAATAACAGACACTTCTGTCACTGAGAAATTCTGGATTTAGAGGCTAGCTCTCAGGAATTAGGGAGAAAAGCCCTTATTCCCAGGGCTTGGAAGTTACTTCTTAACAACCAGGACAAAAACTAACCAGATTCCTCTGGCATATGAATTAATTGCTCACTCTTAAAATCCACCTTGAGATTTCTCATTTACCGTCTCAGATTAAAATTAGTTGTACAAGAGTTTTGTAATGGTTATAATCTTATCTATTCATTTTTATCATAGTAATTAATAAACTTTCAGAAATGTTCCAATACTGCTATATAAAATAATGGTGTTGGAGTTGTATAATCTAGCATAGTATTTTGAAGTAACCACAAGTTTTAATTATACTGTATTTTGCCTTTACCTGTCAATTGCATATCTTATCTATTTTAGGTATGACTTTAGCCTTTCCAGCTTCAGTTCATGATTCTCTGATTTGCAGTAAAACATTTCAAATTCTATATAAAAATGAGGAGGTTGTTTTAAATGATGTCATGATCTTCAAAGTTAAAATGTTGTTGGATGAAAAAAAGGTAAACATTTCTTCATATATATTTAGATAAATATTTTAATAAAGCCTCAAGGCATATTTCTCACTTTCTATAAAATATTCCAAAGACAGCTCATAGTCTGATTTCTCTTCAGATTGAAGAAACCCTTGAGGAAATGAATTTTCTGTTATCCTTGGATCTACACTTCACAGATGGAGATTATTCGTGAGTAGGCTAATCAAACAGTTAAAAATATGTAGTCATATGTGACTGTTATCTATCCCTATTAAAGTCCCATTTTCTTCTTGGAACCCAGCCTACCCTCTTCTTATTTATTTTGAACTTCTCCCCCCTGGGAGAGTCTCAAGGGAATGGTTAGTCCTGCTTTTTTGTGCTCATGCTGATTCCAGGAGCTGCAGGTAGCAAACCCAGATGAGCTGAAGAAACATGAAACAACTTCTGAGACTCTTGGACATAGCACTGTTGACACAGCACCACTGCCTTGTGGCCTTTAAACCTGCCTCAGCTCTGTTCCACTGCGTCACTGGCTACTCTTTCTCAGTGACGTGAGTGATGCCCTCTTCAGGCGGGGCCTTCTTGATCTTCAGAGAGTTACCGAGACTCATGACTCTGAGACCTGACAGCTGTTTCCAGAGTCCATGAGGAGGATTGAGGACCGGCTACCCTGGTTCAGGAAGATCCCCTAAAAGAGGGAAACGGCAGCCCACTCCAGCATTCTTGCCTGGGCAATCCCATGGACAGAAGAGCCTTGTAGGCTACAGTCCATGAGTCACACACGACTTAGTGACTAAAACAACCCTAAACTTGCCCACACATCTGCACAAGTAGTCACACATTTTAGGGATAAGCTGGGCTTGTATCCATTTAAAACAAGAAACAGATCCATTTTACTATTCTACTTTTGTAGAAATGCTTCTTGAAAATTGTATATGAATTCAGACTGCTTATGGCATAAATGTCTAGGCAGCCACAGTAGAGAGGTCTGATGTGAGATGCCCTCTACCACTGCAGAGGAATAAGAGTCTTTACATGATAGCTGCTGCTTCTCTGGAATACTTGTTTATTGCAAAAAGTCCTCGAGGGGTTCTTTCTTAAACCAAGTCAGAATTCTATAAGTAGGGTAAGCTGAAATGATTGCATAGTTCATAGCTATAGGTACATATTGGTTAAAAATATGTATATATTTGGAAATAATTTTCATGGCATTATTTCAGTTTTTGTATGTATAAATCTAATCACTAAATATCAATGATAGAGTATATACTAATTACTTGCTTATTTTTGAGCAACATTTAATAACAAAATTTTGTACCATAAAAACAGCCTTACATACCTTTTGGGATTTATCATAATAGGATTTGACCTACATGATACTGCAGCTTTACTATAAACAGTATTCCCTACTGGAGTAAAATTTTAGGATGAGACTATTTCCTAAAGTATCAAAAAAAGACTCATTTTGTAGGCACAGTAGTGAAAAACAGTCCATTAACATGGAAATTGTAAGTATAGATAGAAAACTGTAAGTAAGATCTGGTTATTTCTTTATTGTTAGATTTCATATTGCTGTCTAATGCAAATGTGATGCTTTAAAAATTGTTCTCGTTTTGTTTTTAAAAAGTAGTTAAGTAATTAAATATTTTGATAGTTTAAATTACTCTACAAAATGTTGGCCTTCGCTAAATTTCTGTACTAACACGCAAACGGGTTGCTTTTCATAGGGCAGATGATCTGAACGCCTTGCAGCTAATAAGCAGCCGCACGCTGAAGCTGCACTTCAGCCTCCAGAGAGGCCTCCATCATCACGTTAACGTCATGTTTGATTATTTCCACCTTTCTGTTGTGTCTGTTACAGTCCATGCGTCACTGGTTGCGCTACACCAGCCACTGATAAGGTAAATATAACCAGCTCCCTGATCCTTACTAATATCAGTTCAGTTCAGTCGCTCAGTCGTGTCCGACTCTTTGTGACCCCATGAATCGCAGCACGCCAGGCCTCCCTGTCCATCACCAACTCCCGGAGTTCACTCAGACTCACATCCCTCTAGTCAGTGATACCATCCAGCCATCTCATCCTCTGTCGTCCCANAGTAGTTAAGTAATTAAATATTTTGATAGTTTAAATTACTCTACAAAATGTTGGCCTTCGCTAAATTTCTGTACTAACACGCAAACGGGTTGCTTTTCATAGGGCAGATGATCTGAACGCCTTGCAGCTAATAAGCAGCCGCACGCTGAAGCTGCACTTCAGCCTCCAGAGAGGCCTCCATCATCACGTTAACGTCATGTTTGATTATTTCCACCTTTCTGTTGTGTCTGTTACAGTCCATGCGTCACTGGTTGCGCTACACCAGCCACTGATAAGGTAAATATAACCAGCTCCCTGATCCTTACTAATATCAGTTCAGTTCAGTCGCTCAGTCGTGTCCGACTCTTTGTGACCCCATGAATCGCAGCACGCCAGGCCTCCCTGTCCATCACCAACTCCCGGAGTTCACTCAGACTCACATCCCTCTAGTCAGTGATACCATCCAGCCATCTCATCCTCTGTCGTCCCGTTCTCCTCCTGCCCCCAATCCCTCCCAGCATCAGAATCTTTTCCAATGAGTCAACTCTTGGCATGAGGTGGTCAAAGTATTGGAATTTCAGCTTTAGCATCAATCCTTCCAAAGAAATCCCAGGGCTGATCTCCTTCAGAATGGACTGGTTGGATCTCCTTGCAGTCCAAGGGACTCTCAAGAGTCTTCTCCAATATCACACCTGATTAATATAGTGTCTTTTATTTTTATAATGAAAGCATATGCTTTGGTGAAGATAACTGAAATAGGAATTTCTAAAGTCACATTTAATACTTTCGTTTTTATACTAAAGTGTTAGTAAAATTTAAGAGCATAAATTGATGACTTTTTTATTGCAAAAATATGGAGCAATCTTTGTCAAACTGACCAGGAAAAATAATGCTATCTGGAAGCAACCATATAGCATTGTTTAGTATAGCATTTATGTAATGCTACACTGTAATTATTCATTCTCTGGGAAAGTATATTCATCTTTTCATAGCTTTTTTTGTCTTTTCTCTGAAGGGACTTAGTTTTATCTTCTTAAATCTATACTATACAATAGTTCTTGTTTTCTAAGTTATTAACCAATTTTATGGATCTTTTTAAACTATAGCATATTAGCCTAAAGATATATAATATTCTGGATTATAATGAATGCATTGGGATAATGGTTTTTTTCTGCTCACTTCCATGGGGAGATGAATTGTCTTTCGTTAATGTGAAGATACAGTTCGAACTCTTTAGTTCTCAAAATAACATCATCCTCATGGCAGGGGCAACAGAAATGACACTTTTAAATCAGCAACTTATGTGAAAAGATTCCAAATTGACTTGCTTTCTGAACTACTTTATAATTTCTGGCATAAATCTTTTTGCAGCAACTGATACTAGGGATGATGCTCGAGGGTTATGATGTTAAACTGACTTATCAGAAAACTAAGTAGGTGATTTTTGGAATTACCCTGAGAATTTATAGAAAACCAAGGCAGTTTAACAAATTTTCCCCCTAGTAACACCCTGTTGCATATCTTTAAGTTGCTGTAAAAATTGTGAGCATGTCTTCCCCTGTGCTGTCCCGTGATGTCTTTAGAGCATGGGGCCAGGAAGAGTGTTTCTCCTGGTGACCTACTTTTGCCTTCCTTATTCTGTAGTGAGATCTGTAACTAGTTACTGTGCGAGTTTTGTCTTTCCTATTAGACCTTTGAGAGCTTGTTCTCAGTTGCTGTAACTTTGTAAACAGGAAAATGTTTCTATTATTATACATAATTTTATTAGAAACATCTTCAAAACAATTTTAGATGTTGATTAAATAAATTAATATTTAATAGCATGATAACTCAGTGAAACTTCTTTGATAGGAAAGTATATTTTTTGAAATATAGCTTTTGAATAAATAGTATATTTGGTACGAATTACATGTTAGGTTTTGAAATTAAGTTTTTATCTGTTTATACAATATATTCCTGTAGTCTTCTGAATTTCTTATTTTTGTAATTTCAGTAAGAATCCTGAACTATACTATTCCAACCATTCCTTTTTCTTTATAACAAAGAAATACATTTATGGCTTAGTTTCTTTTCTGAAAAAAGGTAGGAACTGTTTGTTGAGACTCACTCGGGTTATTAGTGCTGCTTTTTAGTCCCTGGTTACATAGAGCTCATCCTGGTAACAAGTGTGTGCTTCCTCTTGCAACACAGCTGTTTTTGCCACAAACTAGTAGGGGAAAGAGGCAGCTCGTGTCCGAGAGACCTTTTGCTAGAAGAAGACACTTTTGGCTCAGAATCAGAAGCCAAGAGGATTAGCTGTTGGCTCTGGTTAGTGATGGTAGAGGAGACTGGGATGTAACAGCTGAGGTTGCTCCTCTTTCCGTTGTTGCCTGGGCTCTGAAGTCCCCTCTCTTGCTGCTGGAGCTGTGCCCTAGAGGGAGCAGTGCCTTTTCTGTGCTTCTTGGCCTGTAAACTAGATGGTTGGGTCGGGAAGGAAAGCAAGGAAAGGGGAAGAAGGCTGTCCGCTGGTGGCATGCAGTAGAGGGTCGTATTCCCAGTAACATTCCTCACTATCTTTCTGTGAAGACAAGTTTTTCCCTGAAATTTTGTTATGGCTGGACTTTTTAATCCTCTAAAATAAATGAAAAAAAATTTATAATATTACCTTTTAAACATTATTTTTACATAAAACAATTTCTATGATCAACCCAACTATAGATATAAATCAATTATTTTAAGTAACTGGGATTAGAATTTCTTTCTTTGCTTTTTTTGCATAACTTTTTTCTTATACTTGATTTTTTTTTAAGTACAGCTTCTTTGACTCAATCTTGAGAAACTCAGTTCTGTCATAGCAGGTAGAATTTACCATTGCCTTGCTACACCCTCTTGGCTGGGATCTAGAGATTTCATTGTTGCAAAGCAAATTGGTTTTGCACATGAAGGCTGCTCTCTGCTTTTGGTACATTTGATTCACTTTCCTGCCTTACCCCTTTTGCCAAACTGCCAGACAGTCAAATGCTTTGGCCTTCTTATAATTAGCTAGTACTTAATCTTAGAAAAAAAAATTGTCTATGATTTTTAAACATTCAAGCAGAATATGGTTCTTATTCTATAGAATTTGTGATATATTAAATGTAATGTTAGTACTAACAGCAGTGGTTCATAACCTATGTGGTTGAGGTAGTGCCTTGAAGCATTTACTTAGGTTATCTTAGAGTTTATAGACTTTTAGTGAAGAGAAAGGAAATACCTTGTTTTTGAAGAAGAGAGAGAACAAGTAGACTCATGGTTTTCCTTTTTTCTGCCCTTAAGTGGGACCTCTTTATTTCTATAAGCAGCATCTATATTTGACTATTAACTTTGTGAATTTGGTCACCAGTTCTGACAGGTCAGTATTTCCAAATTAAAGCTGGACCCTCATTTGTCCCTGAGCTACTCTTGATCCCACTCTGTTTTATCCCTCCCCAAAGCCCAGTAATATAGAAGTAGTCTCAAGTATCTAATCTTAGTTTTTTTTTAATAATAATAATTAAAATTTTAAAGGAAAAATTGTAAACGTACTTTAAGAATACTTTAGAAATCATAATCTTGCAGAGTCCTTGCTTTTTATTCTATTCCTCAAAGACTTTCTTTTGTAAACATTTAACTTAGCACTCTATAAATAGACTGTTATGACAACAATAATGTGATGCTTGTTCCTCCAGTTTTCCTCGTCCTGTGAAGACGACTTGGTTAAACAGAAATGCACCAGCACAAAGCAAAGATTCTGTGATTCCTACTCTTGAAAGTGTGGTCTTTGGTATTAACTACACAAAGCAGTTATCACCGGACGTAAGAACTGATGTTTATAAAGCCTCTTTTCTCTCTTGTTTTGAATGAAATGTGTTTTAACTGTTATATATCTGTGGATGTAATAGTTCTTTTATTAATTATTTGAGCTCAATGACTTACAGATCTAATTAAACATAATCTTCACAAGTTGATTGGTTCCGGTTGTTTTTAATGAAAACGAACCTGATGCTTCAAGATTTTACAAGATTTCATGAATAGGGATCTTTGAGAGGCAGTGCTTTTTTTAAAGTTGTTCCTGTCACCTCCTGCTCTCTTAATGGAGCTGGTAGGATCATTCCAGAGGAGACTGTGAGGAACCCCTGCCAGAGTTGAGACCTAACTTGCAGCAGTATAAGTATAGCTGGTACTCCCCTAAAAGAAGAGAGGATTCATACTATAAAAACAGAGTATCCCTCAGTTGAAATGCAATCTGAATCTCAAATTTTCAAAAATCATCATTTGACCTGTTTGTTTTTATCCATTGAAACTAAGATTTCTCGAATCACATTTCCTCTGTTTAAATTGCCTGTATGTATGAGAACAATTTCCTAAGATGCTGCTAGACTTCTTACACGTTTTAGAATAACTGTGATTAGTAAATCCTTTATTTTTCTAAGTTTCAGTGTGCTATTTTTAGATTCTGGTTACTAACATTGTATCCAAATCGCCTCTTTGTTCAGGGCTGCAGCTTTGTTATCGCAGATTCCTTCCTGCGTCACGCCTACCGTTTCCACTACACCCTCTGCGCTGCCCTGCTGCTGGCCTTCAAGGGGCTACACAGCTACTTCATTACGGTAACAGAAGAGCTCCCCTCTTGTCAGAAACTAGAACTGGGTATGTTGAAAGTAGCCAGGCCCTCTTCATTCTCATACTGCCCTTATCAGCTTGGCCATAGTTTCTGTACTTAGTTTAGTACAACTAGTTTGCTTTATGTGCTTCACCTCTACTTCTCTCTCAACTCCATCTTTTTCAGGCTTTGATAAGTATTAACTGAAATTTTAAAAAATTTTATGATACTGAGAATTTCTTGGTGCTAAGTTTGAGATGAATCTTTTGATAGATATTTTTAACAGTATGTCTTCTTCTCTTAGAATATAGCCAGAAAATGTACTAGAAAGCAAATTTAATTATCCATAGAATTATTAGATAGGAAGATAAATTAGGGAAGATAAATTCAATAGAATAGGTAATGTAAATTAAATCCATATTTCCAAATAGTTAATAGTCTAAGCAGATTATATATACTTGGAACCTTTTGTAAAATATATTGATTTTAGGTGACCTCAGATCTTCTTTCTTCTATTTCACTTCAGAAAATAATAGCATTACTCAGTTTTAACATTCTGAAAATAATTTAAATAATTTCCAAAAATCAGTCTTCAGTTTTAGTCCATTAAAATATACCTGTATGTTGTAACACGTAATAAAAAATCCTTTGCCTTGATTTTGTATACCACTTATAGTTTGCAAACTACATATATCGTTTCACACGAGATTATTGATTTATGAAAATGTTTTTATTCAGACATTTTATGGAAGTTTTATGAGCTTTTATTTTCAAATATGAGCTAATAGCTCATCAAAAGCACATTTTAATTATTTATTTGGAATAAACTATTTTCATCATAATTACTTGAATGAATGAGAAATTACTTTTTAAATTTTACTGAAGTTGATCACTGTTCTTATTTCTTTGTTTCTCAAGAATCTTAGTCTTTTAACAATATTGATGTACTATCAAAAATAGTCACTGTTACTGAAAATAATTCTTGTCTTTGAGACTAACTAGCCCACTTTTATAATTGCCTACCTTGAGCTACAAAAGAATTATAAGAAAGTGAAATGATCTATACCTCACTTAAATTCAGCTGTGAGAACAGGCTGGCTATTGTACCCCTACTTATCAGCAGCGGCTCCAGTGGGTTTGATAATTCCATTATTCACATATTCCATTAAACAGGTATTAGTTGACTATTTAGAGTGCTTCATTCAAGGATCTCAGTGTAGCTCCTTTACAAGCAGTAGGAAAGCGTTTGTTCTTTTTTGCTTATGTGTTCTTCCTCAAGACAAAAACAGTAGCACAGAAACATTTTGGTTACTCTTCTCCGAAATATTCTTTTTCCTTGCTGTTTTACATACTTAGCATCCATCTGCTTTCCTTAGGAAAGTTCTTTATGAGATTACTGCCTCAAATGTGAACTTTTAAAAATGTTGTTTTTTGAAAATGAAAGAATTGTTTGTAGAATAGAACTAGTTTAGGCTATTACTTGTTCTCAATTAATGGGTAAATTATACTCCATTTATTTTAAATTTTGTCCTTTTGGAGCTCAAACACATTTTCTTAGGAGAATTGTGTGATGAATTTTGGTTAATTTAGGTTTAATGGTCAGACCAGAAAACTGTTAAACCATAATATTAATAAAGGACAATACCAGATTCCTGAAAACTAGTGGTTAACACAGAAGCCATGTATAATGGCATTTCTGAGGAGAATCTGTTAACAGTTTGCGTGTTGAATGTTGTAGAATTCACAGAGGCATCATCATGTAGTGCTTAGATCTGCATGTTTGCACCACTGCTGTTCCTTACTACTCGTAAGTAACTGGGGCTGAGGGTACAAACTGACTTCTGCTCTAAGGGCAGGAGGATTGATGGGATCTGGATGTGCAGTGTGTCGGAAGGAAAGATGAGGGCATGCAGAAAGCAGAAGGTGTTAATGGAGGAATTCCCTCGGGCTGAGCAGGGTGCTGAGGAAAGAGCAGGTCTCTGTCTCTGGAGAGCTTTGACCTCCCCATTCCCTTAAGGAGGAGTCAGTCCAGCGTTGAGAGAGGCCAGAGAAGCAGCCCAGCCGCGGGGCATTCCTTGTGGTTTCAGTACAGAGCGCCCTAAATGAAGTGGGCCTGTCCGTGCCTGTAATTGTCAAATAGTTTTAACGTGTAATATTTTCAAATGAAAAACACTTATACCACATTTTAACTAAGAAAAAAATATTTTTCTCCAAAAGGAAATAATGCTTAAACAGGCATCTCTTGTCGAAGGCAGAGATTTATTTCAAAGCAGAGATAGTATTAGCACTTTATCACTAACTTGGTTAACCTCAGTTTGATAATTCATTTATTTATATGCTTTTTAACTTTCTCTCAGATAAAGATGGCTTTTATGACACATATGTATTATTTTGAACTTATGAATATAATATAGAAAATATCATAATTTTTTAAAGCCCTTGTATTTAATTTCAGGAGTCAGTTACTAAATAAGTAAATATCAATTTTATTCCAGATTATTTGCTTAAAATATTTCACCAGAAAACAAAATTCTAAAGCAAACCCCGACTTAAGTTTTAGATAAGTAGATAATAGTGATAGAATAAAATTATTAGTACCTTACACATAGTGTTTACTCAAAATACATTTGTTGAATAGATGAGTGAATGAAGTAGCACAGGGAAGATTTTGTTGACAATTGAAAGGTACATAGGCATCAGCATATACTTTATAGTCATTTCTGAGGGATTTTTATAAATCAAGATTCATCTTCAATAAATATTTATTAGTAACACTTTGGGTTATCCTTAAACTTTTCATTATTATTTATATTTTCTTTTCTATTTGTTGTGAATTTTAGTTTATTCTTGAATGCATCTTCTAGGAAAAAATTACAATTTTTGTTAACTATTCAGAATAAAACTATTGCACTTTCTAAACTATTAACATTGTTTATTTTTATGCTAGCAAAACTAAATTTGTTAGGTACCCGATATTTCTGTAAAACACTGTTCACTAAACATTATTATATCCACCAGTTTTAATAAGTTTATAAAAAGTTATTCTTGGTTAGAGGGTGTATTCTTGTTCCTTCTACTATTTAGCACTTTCTTGAGTTTTCAAATAAGTCTATATTTAAAGTCAATATTTTAAGTAAGTCTGTATTTCAAATAAGTCTAATAAAGTCTTCAAATTCTGCCATGCTATGAAGAGTTTATCTAAACTCCATTCCCTTTTTAAAAATAATGCCTTGAATTCCGTTTTGCTTGTGTCTTTTTCTTTTCTCGTAGATGAATGATGTACATTTTTTTAATGACATTCAATTAAAATACTGGTTTGGTAAAGAACTGTTTTTGAAAATAAGCATCATGAATTCTGAAATCTAGGCTTTAGCAAGTTATGAACCCTTTTTGGCCCCAGTCTCTACACGTGTAAAAGCAGAGGAGTGACCTTGCTCATCTCTGACACCTCTGCCAACTCTTAATTTAAAATTCCGAGTTTAGATATTAAAATATAAAAATAATATTAGATTATGAAATGTTGAGTGGCACATGCACTTAGAAAAAAGAACAAAGTAACATAAATGTGAATGTACATCATTTGTGATTCTAATAAGCTAATTAACTAACTGAAAGATTCTGCTTTGGTATTCTAATCCAATTGCACTAGCGAATCAATACTAAATCTATTAATCACAAAGTGGAAAATTCTAGTAAATTTTGTTGTAAAAGGAGTATAGTAACTAGTGCTGTGTGCAATCCTTATAACTAGCCAAAGCCAACATGCAGGTCCTTTATGAGCGCCTTCTCAGAAGAAAACAGCCAGCAACCCAGAAAGACACCTGTCTAGGTACGTTCACAAATAGGTTAAGTAAATAATCCCTTTTAATCAATAAGAAACTTTGCCTTAATTTAGTATCAAATTTCATAAATATGTATTTTTTAATATTGTATATTCCTGCCACCCTTACTTAAGAACTTACTTTAAGAATCAGCCTGATTTGTAGTTGAGCTTTGGTTAATTCTTAGTTTTTAATGTTCAGGTTTTTGGAACATTTAAAATTGGAAATGTTAAATGTTAAGATTTCTTTAGTTTTTTTCCATATTCATTTTAGAGTTCCTGCAAAGAGCACTTTTTAGAAACCATGTTCATTGCCAGAATTTGTTAGTTTAATGGTAATGACTTAAATTTCTTCAGAGTCAATTTGTCTTTGGGTAGGGCTAAAGGTAATAAAATGTGGTTTGAAAACTGAAGCTAATTTCATGCATTACAGAAATAAACAGAGAAACATCTTTAATATCTGGTTTTGTTTTTTGAATCAGTTTGCATTTATTTTTTTATTCTAAATTTAAAAAGCAAAATACAGGAATATTAAATCACTACTACCTAGATATATTACATATTTGAAAAGAGATATTCTGATTTCATTATTTCATTGATACATTTCTCTATATGTTTTAGACTTTTGTTCTTGTATAGCAATAGTACTTATTATCTTTTCCTAAGTATATTGAAAGTTTTTACTTTGAGTAGACATCACAATTAACATTTTTTAAAAGTTACGAAAAGCTATAGAAATAAAAAATAAAATTAAATCAAATCACAGCATTTGTCTCTCGGTTTTCAAAAGTATGGACAAAAGGAAATTAAGGAGCCAAAATCTTTCTCCACATTTCTCAGATGAAAACTAGCTCAGAAATATTTCCATTGGGTCAATTTTCATGAAAATTGTTAAGCGAGAAACTTACCAGGAAGGAAAAAAGAAAAGTTGAAGATTTATTTATGATCATTATTTTGGAACATACTTTTATCCTCTCATTAAGTAACTTAAGTATAAAGTTAAAGAACTCATGGTATGAAATTATGGTCATTTATGACATATTTTAGTGTTCTTTTTAGCAGAAAATGGTACTTCTCATTTCCTGTTGTTATTGCCAGCCTATCAGTTTACATGTGAGCGTTCTAAATGATTTTTTAAAATGCTGCTCATTTAATAAGGTCTGTATAAAGAAGGGCCCAGTTTTTGGTTGGAGAGGAAAAGACTTGATTCAAAACTAAAACATAATGAACTTAGTTAAATAATACTTCTAAAAATATGTGTATATCCTTCATTCCTGACATTGTATTAGCATATCTATTGAATGAACGAATAGATGAGTGGATAAATAGATTTAGAAAATAAATTTAAGATACATTTACTCTTTGACCTAGCAGTTGCACTTTTGTTCATAGAAAGGAGTACTAGTTTTTTGTAGCATAGAAAGGATTACTACTTTGTAATGGTATTTGTACATGCATGTTCATCACAGTATTCTTAGTGACAAAACACTGAAAACACAGATAAATGTCCATCATTCAGCAAAGAATAGAGTATGAAGAAAATTATGAGGTCCCTACACCAAGAAATATAGCCATTTTTTTTTAAGTGGTTTAGAGCTTCATATCAGATTTGCATGAAATACTACTGGGAGATTTCATGCAGAAAGTTTGCAAAATACAGCCCATTTTTATAAAGCAGTAGCTCCAGATCTCATATATGTGTATATTTGAAAATATGGAAGGATGTGTTCTAGGTTGCCATCTTGGATTAGCAAGAGGAGCCAAGTTTAAAAAGTTTGTAGGGAGTTCCCTGGTGGCCTACTAGCTAAGATTCTGGCCTTTTACTGTCATGGCCTGAGTTCAAAACCTGTTTGAAAAACTAAGATCCCACAAGCTACATGACATGGCCAAAAAAAAAGTAAGAAAATAATAACCTTTGTTATTCTAGAAATTTATGTAAATCTCTAGAAGATTATATAAATAGGTATATAGGCATTAAAAAAAATTAAATCCTAAATTATTTTTAAGTCATTTCAACTGAAAGATTTTGAAGTTACATTTTACATTTAAGCATCCCTTAAGGTGTTTGCATTGAAGTAGCTCTCAAGAATCATAATTCATAGACCAGTTTCTGAATTTAAGCTCTGGTATGTAAAGGTGGCAAAAATGTATCAAACTCTCCAAAGTTTATGCTCATTTTAAAAAAATTAATAGGATATATAACCTACCGAGATTAATTTTGCTGATTTTCTTCTACCTCAGGAAAACATCATTAGTAATATGAAAATAGATATTGGCATATGAAAGTTATGATTTTAACACAGGGTCTGTCGCAGATTTTTTTTTTAACATAACATTAGAAGCCACTGATTTATTTGATAGTGAAATGATTTGTGAAATTGAAGCAAATTTCTTTAGTTATCAGTGGTTATTTATATATATTTTGTGAATTATAAAACATTTGTGTCCTACTGATTTTAGTTATCAGTGGAGTATTTATTGTTCAGATCATAGCTTGGTTTTGTTCTCGGCAGTGTAACTGCTTATTTTATCAAATTTAACTGTTTACCATTCTTTTATCAAGAAGTAAATATTTAGTATACCTTATGAGATAAGTGAGCTGAGGAATGAATTCAAAGATACCACAAAAATGTTTTCTTGTCTTTGTGTGAGAATGATCAATTAAAGTCACTCTAGCAGCAAGATTATGGAATTTTGTGTGTTGATAACTATGCTTTTAGAATTGTCCTAGGAAAACTCATTTTAGTTTGATTTCAGATCTAAACGTGATATTTTAGGCATTAGCAAAATCTTTTCCTTGCAAAAAATAACTGATTCTATTCTGTTGGTTTCTGTATTCCTTTGTAAATATTACCATTTTAATTGTAAGTTAATCTGCATCCCCCTTGTGTAAATGGTTATAGCATGCATTAAATATAAGTCAAGATTATATAGAAAAAAGTGGCCTTGGTTTTAGACTGCCTTATAGGAAACTAAATTTATTGAACTAAGATATAAACTTACATTTTTGTTTAAAATAATTTTGTCATTCATTTTCATTCAATAGTTTATATTCCAGATATGTTTTTATTATTTTGACTTGAACTTTTTAGAAATAACTTTTGTAAAAAGTAAAGTATGTGTATATGTAATACAAAATACTAAGATTACTAGAATTTTTAATATGTGAAATACAGTAAAACTTTAGTTATATGTTTTATTTTTTCTATGATGCAGTTGTGCTAGTTACTTGAGGCCTATAGTCAGTACTTCTTGACAGTGTTTGACTCTTAATTTAATACAGGCATACTTCACTTTATTGCGCTTCAGGATACTGTGTTTTTACAAATGGAATATTTATGGCAACCTTGTCCCACACAAGTCTGTTGGCACCATTTTGTGTCTCTATGTCACATTTTGGTAGTTCTCCCAATATTTCAAGCTTTTTCATTGTTATCCTTATATTATGGTTATCTATGATCAGTGTTTTTTTTTTTATGTAACTATTACAAAAAAAATTACAACTCATTGAAGGCTCAGATGATGGTTGGCACTTTTTTTTATCAGTACAGTATTTTCTTAATGAAGGTGTATACATTGTTTTTTTAGACATAATGCTATTGTATACTTAATATATTGCAGTATAGTGTAAGCATAACTTTTATATGCACTGAGAAACCAAAAAATTTATGTTGCTGGCTTTATTGCAGTATTTGCCCAATTGTAGTGTTCTGGACCTGAACCACAGTATTTTTGAGGTATGCCTGTAATCTGAACATACAATTTAATAATCATTACCTTACCTTTAATTTAATGTATTTATGGAAATATATTACATTGAAATTCAATTCATCTAATATAGTCCAGATATTTTTTAACCTCCTAGATTTTTAAAAGTAATTTACATATAAAATTTCAAAAATAATTTTCAGATATATAACATTGAAATACTTACTTTAATTACTGTTTACTCCTTTCAGAGGAAATGGATGTAGAAGCTCGACTTACTGAATTATGTGAAGAAGTTAAGGTATTTGGTTTTTTAAAATTCACATTACCAAATTATTTGAATGGATTGTTTCCTTTTTAAATACTTTATTGAAAATAAATTATTATTTTTCCTTTCTCAAATGCAAAGATAAAATTGTTGATTCTAGGTAGAAACACAACTTAGTTGATCAAACAACATTTGACTTGAGTGTGAAGTTATCTTTTTTCTAATCATTATTGATTAGAATCTTTTTTTAAATTTTATTTTATTTTTAATTGGAGGATAATTGCTTTGCAATATTGTGATGGTTTCTGCCATACATCAGCATAAATCAGCAATGGGTATACATGTGTCCCCTCCTCTTGAACCTCCCTCCCACCTTCCTTTCCGCCCCACCTGTCTTGTTGTCACAGAGCACAGGCTTTGGGTTCCCTGCGTCGTACAGCAAATTCCCACTGGCTGGCTGCTGAACATATGGCAATGTATGTCTCAGTGCTACTCTCGCAAATCACCTCACCCTCTCCTTCCCTCACTGTGTTCAAAAGTCTGTCCTTTATGTCTGTTTCTCCCTTGTTGCCCTGCAAATAGAGTCATCAGTACTATCTTTCTAGAGTCCATGCTGCTGCTGCTGCTGCTAAGTTGCTTCAGTCGTGTCCGACTCTGTGCGACCCCATAGACGGCAGCCCACCAGGCTCCCCCATTCCTGGGATTCTCCAGGCAAGAACACTGGAGTGGGTTGCCATTTCCTTCTCCAGTGCATGAAAGTGAAAAGTGAAAGTGAAGTCGCTCAGTCATGTCCGACTCTTAGCAACCCCATGGGACAGGCTCCCCTGTCCATGGGATTTGCCATATATATGTATTAATATACAATATTTGTCTTTCTGACTTACTTCACTCTGTATAATAGGCTCTTGGTTCATCCACTTCATTAGAACCAACTCAAATGCATTCCTTTCTATAGCTGAGCAATATTACATTGTGTACATGTACCACAACTTCTTTATCCATTCATATGTCAATGGACATCCAGGTTTAGCTAATGTAAATAATGCTGTAGTGAACACTGGGATACATGTGTCTTTTTCAGTTATGGTTTCCTCAGGGTATATGTCCTGTCCAGTAGTAGGATTACTGGGTCATATGGCAGTTGTAGTCCTAGTTTTTAAAGGAATTTCCCATACTCTTCTCCATAGTGGCTCTATCAATTTGCATTCCCACCAATAGTGTAAGATTAGGGTTCCCTTTTCTCTGCACCCTCTCCAGCACTTATTCTGTAGACTATTTTGATGATGGCCATTCTGACCGGTGTGAGGTGATACTTCATTGTAGATTTGATTTGCATTTCTCTAGTAATGTGTGATGTTGAGCATCTTGTCATGTGTTTATTACCCATATGTATGTCTTTAGAGAAATGTCTGGTTAGGTCTTCTGCTCACTTTTTGATTGGGTTTTGTGTGTGTGTGTGTGTGTGTGTGGTATTGAGCCACTTGAACCGCTTGTATATTTTGGAGATTAACCCTTTGTCATTTGTTTCATTTGCTGTTATTTTCTGCCATTCTGAGGGTTGTCTTTTTCACCTTGCTTATAGTTTCCTTAATTGTGCAAAAGCTAGGTCCTATTTGTATACTTTTATTTTTATTCCCATTACTCTAGGAGGTGGATCTTATAGGATCCTGCTGTCAAAGAGATTATGTCAAAGATTTATGTCAAAGAGAGTTCTGCCTATGTTTTCCTAAAAGAAGTTTATAGTTTCTGGTCTTACATTTAGGTCTTTAATCTATTTTGAGTTTATTTTTGTGTATGGTGTTGAGAAGTGTTCTAATTTCGTTCTTTTTCACATAGTTGACCGGTTTTCCCAGCACCACTTATTGAAGAGACTGTCTTTTCTCCTTTGTATATTTTTACCTTCTTTGTCAAAGATAAATTGCCCATAGATACTTGGATATTCTGGATATTCTGCATATAAATGAAATAGCAGAGACAATTAACTGATCAAAAGTGTGCTATTTCCTCCTGTTAGTTAAATCAAAGACATTCTGGACAAATTTTTTTTAAGCATTGCTTAAATTTACATACTTTTATAAAATGATATTGTTTAGAAATGGAAATTTATTTTATTTCAAGAAATGAATTTCTCTTGGGCTATTTTTCTACCAGTTCATTCTTGCAATTAAATTGAATAGATTTTTGTTTTTCCTTTTCTTCCCCATGGAGCTAAATGTTTTGACTATTTTAGGAGCCCTGTGTATTTCACTGTTGTTTAGCTACGTTAATGGAAGATATCAGAGACATGAATCAAACAAAAATATATATTTGACTTTAGGATATATTTTATTTCTTTTTCTTTTTTTTTTTTTACCATTTAAAATGTTTTGGGATATATTTCTGTATGTAAATATAAATGAGAACTTGATCCTTTTGAAAAAGATATCTACCTTCTCCTTGTAAAATTATACGTAGAAAAGACAATTTCATATCCCGTTCTAGAAGCTTTCCCCACGGTTTAAGTAAGCTAAATGTCTTCTTTTAAAAAAAAAATCACTAATGTCACTATAATAGTTGTCCCAAAGGATTTTAGAAAAATAATAAGATGTTTGTGATAAATGTAGGAAAAAATCTACTGACTTATTCACTGACCTTAAAGGAAATTTGAGTAAATAAACATATGATACTTCCAGATGAAAAGGTCATTGACAGCTACCCAATTTTTCACAAGTTAATGATATTAATGCATCTATATTCAAAATCCTGTTGGAAACTTTAAAATTAAACTTATTTTAAAGATCACTTGAAGAAAGGTAAGAATGACTAAGAAAAACTTTTGAAAAAAATTATATAGAGGGACTTGCCCAAGTGGATGCTGAAATATATATAAAAAGTACAGTAATGGAAATAGAGTAGGATTTCTCTAAAAGAACAGAAAGACAAATCAGTGAAGCTAAATAGCACTGGAACAATCGTTATATATGTGTAAGAATTGAATATACGATAAAATTTCATGAACATATAGTTACATAGTAGTATGGTAAAATAATATGTTATAGAAGCAAATTCTAAATGGACTTGAAGAGTTAAATGTCAAAAAAATCTGTAAGACAAATATATGTATACATGTATATATAAGCAATCTATCCTTGGAATATGAAATAACTTCTTCAGAGTAACAGTAAACAATATGATATTAATGATCTAAAACTTATTTAAAACAAAATAAAATATAAAATTGAAAGGAAGCAATAGACTGGAAGAAGATATTTGTAGTACCTAAAAGTGGCAAATGATACTGAAAATATATAAAGAACTCCTGTGTATCAGGAGTTCAAAACACCCCTGGGAAAAAGGGGTACACATACAGGCAGTATACAAAATGCAGTTCTTAGAACAAGTTTGCTGCTTAGGTGACACTCATTCTTATTGAAGACCAAGGAGATGCAGATTTAAGCAATAAAGTGGGTTTTTTTAACATGAAATTTGCAGAAATGAAAGTGATTGCTAATCTCCATTGTTGGTAAGTTGGTAAGGAAACTAGTGTCTGCATAGGCTGTTAGTGAGGGTAGAAATGGTACATTGTTTAGGTCAGTTCATCATCTGTTCCAAAAACACTCACATGCTCTGCCACAAAATAGTTTTTATTTAGAAATGTATCCCACAAAAAGTGCCAATTCATTTCAACAAACAAATATAAAGCATTATCAGCTACCATGTAGCCATTTAAAAGAATTAGGTGAATGTCTGTGCATTGACATGGATTTTTTAACTCAAGAAATAAATATTCCTCTATGATGCAGGGTACTGTTTTCATGATGAAAACCTCTTTAGGATATATTAATTGAAAAAATAAATTGGAGAAAAATATGAATATGATTTTTATATGTTAGAAAAGCTATGTAAATATTTGATCATGTTTATATGATTAGATTGCATATAAAATATTTGAAAGGATACACACACACATACACATTTCAACTATAAATAATAAAATAGAAAAGAATACCACAAAGAATGAAGCTCTAAAGGAAAATATTTGTTCTTTATTTCTATCTATATTAAGTTTTAGAAAATGCATATGTACTCAGATATTACTAATGAATTTTATGTACTCTTAATTTCAGTATTTAAGTGTAATATAAACTAGGGTAGATAGACAGAAGATGGAATAATATTTAAACAGGTCTTATAAATCAGCAAAAAAAAAAATCCTGTAATATCCCATTTTTAATATTAATATAGCTTAGACACCCAGTTATCCAATTATAAAATGCTAATAAGTATGTGAAAAAATTTTAATTATAAATAAAAATTTAAATATTCTGACATGATATTTTTTTTCTGATATGATTTTTTTTTTTAATTAATTTTTATTTTTTTAGTTTGTTTTGCTTTACAATACTGTATTCATTTTGCCATACGTGACGTAAATCAGCCATAAGTGTACCTGAGTTCCCAATCCGGACCCCCTCCCTTCCCCCTCCCTCCCCACACCATCCCTCCAGATCATCCCC
>SJYA01004662.1:0-30751 GCA_006410615.1 Neotragus moschatus
ATACAGGATGCTTGGGACTGGTGCACGGGGATGATCCAGAGAGTTGATGTGGAGTGGGAGGGGGGGGGGCGGTTCAAGATTGGGAACGCATGTACACCTGAGATGAAAAAATAAAAATTAAAATTTAAAAAAAAAGAGGGGCTCTCTGCAGCCCTCCCCCAGGGCTTCCTTAGGTGCAGCCCCTTCACGCTCGGAGCCCACAGTGGATGCACTGGTACATAGGGAGCTGATTTTTAATGCCAGGATCTCTGGTCTCACCTAATTAACGTGTGCAACTCCACTTTCCTAAACGCTTTCCTTTGCTCACAGGTTTTGACACGTACGGTGAATGTACATTTATACTGTCCTTACCCGCTAGAAACTTAACACCAATGAAGAGCTTGATGGCTTATCAGTAAGAGAATCAGGGCAACAGAAGGCACTGACTTTCTGATAAAAGGACAAGAATGAGAGCTATTTAAGAAGACACACAGCTCAGAGCTGTGTGTATGGTGTGAGGACAATTCCCATATCTTTCAAGACTCCTTTTCTGGTTGCTGACCATGTCTGTGGTCACCTCCTGGACCACAACTATCTGGGGGTCCCCTTCCCCCCTAACTTCAGCCCAGACCACGCTTCTAGCCTTTGATGTGCAGACACACCCCCACAGGCACACACGCCCGCTGTGCTGATGTCTATGGGTGTTCGGGGCAAGCTTACGTGATTTGTGGCTTTGGCGGCCTGACTTGGGTTTTGCCCTTGAGAAAAACTTTGGTTCTGACGTGTGTATCTAGTAAATGAAGCATGGTAATGGCATAATTGGTACAGATCATGCTGTAACCCCAGATTGCACAGACACCTCAACACTGAGCTGACTTAGAAACAGCACGTTGCACTTTGCCTCTGCTGACCCCCCCCCCAACTGAGCCTCCCCTCCCGGGCGAGAGGCACAGGGTTGAGGTTGCCCGGGTTCTTGATGGTAGCATCTGTTTCAAGCAAACGTAATATGCTTACATAATAGAAACTGTGGGCTACACCTGAAGTGAAAATTACCATCCTGGAGATGATCTTTGCCAGGCTCCTCCCCATCCTAGGGGGAACCACTGCTTCAAAGCAGAGGCGCTGGGAGGTATAAGAATATCCATTTCACTCAACAGAATACAAAAGTGCCATTTCTCGGCTAGGAGGGTGGATCACACATACCATTGCCCTACTTAAGCTTAACCAAGAATGCCTGTGGTTGTTCAGCCGCTCAGTCATTTCCGTCTCTGCGACCCCATGGGCTGCAGCACACCAGGCTCCCCCGTCCTTTATGACCTCCCATAGTTTGCTCAAGCTCATGTCCATTGAGTCGATGATGCCCTCCAGCCCTCTCATCCTCTGCTGCCCCTTTCTCCTCCTGCCCTCAGTCTTCTCCAGCATCAGGGACCTTTCTCTTGAGTTGGCTCTTCATATCAGGTGGTCAAAGTATTGGAGCTTCAGCATCAGTCCTTCCAATGAGTATTCACGATTGATTTACTTTAGGGTGGACTGGCATGATCTTCTTCCAGCCCAAGGGACTTTAAAGAGTCTTCCTATGGAGGATACTTCAAATGTCCAGTTCAAAACCTTAACTTGAGCTGAGATGAGAAGATAGTCTTTAGGACCAAGGAGAGGATATTTGGGTGGCAAGGAAGCTCTTTCTGGAGCCTGCTAATCAAAATAACTGATTTCAGGGACCCAGGGAATTCTGGGATCCTGAGAAGTGCATTTTGCGTATCTCAGCTTCAGAGAGAGTCTCACGCAGAAAGGCGTGTGTTCTAAGGTACTGTGCCTCCAGGGACACCAACTGCTCTCCCCAGGGTTCAAGTGAAGAAAAACCTGGTTTGCCCAGGAGTGTGGGGTTCGTGACTCACAAGACTTTCAGTCTGAAAACTGGGAAATTCCTGGGCAACTAAGATGAGGGCCTAAGGATTTGCTTAGATCAAGCCGAGTTCTAGAAATACTGTGAGAAAAAGTCATTCTAACTGTCCGGTGACACAATCCAATCACCTCTTAGCAGTCAACTCTATGGCCCCTGGCCTTTCAATCATGATTTTCTATCCCAAGGAGTATGTTATTCGCTTTCTCAGCATCTTTATATGTTTCATCGTCACCTGGAAATCCACACTCTGAAAATTGCTTAAATCCCCAAGTAAAAATAGTAGTGAGCTAGATGGCTCTCATTTTCCCAGTATATTTACCTCTTGGTCACTGACTACAGACGTTTTGAGTTACCGTGAAAATGGTCAGGAAAAAAAAAAATTGCAGCTGTCTAATTCTTTGCAGGTTTTATTATATTATATAGGGACTATATCCCATTATAATAAAATGAGTTGGGTTTATTACATGCTAAAAACAACAACAAAAATCACAAGTTGGACAGCAATTAGCTTGAATAGACATTTGTTTTATCCTTTTACTAGCAAAGCAATTGTAATTTTATGCTCCAGAAACTCTCCTTCTTAAATGTTATGTCTGAGGCAGCTTTGCCAAACTGATGCTAATATTGTTATTAAGTAGATGGTAAATGTGCTCTCGAGGCCTCTCTGCTAGAAAGGACGTGGGGTTTACAGCTAATACGAGTCTAGAGCTCATGTCTGCTCTTGTGTGTGTTTTTAAGCTACAGAACAAACTGGTCATTTCTTTCACACGTGAGCCCATCTTCCAATCTTTCCATCTGTCCATCTCTTATCAAAATTCTCTTCCTGAGATAAGTTTTATGATGTACATTCCAAGGTAGGTAATAAATCAGTTGTTGCACTTTAATAGCTGGCGTTTGAAGAACAGTATAAAGGCCAACCCTGAATATACACTGGATGGACTGATGCTTGAAGCTCTAATACTTTGGCCACCTGATGGGAAGAGCTGTCTCACTGGAAAAAACCCGGCTGCTGGGAAAGACTGAAGGCAAAAGAAGAGAGTGGCAGAGGATGAGATGGTTAGACGGCATTACCAATTCAGTGGACATGAATTTGAGCAAACTCCAGGAGACAGTGGAGGACAGAGGAGCCTGTGTGCCGCAGCCCACGGGGTCACAGAGCCACACACATGACTCAGTGACTGAACGACAAGCTGGAGGTGAAGCTTTCAGACCATAACCAGAGCCTCCTGGGGTGGCAGAAGATTTTCACGAGGTCTGATCACTCTTGCGAAAGGCCCAGACACCACGTGCCCCCATGAGAGCAGCTGGCCCTTCTCTGCTCCATCTCTCCTCAGTGACCATGTTAGAACGCCATGCTGCCCTTGACAGGGAAGACCCCAGCCACTCCAGATGGCCCGTCGGTTAGTCTTTCCATGGACATCAGCATCCCTCCTTCAAGGCCTTGCCATCAGTGACTATGACCTCTCCACCAACTCAAGCATCACTGACAGACTCCGAACCCACAGTCAAACTCAGGTACTCAGGTACTCAGTCTGGTACCTGTCATCAAACGCTCCTTACTTTCGTACGAGGCAAATGTCTTTTTAGGAACAAGAGCAAGAAGAAAGAAGAATGTAAGAGCTCCGTGGAATTATTTTGTCAATCAGTCCAGGGGTGGTTAAATCCAGGATGTGTGTGTTTTAGAAGAAGGTGTTAAAAGCAGCCCTTGATTCACACACTCACACACACTTATATGTGCACATATACATATATAGTGATGTGGAGTGAATTTTCTCCCGAATTTCCGTTTTTGTTTTACGTATCAAGTTTTTCTTACCAGAAGTGCTACTTTCTCAGGTAAAACCAGAAACACTGCTGTAGCACTCCACTCTAAACTCAGTTATTTGCTTGCAAATATTTTAACCTCATCCATTTCCAATGTGAGGTCTGCAGATGTGTGTCAGAAGGCTGCCATCTCAGAGGAACCATCTAGTCCCTCAAAGAGTCTAGCCAACAGCCCTGAGAGGTGGGATTAAGGCCTGTTTTCTGGGTCCACAGCATCATGTCAGGTATTTTCTGTTTATATTTTATATGGTACAAGGTAGATTATAAGTCATCCAGATTTTGGAGAAGGAAATGGCAACCCACTCTAGTGTTCTTGCCTGGAGAATCCCAGGGACAGAGGAGTCTGGTGGGCTGCCGTCTATGGGGTCGCACAGAGTCGGACATGACTGAGGCAACTTAGCAGCGGCAGCAGCAGCACCCAGATTTTATCAATTTCACTTTCAATGGCTTCTTTAGTTACAAAATTCCATTTTACTAAGTACTTAGCATTTCTAGTAAATATAATTTAGGCCAGAAGCCACCTATTTATTGTAAGTAAGGTCTCATTCACCCATTCATTGGTGTCCCCTGACATCCCCTTGGAATACGATATAAATATACAAATTGATCATTTGCTACTGGGCCTTTAGAAGTATATGAGGTCAAGGGCACAGTCATTATTGAAGTGGGTCAAACAAAACTAGAGTTGAGGTATTTGGACCAAAGGGACAAGTAGCTACCTCTTCTCCCAGAAACAAATTGGACGTGAAAGTAAAATCGTTCTGCAAAGAACATACACATATCATATGTAAACAGCATATTTAAGCACGCCCTGAGAGCTGGCAATCAGGGTCAGCTTTACACCTCATGAGCAACTGATAAAACTTAGTGATATAACTAATGCTGAAATAACTTTTGGTATCAAAAAAGCTGCACTTTGATTTCAGACATGTTACCAAAAGCGCGCGCGCGCGCGCGCGCGCGTGTGTGTGTGTGTGTGTGTGTGTGTGTGTGTATAGTATATATGCATGCTACGTGCTAATTCACTTCAGTCATGTCTGACTCTGTGACCCCATGGACTGTAGCTCACCAGGCTCCTCTGTGGGATTTTCCAGGCTAGAATACTGGAACGGGTTGCCAACCCCTCCCCCAAGGGATCTTCCCAAAGCGGGGATCCCACCCGCATCTCTTTTATCTCCTGCACCGGCAGGCAGCTTCTTTAGTAGAAGTGTCAGCTGGGAAGCCCTTTCATCCACACCTCTTTGGATGAAAGATACTGAAATAAAAAAAGAGAAAAACCAAACAATGTTAATACTATGATTATTTTCCATCCTCTTCAGCATTACTGAAGCCAAACAATCAAGCAACTAATTCTGCTGGTAACATACACGCATCGTATCAATTTAAATTGAACAAATCCAGGTAACCAATTGGCTATACAAATCTGTTTCATTATCAAAATTGATGCACAGTCAAGTTCACGGACCTGATCTTGTAGGTTCATTGTAAGATAAGAGAAGAAAACGGCTGACTGGCCCAGGAAATACAGTGCTGTGTCGTCTGGTCTTGAGAGAGTGCTGGCCTGCTTGCTGTGCGCAGGCCCCAGTCTCTGGGCTGAGTATATCCTCCTTAGGGAAATAACAATCGGGATGACTAACAGCCTCTAGGTACTGGTGTGTACTTCTTCCCACGTACACACCCAGTGCGTTAACCTTGACATCTCCAGCCGGTCGAGCGAGCGCAAAGAAGACATTGAGGGAAGGAGAGAGGATCACTGGAAAAACAGATCCACACGGGGGGCTGCAGTCTGCCTCCGGGGAAACGGCTCACGTGAACGCAGGCTCCTGAAGGCCACCGCGGCCACACCACCGTGCTCTGCTGCCGGGGGCTCAGCCAGGGCTCTGAAACAATACTGGCCACAGCGGTCGTTCACAGCGTGCAAGAAGCATGGTGCCAAATATGGAAATGGCCAGTGATATCATTCATGATACTCTCAAGCACGGGTTCTTGAGGTTCTCGGGATTTCTCAAGAAGTCGCACCCCGGTCAGAAGTCTTTTGGCCTCTTCCGCTATTGTAGGCCGACGTAGAAAGTGAAATTAGCATTTAGAGTAAGCCCACCCTTCGGAAAAACCAACCCCCCAAACACATTCATATAGTAAACACTTTGCTATCCTTGACATTTTATGTTCAAAGTCGATTTATTTACTGAAAACAAGTGACGGAAAAGAAACCGACGGACAAGACCTGGGACAATACGTGTCAGACGGATGACTCTTCCCTTCGCTCCCTCTTTCTCCAAGGATGAAAGTTATACACGAGCCTGGGATAAACCAAAGTGATAAGAACTTTTTGTTTATCTAGCTGTGTGTTTCGTTTGCTTTCAAGTGACAAATAAAACTAAGGAAACATTTGAATGCAAGTAACAGAGTTTTGTGATTCACCCTGTGGATCTCAACAATTGATTTGGTTTCCTTGCCATCAACCATAAAGGTGATAAATACCTGTTAGTGCAAAACGCTTGATGGATACATGGCACTCGTGTGTGTTTGTGTGAATATGAGCATGTGTTTACACACAGCCTCGATCTCATTAGAACACCAGTGGCCCCTTTAAATCTTTCAAACATATTCAGGCTAGCCTCCTTTATTAACTTGGCAAAGGATTTTTAGCAGGCTTGGAGCAAACACTGTAATTTTTATTACGTAACAAAATTATATCACTGGAAATGCAACCAGCAATACCGTAGAGTGATTTCAGTCGTAGAGAGTATTCTATTTAAAATATTTAACAGATTGTTAACAAGCTGTTTAACAATATTTTAGTGTTTCAGCATCATGACAAGTATATTAATATTACCTTGTGAAAGCCTTGTGACCACTGACCTGTAAAAGACACATGAGTTGGGAGATTCCCAAGGATGAGCCTGCTTCAAGGTTTCTCACTGTGGACACCAGAGATGCGCTCTGTCATGGAGGCGGCCCCGTGCCCTGGAAACTGAGGCAGTCGCCCAGGCTCTGCCCACTGGGTGCCACTCCACCCTGAGCTGGGCCTACAGAAGTGTCTCCAGTCACAAAACACCCCCTGGGAGCAAAGTCACCAAGAGCTGAAGACCATGAGCTGGAAGAAACACAACCCAGAAGTGGTTTTGCCTGCTTTTTCTCAAAGTCTTTACAGATGGAGTTTTTAGTTGCATCTAAGAAAAGTTTATGGGCACCATCTTCCAAAAGTATAGAGGGGAGCATAAATGGCACTCGATTTTTTTTTTCCAACGTGAGATGTTAGATTAAGTCAAGAAAGTACCGGATGAGGGCAGAGACCCAGTCAGACAACCTCCTTAAAGGAGGCTCAACACATTTTTAAAAGATTTGAGTTGAAGGTCTCTTCACATTTCACAAGAAAGATGAACTGCAAATTCTAAGTGCTGTGATTGACAGCAGGTGTCCTGGTGTTCAAGGATCTGTGGCTGCCTTCTTATCCAGACAAGTTCCATGAGTGAAGAGGCAGAACCCAGGCAAGATTAAAACAGAACCAGCCAGACAAACAGAAATAACTACCTTGGCTCGTCACAGATTCTTAGAGATGACCTGTAGGGACATAGAGCTTAGTAGAGGATTGCAGAAGAAAGCTGAGAAGGTGCTCATTAAGACTGAAGACTTCCCTGGTGGTCCAGTGGTGAAGAATCCACTTGCCAATTCAGGGAACATGGCTTTGGTACCTGGTCTCCATGGGGCGGCTGAGCCCATGAGTCACAGCTCCTGAAGCCTATGCACTCTAGGGCCTGTGCTCGGCACGGAGAAGCCGGAGGCCCGCAACTGCAGAGTGGTCCCCCGGGGGCCGCAACTAGAGAGCAGCCCACTCACGGCGACCGAAACCCAGCACAGCAAAAGTTAATAGTTCTTCGTTTGTTTGTCTTAAGAGTAAAGGGAAGGGAACTCGTGTTTTCCTTGCATCAAACATCTCTGCTACATTTCAGGAACACAGCGCTGTATGCAGATGAAAGCCATCTCTTTTCTGACCCAATGCCCAGCAGTGCCGCACACAAAACCCAGTGTTCAGTCACGTTTCCTGATTTTGGTAAACAAAAGAATGTCTCTAGGAACCCCATGCTTCTTCCCATTTGAAGAATCCTAGGCAGAAGGTATAAGATCTGTTATTGTCAAGAAAGCAGAGCCTTTTACCCAAGCCATGTGCCGCTGATCCTGGCAGACTGGATGTAATTCCTTTACTATCAAAAGATACAAGGGACTGTCTGGGACTGTCCTGCTTATAATTTTCCTCAGGGAGGACCTGACTTGGCCACAACTCGATATCACAAGAGTCCATCCTCAAATTGCTTAAATGGGAAATCATCACTAAACTTGTGTGGGTGCTGTTGAACACAGGAAACAAAAGGCAAGTTTATAAGGCCAGTTGTGCTATTGGCTAGCTTATCAGCTTGCTTCAAGGCTCAGTTATTTGACGTCAGCTTATGGAAAATGAAAAACGGAGCACACGGGTGGCAGGCTGGCATCACAGGACTGGCCCGGTTGCTACCAAAGACCCAAGCGACTGAGAATTATGGAGGAACAGCATGGCTCCTAATCAGCAGATAAATTATAAAGCTGGTGTTACTGCTGATATCCAGGTAACCAGAGAAGAAAATTTATAAACAAAGCATCAAGGATTTCATACAGAGAAAGTTCACAGAACTTCGCACTTGCTTCAAGGATCAATGGTTTCCCATTGCAGTTGCCAAAATATCCCTAAATCTTAGTAGGGTCTAGAAAATGTTCCTGGCTCCTGCCTCTTTCCCCAATACACTTTGTTCAATACTATTCGGCCACTTTGGGGTGTTTTTTTTGGGGGGTGGGCACTTCTCTTCTAGCTTCAGGATTTTGTATTTGCCATCTTTTCAGATGTCATCCCCCCAAATTTTCCACATCGGGTGCCCACCAATCACTGGACGTGCTTTTAACTCAAATGTGCCCGCTCCAGAGAAACTTTCTCATCTTGTCCTCCCATTCTCTGCGGCTCACCCTCAGCTTCATCATCGGACTTTACCTTTCTCCTAAAAGTCATCACATTCTGAAATCGCCTTAGCATACACTTGATGGCACGTTTCCTGCTGGCCTCTGCTGAAGCCTAATCACTGACCATTCAGGACTGTAGTGCACGTGTTCTCAACCCTTGAGGGGAACTAAAAGCTGTATCTTTCGGAGAGTAGAGCTGAAACCTAGTGATAGCCAGTACAGAGGGGAGTGCAGAGCTCTGCTTTTTATTGCTACATGAAACTCCTATCTGAAGTGGAGTGGATAGTATATAGAGAGGAGAATGCCTGAGGTCAAGCAGTACTGGGCTTGAATAGCACAGAGCTGGCTTGAGGACAGTCCCCTGCAAGCCTTGCCCAGAGGCAACACGGACATTACTCAGAGCGTTGACGCACCACAGGAACAGTTTTCCACTTTATATAAAGGATGGGGACAGTAGGGTCCAGGCTCCAGTAAACTCGGGCGCGCCCGCCTGAGCATCTGGGAAGCTCTCGCCGAGAGGCTGGCCGTTCCTGCTTGAGTCCCTGAAAAATATGACTTAGCAAGTAACTTCTCTATTTTGATCACAAAGGACAGCTAGGCAAAATCTGGAGCGTCTGACTCGTTTATGAGACGAAAGGGCATATAACAGAAGTGGTAAGATGAAAACACTTTTGAAATGCAGACATTAAATGTGGACAAGCTGGATCTAAGGCTCTTAATTTCATAGAAATGATCTGCTTTCCTGCTAACCCTTCTCAAGTGCCCATTAGTTAAGAGATAAGACTGAGCAGAATCTGTAACTGGGCCTCCACCATTCAGAGAAGCCAATAGCAAAAGTTTGTTGCAACTGCCGGCAGATAGCTGAGGAATTAGAAGGCCAGGTTGGTTTTGAAAACAGACCACAACAATACAGACTCTGATAAAGACTCTGAAAGAATCTTTATACTTCAGACTACAGACTCTGCAATCACGCACATTGCCTTCACGCCCAGACAGAGGTATCTTCCAGCAGGCGGGATTCTGGGGCTTGTGGGAGGGCCAGATAGTCAGTGAGAAAGACACGTACCAGAAGGCGGTGCAGGAGAGGGGAAGCTCGTGAACAGCTGTGGGGGCCTGCTGAACACAGGCAGCTGGAGGGGGGTGCAGGATGTCTGAGACGCTCCAATTGCCCTAATCAGCCCTGAGAGAGAGGGGGGCAGGAACGGGGTGCTGCATCAGTGGGAACCGAAGCTCAGGTCCTGTCACAAAGAGCCGGACAGAGCTAGCAACTGAACAGTACCAATAGAAGCTTTGGTCCCGCTATCCTTATTTTTCAACCAAATAATCCATGCCTGGAATATGCTGAATTAGCGTATAGTCAAATCAGATTAGCAAGCATTTACGGAATGACTCCAGACCCTAAACTCTTCAAGAGCTGAGGTCATCTCTGGTTTTGTTCACGGTCCTCTCAGGACAGACGATGTAGTGCACGCTTACGGTGGAACCGCTGATTGAATGAATAATTGGGTTAATTAGTTTTCATTGCCAGCCCATGTGTTTTCCAGATTTACATCTCCTTTAATTAGGTGAACTTCCCCTTGAGGTTCTGGAACTACGACCACAGATGTGCGCTAAGATGAGGCAAGGCCAATAGAGTGAGTGGTAACTTCTTGATCTAAGCAAAAAAATAATAATAATAATACTTTTTTTTTTTTGCAGCTAACAAATTTGGCAGCATCTATCAAGAGCAAAAGCAATTCCTACAGCATTGAGATGTAGCAGTGTACAAAATGCAACTCTCAGAAAGCTCTGACCTTAAAATACGGAGGGACTCACTTGGCATTAAATGAAGTAGTGAGAAGTTCCAGGCATCTGGGTCCAAGTGATGTATCAGAAGGAAGAGCATGGTTGCTCATTCAATTAATGACCTAATTAACATTTTAAGACCAGAGCTTTTGGTGGGACTGCCATGAAATTTGAGGAACTTTCTTTTTTTCCAAAATGAAACTGGCTCTGAGTATGTGGTTACTCATAAAGAAAGGGAAACTTTTTAGGATAGCCATGGGTATTTTTTAAAATGGTGCCCATTTAAAAGGCCATAAGGTTGATGCAATTTTCCAGGGCTGGTTTCAGCTTTCTCACTGAGTGGTCATTAGGTCACTGGGCCAGTCCTGCTCTTGCCTGACCATTATGATTTCACCAGATTTGCTTCTAAAAATAGACCTTTGGAGGAATTGTTAGTCACTATCCATGGGGTCGCACAGAGTCAGACACGAGCAAGCGGCTGAAGCAACAAGTCTGACTTGAACCTGCCCCCGGCCTGCTGCCGTCTCATCCCTCCCCCTGCTCTCTGAGAGACACACCTGAAGTGAGGAGTTCCTTTCTCAGGAGAGTTGCCTGTGTTTCCCCAGGGATAGGAGTGGGAGCCTAGAAAGAAGCAGGTGTCTCAGGGAACACGGTCTACACAGATTGAAGCCAACCGAATGGAAACCACCCCAGGAGTTCTGCAGTGTAGCCAGCGGAGGCCAATGCACCAATCCGGGACACGCAAGCTGACTGAGATCCGCAGTACTGGAAAATCAGAGCCTCAGATGCTCCAGCTTCACTCCTAACTTCAGTTCAGTTCAGCGCTCCGTCGTATCCAACTCTTTGTGACGCCGTGGACTGTAGCCTACCAGTCTCCTCCGTCCATGGGATTTTACAGGCAAGAGAACTGGAGTGGGTTGCCATTTCCTTCTCCAGGAGATCTTCCCGACCTAGGGACTGGACCTGCATTGCAGGCAGACGCTTTACCATCTGAGCAAGCTGCCTCCGATTCCTTGCATCCACTCAAATCTAGAAGTTAAATCTGCAGTCAAAGGACCACAGGGCCAGAGGTCAGGAAACCTGCCTTTTAAGTAAGTCTACCTTGTTCATTCCTAACACAAAGATTAAGTTCCTAATATATGCTAGGAGCTAAAATACCCTGTAATTCTGCTAGTACTTCATTCTCATCTACAAAATGACGAGGGCTTCCCAGGTGGCTCAGTGGTAAAGACTCTACCTGCCATTATAGGAGACAAGGGTCGGAGCTCTGATCCGGGAAGATCCCACATGCCGAGGAGCTACTAAGCGCAGGCGCTAGAGCCCAGGAGCAGCAACTCCTGAAGCCCGTGCACCCTAGAGCCCGTGCTCTGCGGCAAGAGAAGTCCGTGCTCAAGCAGCAACGAGGACCCAGTGCAGCCGAAACGGAAAACCATTAAATGAAATTAAAAATAAATAAATAAATGTACTTTTCAAAAAAGAATGTTTTTTTAAGATGACCAGACATACAGAAGGAATAATACAGTCCTGTGAAAAATCTTTGCAAATTAAAAGTTGTGTGGTGTTTTTTTTTTTTTTTTTTTTGCTATAGATTTCTAGCAGCCCCTTATATACTTTGGAAACTAAACCCTTTTCAGCTGTTCTGACCGATCTGCAGGCTGCCTTTGTGCCCTTTGTCGTGCGGAGCCTTTGCTGACGATGTCGTTCTGCAACCTTCTTGCTGCCGCGCTCTCTGCTTTCGGTGTCATACCCATGAAACCATGGTCAAGACCAGTGTCCTGAACTGTTTCTGCTGTGTTCTGCTAGGAGTTTTAAAGTTTGAGTCTTTTAAGTGTTTAATTCATTTTGAGTTGGTGGCGTAAAAAACGGCTCTAATTTTACCTCAAATCTGTAGAATGACTATTCTCAAACAGCAACAGCAAAACAAGCAAACACAAGACAACAAGAGTTGGCAAGGACATGGGAACACAGGAGCCCTCATACACTTTCGCTGAGGATACGAAACAGTGGAGCCACAAGGGAAAATGGTACTGAGACGCCCCCAGTTCACTTCAGTCGCTCAGTCGTGTCCGACTCTCTGCGACCCCGTGAACTGAGGCACGCCAGGCCTCCGTGTCCATCACCAACTCCCGGAGTTCACTCAAACTCACGTCCATTGAGTTGGTGATGCCATCAAGCCATCTCATCCTCTGTCGTCCCCTTCTCCTGCCCCCAGTGCCTCCCAGCATCAGAGTCTTCCAATGAGTCAACTCTTCGCATGAGGTGGCCAAAGTACTGGAGCTTCAGCTTTAGCATCATTCCTTCCAAAGAAATCCCAGGGCTGATCTCCTTTAGGATGGACTGGTTGGATCTCCTTGCAGTCCAAGGGACTCTCAAAAGTCTTCTCCAACACCACAGTTCGGCACTCAGCTTTCTTCACAGTCCAACTCTCACCTCCATCCAGGACCACTGGAAAAACCATAGCCTTGACTCGGACTTTTGTTGGCAAAGTAATGTCTCTGCTTTTTAATATGCTGTCTAGGTTGGTCATGACTTCCCTTCCAAAGAGTAAGCATGTTTTAATTTCATGGCTGCAGTCACCATCTGCAGTGATTTTCAAGCCCCCAAAATAGTCTGACACTGTTGGCAGTAAATATTTTTATCACATTTAAGTGTCTAGTACTTTTTGGAAAACGACTCACTTGCCCTAATGCACAAGGCCCTCCTGGATTGTCTTGCAGGTTCAGGATAAAGTTCCTATTCTTGCATCTCAGCCAAGAGACAGCATGAGGCTGCCCAAGCTCAGTCTGCAGCTGCCGGCACCCAGGAAGCCCGGCTTATCCCTTTCTCTCCCACCACACTGGTATATTTCTAGTTGCCTAAGAACAATGGAGTATTTCACATTCATGTGTTCATGCTCACCCTGCTTCTCTTTCTGAGAATGTTCTCCCCTCCTCCCTCATTTTGTCTGACTGGGGACATACTGATATTTCCTGAGATTCGTCTCAAGTGCCATCTGCTGACACGAAGAACCTAGTCCAGAAGCCAGGAAAGGCTACGCAAGCCTCCTCTCTCCACCCCAGCCTCGGCCAAGCCCAAGCACATTCCTTCCCATCTGTTCTCACCGTCCAGCACATTCTCCATCTGAGCCCTCCTTCCAACACTAGCAAGTTCACATCCATGTTTCTCCCTTAAATCGATAAACCTCTCACAGGCAGAGACCTCTCTTACAGACCTTCTTATCCTAGACACATGTGACGGCGTTAGGCCCGTGCTGGTCATTCGGTAAATGTCTGCTGAACAAATGCACAGATTTCTTTCAGTCCAAAGACTTTCTCCATTTGCTTAAATGTATATAATACACATGAATCAGTATTCTGACGTTCGAAAAGACAAAACAGACCCTGAGATGGAACCCAGAAATTCTGATCTGTGGTCACTGAAGGAAACGATTTTTTTTCCTGCTTAATTGATAAAAAATAGTATGTTTTGAGGCATAATGTGATTCAGAAACTAACTGCTGTTATCTTGGTTTGAATTATATTCAAAGCTGAGTCATAAAACTGGGTTTAAAGGCAGAGTCGTGAAATTAACTCTACTGCCTATACCAAGTTTATTGTCTTTTTCATTAAAAAATTGTAGTGTTTTAACTAAAACATATGGAACGTTATGCTTAGAAAGCCAGTGGCTGGGGCAGGGAAAGTATTTGATAAGTATATCTTGGGTCAATTAATAAAAATGAGCTGAGGAATGAATGAAAATCAAGCTGACACCATTCCTCTGAGTTTACAGGTGATAAAATGGATAACCAAAAACAGTTTCAGAACAATGACAAATAAATCCAAAAAGATACTGCTCTTGGATCAGTATCTATGTCTGGTATGTGCAATAGAAATACTATAATGGTTCTGAATGGATGTACACACACTCAGTGATGCAGAACCTCAGTGCAGGACAAGAGACATTTCTATAAACTTTATAGGGACCTGACATTTTGCTTCGTGCTGCAGATATAAAGAAGGCATGAACAAGCCATGTTCTCCCCTGAATACAGCCTCACAGAGGAGAAATACGAAAGAAATATGCGTAGTGCTATACGATCCACAAAGTGTTAGCAAAACACAAGGAGGCAGCAAGTCCACCTGGGGTGCAAGAAGGGTGGGGGGAAGCCACAGGGGACGGCAGACACTGTAGCCTGTCGTGAAGAGCGAGGAGGCGTCTCCAAGGAGACGGGATGCTGAAGTGCCCTCCAGGCGGAAGACACAAAGGCCAGTTCCTCTGACGCCACTGAGACTATGGAGCCCCGTAGCCAAGTTCTGCAAGAAAAGAACCAAAGCCGACCTCAGCCAGGGCGCCGCTCCCGCATAAATGGACAGAAGGGCTGGTTCCTTCTTCGGCCACTCCAGACTACAGAGCCAGTGTGCCAGGAGCTATAGAGAGCCTCGGGAGAGCAAGAGCAGGGGAAGCCATCTGTGCGAAGGGCCCTGCTCTACAGCTCAAGCATCAGACGTCAACACGCCTTGGCTAGAGATACCCCGACCTGAGCTGAGATCAGGGGACAGCCAGTGAGGCCCTGTAAGCTGCACGTCAACGCCGGGTTGCTGACGACTTGCCAGTTCACCTCCTCACCTGACCTGATTCATTTGTGCACAGGTTCTTTTTGTAATTTTTTGGATATTAATATTTTAACTCTCAGAAAGCATTCTTCATCCCAAGGGGTGAAAAGGAGCTGAGATTTTAATGATATCAGTACACATTGGATATTGCCTTAGATAGAAAAACACAGCACTGCTGTTGTCTGGCTCGCGAGACTGGATCATGCCCACCATGAGAAGTCCAGGAGTCCCGCGCTGAGAACGTCTGCACAGAACCACTCTCTACGCTGACTACAGGTGAGCTGTCTCGGCGAGATCCCCTCAGCCTTCCCTGGAAGTGGGGACACAGGGGTGAGTCACTGCACCCAACTCAGTTCCCGAATAGCCACTGGAAGTGTGAGATCATGGGGTGTGAGGGGCAGGAGGAGAAAATGACAGGTTAGTACAAAATGGACTTTTCAAAATGGACCTTGGGATAAGGGAAACGGATATCTGAGATGGCAAAGGAAACGCCTGAGAGAGCTGGAGGAGAGACAGCCGCGTAACACGCCGTGCAGGAGACTGACAGAGGGTCCCCAGGTATTACTGTCCTTTTTCTTTACCGCCCTGCCCACCACCGTCATCGGCACCATCATCAGGCTGTACTGCATGGTGGTTAGGGCATCGAGCGTTGTTTTCCAAAGCGCTTACTACCATTAGCCCCGGAACCCTCTGATGATTAGACCCTCCACGTCTCAATTTTCTCTTCTATAAAATGGTGACAATAATAGCACCTAACTCCAGGGTTATTTCAGAGAATTCAGTCAGACTGTGCACATAACCTGGCCACAGAATGAACGCAATAAATTCCACTGTCTTCACCACCATTAAGACAATCCCTGATTGCCAGTTCTGCGTCGCACTAGGCAATTCAATGTGAGAGTCGTATATTTCAGACCAAACATCGTGTGATGTTTACCCAACACATGGACGGTTATGAATTATCAACTGGACTGCTTTTCCACCACGTGGACATTGGCTTAAAGAAACAAGGATATTCATATTCTCCAAAGTATTTCTTGACATTTTTATAAAATAGCAGTGAAAGGCATTTTTCTTCATAAAACAGTACAACTGTGGTCAGTTTGAGAAATTAAAGAAGTTGGGTTTAATTTTTTTTTTTTTTTTTTTGGTCTGCTGTGCCCTGCTTGATTTTTTTTTTTTTTTTTTAACTCTAATACACGCTTCTTTTTGGGCAAACTCCAGCCAGACAGATATTTGCCATTCCATTATTGTTTTAAAGTGTTAGCCCCAGACACATAAGCATTGTTGGAATGCAATGGAAAAAAAAATCTTTTAAATCTCAAATGGGGTAATAAACTGTAGCCAGAAGCTAATTGTCCTGAAACTTGAGCTTTTATAACTTGTTACTACTGTAGTGGGACCACTCAGCACCCCTTTGGTGGGGTTGTTGTGTGATTGGTGGTAGATTACGTTGCAGACATATTTTTAAAAAAAGATGTCAAATCAGACATTTCTGCTTATTACTGTAGACCTCAGCATAATTCTCAAAGCAATCAATGCACTTCATCCATTAAACTATTGATGGGGGGTATTAATTCATATAATGTTTAACTACTCACTGTGGACTTTCTCTCTGCCAACTTTCTTCCACCCAAGAAGTCCTGAAATGTTGCTGCTCCTGTCAAAAGAAATGAATCTTTAATAAGAACCAGCAAGCCCAGAGGCTAGCTCGAAGCCAGGCAATGATATATAAAGGCTACACATTCTTTTAACTCAGTGCTGAACTGTATGTACCAAAGGAACAAACCACCCAGAGGGGCTTTACCAAGGGTCTGAAAGAAACACACAAAAAGGTATAGCCATCAAATCTTCGGAGTGAATGCCTGGGATGTGAGGAACCCTTTTTGTTTTCAAATTCTGTATCTGGCAATCCCCAGATAGTGCAGTGGTAAAGAATCCACCTGCCGATGCAGGAGATGTGGGTTCAATCCCTGGGTCAGGAAGATCCCCTGAAGGAAGAAATGGCAACCCACTCCAGCATTCTGGCCTGGGAAATGCCCTGGACAGAGGATGGTAATGGGTGATGGGTGAGTGATGTGAACCATGACGACAACGGGGGAAACAAAGCCCGCCTGATCAGCGTGGATTTTAGTTAACTACAGTCCCAAAGCAGGTCTGAGGCCTAGATCCACACCGACACTCTTAAAGCTTTCATTCAGTCCTGTAGGCTTTTGCTTTAGTCTTCTGCTGGGCATTTGCCAGACTGATTTTTAAAGATAGTGGAAGAGAAAGAAATAGTCAGAGAAAGAAGTGAGTAGCCTGGTCTGACATATTTAGAGAATTGGCGAATTATCTAATTGAAAAGCCAAGACAATATAGAGAATTGGGAAATAATGTTTGGAACTGAATATTACTGAAATATCTTCAAGGTGCCTAAAGGATTCCTCAAACAAAATGTGAAGTTTCTTTAATCAAATTTTAAATGAATCTGATAGTAAAAAAACAATACGGTGGTAAGAAAATCATAGGATAAACTTGTGAACGTTTGTGTTTTCTCTTAGCCTTATATCTGTAGCATGTTTTCAGGTTTCTTATATTTGTGGCATGTTTGAGATTTTATAAACCATGTCCAAGATCTCGGCTGATCCTCACCGCAGTCTTGTGAGGTCCTTTTCACTATTATCACCATCAGTGTGCAGCTTAAGCTCAAAGTGGATTACGCAACTTGCCCAGTTATCACATCACTGTGTGTTGCAAAGACACAATTACAACCCTGAACTACAGACACCAAGTCAGGGATATTTCATTAGAGGATTAGAGGTGGGTTTATAATCACAGTGCTGAAGGCCACAGATCTTTGTGAGTAGGCATTCTTGAACCCAGCCCTTTTCGGGAGGTGTCTTTCAACTCTGAAAATATTTCATATACAAGATCCCCTGGTTTTTGAGAATCTTCCAGCTCTGAAATATTTTAAATACACAATACATGACAAATTTCTCAGTAACCATGCTAATTTAACTGTGGATATTATTTATCAGACAGAAGACTTTGCAAGTATTCTAGACATACTGCCATTTCTTCATACATACTAAAAAATACTTTAAGTAAGCTTTATTTTGTAGCGGGCACTATCTGAGCTTTGTAGATACAACAATGAAAAAATAGACAATAGTGTCTGCTCTTTTGAAGCTTACTTTCTAAGTAGCGAGAGAGGAAATATTTTAAAAGTATATTATCACAGTTGTCTAATGGTGTAAAGTAAACAGAAGAAAATAAAGGGGAATGGGATTAGGGAATGCTGAAATGCTATTTTAAATAGAATTGTTTGGACATAAGGAGATGTCTCAAAAAAGCTAAAAATAGAAATGTCATATGATCCACCAATTCCGCTTCTGAGTATATATCCCACCCCCCCCAAAAAAACACAAGAGTGCTAATTGGAAAATATACATGCACCACAATCTTCAAAGAAGCATTATTTAAGACTGCCAAGATTTGGAAGCAACCTAAATGTCCATCAACAAGATGACTAGATAAAGATGAATGAGTACTCAGTTCAGTTCAGTTCAGTCGCTCAGTCGTGTCTGACTCTTTGTGACACCATGAACTGCAGCACGTCAGGCCTCCCTGTCCATCACCAACTCCCGGAGTTTACCCAAACCCATGTCCATCAAGTCAATGATGCCATCCAACCATCTCATCCTCTGTCGTCCCCTTCTCCTCCTGCCCTCAATCTTTCCCAGCATCAGAGTCTTTCCCAATGAGTCAGCTCTTCGCATCAGGTGGCCAAAGTACTGGAGTTTCAGCCTCAACATTAGTCCTTCCAGTGAACACCCAGGACTGATCTCCTTTAGAATGGACTGGTTGGATCTCCTCACAGTCCAAGGGACTCTCAAGAGTCTTCTCCAACACCACAGTTCAAAAGCATCAGTTCTTCTTTCTTTATAGTCCAACTCTCACATCCATACATGACCACCGAAAAAACCGTAGCCTTGACTAGATGGACCTTTGTTGCTCAGCCATAAAAAGGGATAGAACTTGGCCACCTGCAACAGCATGGATGGACTTGGAAGGCATTCTGCTCAGTGCAATGATCAGATAAAGACAAATGCTGTGTGACATCACTCACGGAATTTGAAAAATACAACCAACGAATGAATGGAATAAAAGTAGGCTCACAGAGAGAGAGCAAACCAGAAGTTACCTGTGACAAGAGAGAAGGGGCAGGGGCAAGATAGAGGAAGGGGGTTACATGACACAAACTCCCAGTCATAAAATGAGCTGCAAGTGTTATGTATGCACAGCACAGGGAATACGGCCGTTTCATAGGAACTACAGGTGGAGTACAACCTTTAAAACTGTGAATCATGGGGTTGTACGTGTGTAACATAGAATATTGTACATCTAGTATATGTCAATAAAGGAATAAAGAACTGAGGACTCTCCATCAATCGATCAATCAATCAGACCACGTGGGAAGATCTCGGTGATAGAATTATATGTGAACAGAACGCTGAAAAAAATGACCAAGCAAGGTGACTTGCTAGAAGGCTACTTCAATAATCAGGGTAACAGATGATGGTGGCTTGGACAGGGACAGGGACAGCGTAGACAAGGAGAAGTGTTAGAGTGTGAATGTATTTAGAAGATGAGTCCGTGGATTTGCAAACAGATTAAAGACAGGTGTGAGCAAAATAGCCTTGGGTGGGTGAGAGTCCCTAAGTGAGACAGTGAGGACAGAGGTAGAAGCAGGTCTGGGAAGGAAATCCAAGTGTCCACAGTGTTAGTCACAGTGGAGATTTTAAGGTCAAGTGGATTCTCAGGTAAGAGTCTTATTTGCAGGCACATAATTCTGGAGTTTAGGGGAGAAGTCCTGCTGGATATATAAAAAACAAACAAAGTGAGATTTGTCTGCGTATGAGAAATACTTGAAACCTCTAAGGAGTGTTGAGTAGAGAGAGCTAAGTCTCAGAGATGAATCCTTGCACACACCTGTGATGAGGGTGGGAGGTGCAGTGACCAGGAAACAGACCTTAACGAAGACTGAGGTGGGCACTGGTCAAACCCGTAGGGCGGACTTCTGTATCTCCTCAGGGTGGAAATGCTTCTCTCCTGTCTCATGGGAGCTCAGGAGAGGATGATGCGATGGGCCAGGGAGAGGGTGGGCAGTGGACAGAGGGCAGCAAGCACCGTTTGGAGCCAGGGCTAAAGCCACACAAAATAGGCCAAACTGAAACACGTGAAGTGCAATCATGATGGGAATTACGATTTCCTTACGGGGCTCTTTGGAGAAGGCAATGGCACCCCACTCCAGTACTCTTGCCTGGAAAATCCCATGGATGGAGGAGCCTGGTGGGCTGCAGACCACGGAGTCGCTAAGAGTCAGACACAGCTGAGCAACTTCACTTTCACTTTTCACTTTCATGCACTGCAGAAGGCAATGGCAACCCACTCCAGTGTTCTTGCCTGGAGAATCCCAGGGACGGGGGAGCCTGGTAGGCTGCTGTCTGTGGGGTCGCACAGAGTCGGACACGACTGAAGCGACTTAGCAGCAGCAGTATGGGGCTCTTAAAATGATTCGGAAAGCAAACACAGTTACGAATTTGAGAACCTGTTATACACAGACCCTCATCCTTAGCTACCGTTCGTTCATTTCCTTTATTCTTCTCTATTGTGTATTTTAAAAACAACGATGGAATGCTATATCCCCTTTTCTCTTTAATTTCTTACTTTGCCTCAAATCTCTTGATGCTAAAACTAAGAATTTATTGAGGTGTTGGTACAGCTGTCGATGAACTTCAACTTCTCTCCCCAGGTCCTGATCACAGTATTTGTGTGAGACGTTGTTGTTGTTCAGTTGCTAAGTCATGTCTGACTCTTAGCAACCCCGCAGCCTGAGACACGCCCCTGAGCAGCCACTGAACATGCAACACTCACACTCTGTCGCTGCAACCGTGGCCGACTCTTTGTGACCCCATGGCCTGTAGCCCGCCAGGCTCCTCTGTCCATGGGATTCTTTAGGCAAGAATACTGGCATGGGTTGCCATGTCTTTCTCTAGGGGATCTTTCCAACCCAGGGATCAAACCTGTGCCTCCCAGTTCCTCTCATAGAAGCATTTGAATACATTAAAAAAAAAAAAAATCCAGTTTCTAAAGCTACTGCCTTCCCTCTGACCAATTCTTCCCTTGTCTTTGAAATCCTCTCCTTCCTCGACTCTTAAAACTCCAAGACCTCTTTCTCCTCCAATCTCTTCTTCTCATTTGCTTCACCTGCTTCTAAATATCAGTGTTCCTCTAAGCACAATTCCTCAGGACTCTTCTCCAACCAACCGCTTAAAATCAGAGACCGTCTCAGCATCACGAGTTCACGCATCCTGCCCATAACATTAGGCAGGAACAAGAAAACAGTTTGGCAGGTTCTTAAAAAGTTCAAGATGGAATTTACACGTAACCCAGCAATCCCATGTTTAGGCTCATACACCAAGGAATTGAAAAGCGCTTCTCAAACAAGTGCCCGTGTGCTCGCAGCAGCGCAGTTCACGATAACTGGAGGCAGAAACCCTCTAGGCAGCCACCAGCGGGCGAGGGGTTAACACAGTGCTGCAACACACAGGGTAGAAGGCTACCCGGCCAGAGAAGGCGGCGAGGCGGCGGTGCAGGCGGCAACACAGACGGGTTGCACAACCAGGAGAGATGCCAGAGGCAGACCACGGCGTAGAAGAGCCCATTGTCACGAGCCATCCAGAACAGGCAAACGCGCGAGATGGCAAGCAGATGGGTGCTGGCCAGCAGCAGAAGGGTGACTATTTAACCGGAGTATTTTTTTTTTTTTTTTTAGGGGAGGGGTGATAAACTTGTTTAGAACCTGATATGCACTGTGATTGTGCAACATTTTATATATTATATACCACTGTATTATATAATTAAAAAGGCTAATTCTGTCCTATGAATTTTACCTCAATTAAAAAATGAGTGGACCCATTCCAGATCAGAAGGCTCAGAGGTTAAAGCGTCTGCCTGGAATGCGGGAGATGAGGGTTCAATCCCTGAGTCGGGAAGATCCCCTGGAGAAGGAAATGGCACCCCACTCCAGTACTCTTGCCTGGAGAATCCCGTGGACGGAGGAGCCTGGCAAGCTACAGTCCACAGGGTTGCAAAGAGTCAGACACGACTGAGCGACTTCACTTCCACTTTATGTTTATATGAGTAAATAAATACATAGATATATTTATATGTATCAAAACCACAATTTTCCTCAGCGTGAAGTTAAACCTTCATATTCCGAGTCAATCTTCCACATATGATTTTAGCACACATGGTAGAATGCAACACTCATAAGGATGTATTAAAATGCTTTGATTTTTAAAGTGATTATAGACATATAGGAAAGTTTCAAAACAGTGTGAAAAATTCTTACACATTAGTCACTCAGATTCCCCACACGTAAACATTTTTATATAAAACATGAAAAATGTCAAACATGTTTTAGGGACAAGGCAAATGGTAAAATATGCCTATAGGTGTATATTCATATGTACAAACATGTACACAGTANTATAGGAAAGTTTCAAAACAGTGTGAAAAATTCTTACACATTAGTCACTCAGATTCCCCACACGTAAACATTTTTATATAAAACATGAAAAATGTCAAACATGTTTTAGGGACAAGGCAAATGGTAAAATATGCCTATAGGTGTATATTCATATGTACAAACATGTACACAGTATACATATACATGAAATCTGTTTCATGTGTTTATGTTCATTATGTGTTACACACATGCATATGTGTGCATTTACATACATGTATATAAAGACACATATGATCATGATCACGTGTGCGTACACATATGCACACACGTGTGTGTGCAGTCTTTTTTTCTTAGCCATTTGAAAAGACATGCTTCCACTTGACTCATATCCAGTTTATTTCAAAAAACCAAGGCTATTCAAGTGTATTACTATAACAGAATTATTAAGACAAGAATGTTAATATTTACAGTACTAAAATCTGATATATAGTTCTTTGCAAATGTCACTACTTGTACTAATAATGAACTTTTTAGCAAAATAAAAAAATGTAGCATTGAAACACATGAAACAGATTGGAATTAAAGTAGTAACTAGTGGTTTTTGAAGACTTCTTATATCTAGCTCGTATTTTTAATCACTAAGATAATCTATTATGCAGCACGCCTGGGGTGCACAAAGATTGGATTCAGGAATTAATTTCTTTCACTTACTTAATCTCAAATGTGAGTGCCTTTATATTGTGAAATTATTAATCACTCTTTTAAAGAATGGAAAGAGGGCCAGAAAGAAAATCCGTAAGGGTCTGAGTATCTTTCAGCCTAAAAGTGTTCTCTGTTTACTTTTTCTTTGATCATGAAAGTCCACAGGCAGCCATAAAATTTTAACTGGAGCTATAATTATTTGAAACTTTCAGAGTGTCTCTGAAGCACTTTAGAACAACCTCAAGTATCATAACTTGATATTCTTTCTACTTTTCTACTTATAATGAAAACAAGAGTTGTGAGTCCTCCTCATCATTTCCACATGAAAAAACAGTAGGAAAAAATCGGTGTGTTTATCCACCTAGAAAATGCCCAGATGGGGTTTATTAGCCACATGTGAGTTACTCATCTTTGTGACTCTCAAAGAGAGCGAAGATGCAATCACGAGGACCTCCCAGATGACCAGTTCAGCCAGGCCACAGGACTGGCGGGCGGCTGGGTGTCCCCGGCCGGTCCCACACTGCCGCTGCTGCCGCTAAGTGGCGTCTGTCGTGTCTGACTCTGTGCGACCCCGCAGACGGCAGCCCGCCAGGCTCCCCCATCCCTGGGACGGTCGGCAGCGAAGGCCGCTCTGGCGGCGGCGGCTCTCTGGCATATTCCAGCAACGCAGATGTAGAGCCGGGTCCGCGCCACTGTCCGCGATCCACCTGGCACATCCTCCCAGTGCTCTGTCGAGGGCACCGCCCGCAAACTTGGGCGAAGGTAAGCGATGCATGTTTACACGCACACACGTACACGCACACATATGTACACGCACAGACACACACGTGTGTGTGTGCTCGGTCATCGAGGCGTGTCCAGCGCTTTGCGACCCTGTGGACTGTAGCCCTCCAGGCTCCTCTGTCCACGGAATTCTGCAGGCCAGAATGCAGGACTGGGTTGCCATTTCCTCTTCCAGGGGGTCCTTCTGACCCAGGGACTGAACCCATGCCCCTCGTGTCCCCTGCACTGGTGGGTGGATTCTTTACCACCGCATCCCCTAAGGCTTGCTCAGTTCACGTGTGTGGGTATGCGTCCATCGGATATCTTTGAAAACAGCTTGCTATGATCAACTACCATCCACCAGACCCTCTGTTAAGACAGGGATCGAAAGAGTGCAATGGCCTAAGGCTTGCTTATTCTATGTATGTGTGTATGGTATGTACCCATATACCGATCTATTGATGTAGCAGTTATCTTTAAAAACAGTTTGCTGTCGTCAACTACCATCCACCACCCCCTCTGTTAAGACAGGGATCTGAAGGACTGCGATGCGTCTTTGGCCATAAGAAGCTCCCGATCCAGCTGGGATCACTGACTTGTAAAAGGATGAGCCACCGGCAGCACCAGTAACTCTCTAACTGAGAGTCGTGCACTCACGAGGATGGGTCTGGGTGAGACCTCTTGGATTTATCTGGAACGTTTCACTGAGGAGGGGGATCCGAGCTGTGAAATGTGTACAGTCAAACGGTGCTTCGTCAGGGGAAAAAAGGGCTGAGAAGGACATTTATATATAAACGTAAAGAGATGGCTCTCTCTGTCAGTCTGTCTTTCTATATATCTAGGAACAGACACACACATGTAGATACATAAGTCCATATGTGTACATGTACACACAGACATACACACGTGTGTGCTCAGTCATGTCCAACTCTTTGTGACTCCATGGACTGTGGCCCATAAGGCTCCTCCGTCTCTGGGATTTTTCCGCCAAGAATACTTGAGCAAGTTGCCATTTCCTTCTCCAGGGGACCTTCCCAACCCAGGGATCAAACCCACGTCTCTTGTGTCTCCTGCACTGGCAGGTATACTCTTTACCACTGAGCCACCTGGGAATCCCATACACACACATATATGTGCACACATATATACTTGTGGAGTACACACACACACACACACACACACACACACACACATTATATCCAACTGAGGGGTGAAGGGTTAGTCACGAGAAGACCATACGTGTATTTACAGTTTAGAGCTAAACTCTATTTTAAAAAGGATCAGGAAGACCTCAAGGGCCCAGCGTACAGGATAAGTGACGTCAAGTGCCCTCTGAGCCCATGGCCTCTTCTGGGCAACTTTGAATAACACCGCGGCCCCTCCTAAAGAAGTGTCCTGCACCACAGTCACCATGCTCCATCATGGGTCCGGCCATGGCTGGCTTTAACAGGAATACACACCACACCCAACAAAAACCAACCTGTAAACAGGAAGGCATTCTGTTCATAGACCTGGAACAGAAGAACTGGCCCTCACTGGATGGTGCTGGATGAGTCACTTTGAGTTTTCCAGCTTCCCTCTCTCTGCTCTCAGCCTCTTGCTTCCTGTCTACAGTGTCTGGTCACAGACAAAACAGAGGAGAAGCCACGACATAGAGAAGGAAGCTGTGAGTCAAGCTCTGATTTCATCACCCTGGTGGATCCTCTCCAGCCACACTCCCCACGCCAGGCTCCTGACTTCCACACCTCCTGTTCCCTCTGTAATACCCCTTCCCAGCCTGGCTCAGTCCCTCCTTCTTATTGGGTCTTTCCAACAATGCTGGGCTTCCCTGATAGCTCAGTTGGTAAAGAATCTGCCTGCAATGCAGGACACCCCAGTTCGATCCCTGGGTTGGGAAGATCCCCTGGAGAAGGGAAAGAAAGGCTACCCATTCCAGTACTCTGGCCTGGAAAATTCCATGGACTGTGTAGTCCTTGGGGTTGCAAAGAGTGGGACATGACTGAGCGACTTTCCCTAGCATGCCGTATCCAGCAAGACTGCCTTCTCACGGAAGGGAGGCACTTCTGGCCCCTCTCTCTAAACCTCTGCACCCCTGTCCCCTCCGCTTCCAGCTCCAGGGCTGTCTCTTAGTGCTGATCAGCATGAAACAGACTCTAACTCTCCATCACCAGTCTCTTTCCCATCGTGTCTCTCTCCTGCATGAGACCGTCAGCTCCTTGAGCGCCCAGCGTTTCCCCGCTGTGTTCTTTCCTCTGTCCCTAGTACTGAGATGAGAGCTGGGCTTTTGGTGGGCCCTTGGACAAGTAATCTTCCATCCCCAGCTCACTCCAGATCCATTTTCAGCCCTTCTGCACCTTGCTCTGTTCCATAGGAGGTGAACTCCTGGGAACCACACCCATCCTTAGATGGTTTCTGGGTGCTTCTGTGAAGATGGTGTGGAAATGGAGGAGAGAAGGTGGTGGTACTTCTCCCTACCCCATCCCTGCTTCAGCCCTTCATCTCCAGCAGCAGCTGCTTCCCTCACAATCAGGGCTCCCACCAGTGCTCCAGTCCTCTGGTCCATCTATCCACCCCTCCACCTATCTATCCATCCAGCCAGCCAGCCAGCCAGCCATCTAACCATCCATCTAACCATCCATCCATCCATCCAACCATCTACCCATCTACCCATCCAGCCATCCACCTATCTCTCCAGCCATTTACTATCTACCTACCCACCTACCATTTGTCTGTCTTTTAAAAACTGTCTGTTATAAGCAACAGCTTTCTATTTGACTAACTGGCTTAACCATTCTGAGCTTCCCTTACTCACTGACCAAACTGACCAAAACCTCACAAGGGAGGTACAAATACGAAGATGCGCCTGATGGAAAGAGGTCTTCGTGGTGTTTGTTCGCTATATGGTAGCCTCTCCCTTTCTTTTCTTCCTTTCTCTTTTCTTCGCCTCTCTACCTTCTTACTGAACTGCCTCGAATAAAATGGGATCAGAGAGATTTTTCTTTCACTAAAACTTTTAAATTATTGACTTGGAAAAAGAAAGTCTGTGCAATACCAGTTCTGGTCAGGAAAGAAAAGGAATCTATTTCTTGGTGGACATTCAGGTATAAGAGGAGGTTACAAGGAAAAGAAAGGGAGTCAGAGAGGAGACTTAATGGTCACCTCCTGACATAAGGCCTCCAGACCATATAGTCAGCTCGCTATGCTTGACTGCTTGGCAAGGTAAGCAATATTCCACAAGCATTAGGGTTACATACCATGGGATCGAAAGGGAGCCCATTTCCAGATACTGAACAAGGGAAACTTGGCTGTTTTTCCTTGCCATGGGGGAGAGTGGAGGGGCCTTCTTGGAAGATGATTGGTGTGAAATCTTAGTTATGGCTTCGAAATTTACCACTTTATGTGCATGGTAGGAAATACAGGCATGTTTCCACTGCAACATACACCTTCTTCTTGTCTTGTTCTGTTTACAGAGCAAAGAGCATGCTATACAGTTAGGCGGGCATGCGAGGTTTTGCTTCCAAAAAATTGGACACACCGCAAGATGGAATTACAGGACCGAACGCATGTTCAAATCAAGTGCTGTGTTTAGGAATGCACTCACCCTGCAAATGCACTCGCAGGCAACAGCGCCCCCAGTGACCACGGGTGCGTGTTCCCCGTGTCCGACTTCTTGGGCTCTGCGTCCTTTCTGTGCCAAAGCAAAAGGAATCGTTCAACAAATTATAACAGCGCAATGACCGCTGTACGCCCATGTGACTATAGAGATGAAACCAGTTCTGAACTTTGAAGACCAAGAGGACAGCAATGATGTGCCCTGATCACTTGCAACACGACACAACACAACGCAAAACTGGAAAATGAGACCCTCCCAGATGGCAAGGACGGCCTGCGTCCTGCAGAAATGTCCGCCACGCTAACCCAGTCTTTCTGGCAAGGATCACAGCTCACACTGCGTTCAACTGTCAAATACGCAGCTTGTAAGAGTCAGCACAAAATCACCTTCCTCGTGAACTGATCTCCGGCTCCAGGGAGGATGAACACCTATACACAGATATTTGCAGCCCCTGCAACTTGACTGCATTCATCAACTTACGTGCCTCCATTTAATCAGACTGGGCTTCCTAGAGGGCTCAGGGGTAAAGAATCTGCCTGCCAAGCAGGAGATATGGGTTTGATCCCTGGGTCGGGAAGATTCCCTGGAGAAGGAAATGGCAACCCACTCCAGCATTCTTGCCTGAAAAACCCCATGGATAGAAGAGCCTGGTGGGCTACGTTTCATGGAGTCACGAGGAGTCAGACGTAACTGAGTGACCGAGCATGTGGGCACGTGGAACCGGACGACCAGCCACAGGAAGGCAGGACGGTGCTCGGTTATCTCAAAGGCGGCCAGCCCGACCCATGTCTTACCTGTAGTAGACGTTCAGTAAAAACCTGTTAAACCAGCTCTGGCCCGGACTCTCCCTGCAGAGGGTTCGACGGCCTCACCGCCTGTTGCCCGTGTGTGCTGGCTTAGGGCGGGAAACCCATCTACCGTGGCTGAAACAAAACCCTGCAAGGGTTGCGACTTTTGCTTTTGTTTTTGTTTCTTCCAGTAGCAGTAATGGATTTGCTCTGCTTAACCTCAGCTTTATTACTGACTCAACTCCTGAACCGTGTTCAGATTAACTGAACAACTGGCTGGATTGATGGCTGGGATCTGTGAAACTGATCTTGGGAGCACACTCAGGGGCTCTGAGCAAACTTCAAATGAACGTTTATGACCTTCCCGAGAGGGCCTCACTCCTGCGCAAAACGGCTGCACCAACGGGCTCCAACAAGACTGACAAATTGATGTCTCGTATTTTCAGAGAAACTCTTGAGCTAATATATGTCCTTTATCTGATGGGAAAATTTCTAACCACTGGAAAGGTTAAGAAGGAGTCATGAGAATAACTTGCATATTGGCTACTTTTTTTCACTGTAGATGTTCTAGAGGGGTGAGTGGTATTCACTAATTTCTGACATACGTATCGTCTTATTAATGAAACCAACATTCCATAAATTCAAGTAGAAATTTGAAGGTATAAGCTTCATGATAATGACTGCAGGAGTTATGTTCTCACAGGGCTAGATTCTCAGACCTTTGGAATTTCATTTCCAAAACATCTCTGAGGACACCCGACCTTTTTCTTCTGCATTCCTTCTTGGCCCAGTGACCAGCATCTCTCGGCCAGACAACTGAGGTTCTTAGCTGCTCTCACCACATCCCTGACTACAGCAGCCAGAAGGGTCTTCTGAAGTGCAGGTAGAATCAAATAGCCTCGCCTCACCTCTGCACCTGCACCTACCTCGAGCCATNCCTTCTTGGCCCAGTGACCAGCATCTCTCGGCCAGACAACTGAGGTTCTTAGCTGCTCTCACCACATCCCTGACTACAGCAGCCAGAAGGGTCTTCTGAAGTGCAGGTAGAATCAAATAGCCTCGCCTCACCTCTGCACCTGCACCCACCTCGAGCCATTTATCTGAAAACAGTTGCTGGCTTCCTATTCCACTCAGCGGACAGACCCAGATCCCCGACAGTGCCTCCCAGGCTCCGTGTATGGAACCTGTGCCCCCGGCGTCTTCCCTGTGCTCCAGCCACATCGCCGCCTCAGCTCCTGCTTGACCTTTATCCCTGCGCTTCTCGACTCCTTCCTCTAGCCCCTGCTGCCTTCCGAGGGGGAAGAGCACTCAGGCTGCTTCGGGACTCCAGCATGGCGACTCCTCTGCCATCTCAGCAATGGATGGTGTGCCCTCTATGATTTCAGAGACGTTTTCCTGTGCTCCGGAAAGTAAGCAGCCCTTTGACCTCTTGGGAATCAGCCTCAAATCTCTGGCAGAGACTGAAAATGAGTATAACTGGTAGACCCCTCCTTGGCCTCTACACCGGCACTTTCTCCAACTTACATGCCATGACGGTCATCTGGGTAACTTGCTGAGACAGCGATTCCCAGGCCCCGCTCTCACTAAGTCCCATTCAGCAAGTCTGGGGTGGGGCCTGAGAGTATGCATTTCTCACAAGCCCGGGGGTGCTGACTCAGCTCCAGGGACCAGGCGTGGAGCACTGCGGCTCCAGCCTCTAATCCCGCACTGTCTCGGGGGAGCTTTTCCAGCTTCTTGACGCAGACCCAGCTCTGCACCATCCCAGCACAGCATGCACGGCCTGCATGGTGTTCATCACGATTGCTCTCTCNGTGCTGACTCAGCTCTAGGGACCAGGCGTGGAGCACTGCGGCTCCAGCCTCTAATCCCGCACTGTCTCGGGGGAGCTTTTCCAGCTTCTTGACGCAGACCCAGCTCTGCACCATCCCAGCACAGCATGCACGGCCTGCATGGTGTTCATCACGATTGCTCTCTCTCTCGCCCCAGGGTCACCATCTGGCTGTTTCTACCGCCAGACGCAAGTTGCAGGATGGCATTTGTGGACCGTTGCTCCCGTGACATCTGAAAATAAGGGTTTTTAAAGGTACAAGTATGTAAATCTTGAATTGTCTGCAGTATTTTTCTACTATTTTTGTTGAAAAAATTAGTTTGGTGTACAAATTGCGACATCTGGATAAATTGCAAAATGCTTTCACTATGCTTACTACTTCTCTGAAAAGAAGCAACAATTACTAAAACATTCCAGGACAAAAAATGTACAGCAAAACAAGAAAAGAAAATTGAGGTTTGTTATTTCTC
>SJYA01004663.1:0-19374 GCA_006410615.1 Neotragus moschatus
TGGACAGGGAAGCCTGGCGTGCTGTGATTCATGGGGTCGCAGAGTCAGACATGACTGAGCGACTGAACTGAACTGAACTGAAATACATAAAATCATAAAGGAAAGAAAAGTTACAACCAACACCACAGCGATTCTAAAGATCATAAGAAATTACTATGACCAGTTGAGTTGTTTGTTCTTTTGTTGTTGAATCTTATGAGCTGCTAATATATATTGGCAATCAAGCCCTTGTCAATCACATCATTTGCAAATATTTTCTTTTAGTCCATAGCTGGCTTTTTGTTCTGCTTTATTCCATGTAGTATTTCAAATTATAGCTATAGCATCAACTATGAAAAACCAATAATAGAAATCCAGCTTGGAAAGGGAGAAACAAAACTGTCACTGAAAATGACATGATGCTATATACAAAAAATCCTATAGCTGCTACCAAAATTCTCTTAAAATTAATACATTAATCCATGAAATTACATAATACAAAGCTCATATACAGAAATCTATTGTGTTTCTGTATACTAACAAAATCTATCAGATAGAGAAATGAAGAAAGCAATCACATTTAAAATTGTATTAAAAAGAATAAAATACCTAGGAAAAACCTAAAGGAGTTAAAAGAGTTGTATTATGAAAACTATAAGACACTGATGAAGAAAATTGAAGATTATACAAACATGGAAAAATGTACTTAGCTCATGTTTGGAAGAATTAATATTGTTAGAATGACCATAGTACTCAAAGCAATCTATATAATTCCTATCAAGATACCAAAATTATTTTTCACAGACTAGAATGATCCTGAAATTTGTATGGAACTACGAAAGACTCAAATTAAGCAAAGGAATATTGAGAAAGAACAAAGCTGGTGACATCATGCTCCCTGGTTGCAAACTATCCTACAAAACTACAGAAATCAAAACAGTATTGTACTGGTACAAAATGAGACACAAAGATCAGTAGAACAGAATAGGAAGCTGAGAAATAAATCGACACTTATATGGTCAATTAATTTGCAACAAAAGAGACAAGAATATACAGTGTATAAAAGACAGCCTCTTCAAGCTGAACTACTAAATGCAAAATAATCAAACTGGAATACTTTGTCATACTATATCCAAAAACAAACTCAAAATGGTTAAAGACTAAATATAAGATACAAAAGCATACTATTTCCAGAAAAAAAAAAGGCATTATGCTTAGATATTCGTCTTAGTAATATATATATATTTAAATCTGTCTTCCCCAGGCATGGGAAACTAAAACAAAAGTAAGTGGGAGTACATCAAACTTAAAAGCTTTTGCACATCAAAGGAAACTGTCAACAAAACTGTCAGGAAATGGCAAACTAATGAATGAGAGAAAATATTTCCAAATAAAGGATTAATATCATATATATATATATATAACTCATACAACTCACCATCAAAACAAACAATCTGATTAGAAAATGAAAAGAGGACCTTAATAGACATTACCCCAAAGGAGACATACAGATGGGCATCTAATACATGAAAAGATGCTAAAAATGACCAATCATCAAGGAATTGCAAGGCAAAGTCACAATGAGATATCATTTAACACCTGGCAGAAAGCCATATATATATATATATGTGGCTTCCTGGGTAGCTCAGCTGGTCAAGAATCTGCCTGCAATGCAGGAGACCCTGGTTCGATTCCTGGGTTGGGAAGTTACCCTGGAGTAGGGATAGGCTACCCACTCCAGTATTCTTGGGCTCCTCTGGTGGCTCAGATGGTAAAAAATCCACCTGCGATGTGGGAGACCTAAGTTCAATCCCTGGATTGGGAAGATCCACTGGAGAAGGGAAAGGGTACCCACTCCAGTATTCTTGGGCTTCCCTGGTGGCTCAGATGATAAAAAAAAAATCCACTTGCAATGTGGGATAACTGGGTTCGATCCCTGGGTTGGGAAGATCCCCTGGAAGAGGGCATGGCTACCCACTCCAGTATTCTCGCCTAGAGAATACTCATGGACAGAGGAGCCTGGTGGGCTAGAGTCCATGGGGTTGCAAAGAGTCAGACATGATTGAGTGACTAAGCACAGTACACTGTGTGTGTGTGTATATATATATATAACTATTACTCAGACATTAAAAATAAGTGAAATCTTGCCATTTGTAATAATATGGATGAACCTAGCAGATGTTATGCTAAGTGAAATAAGTCAGATGGTGAAAAACAAGTACTGCATCATCTCATATGTGGAACCTAAAAAACAAACCAAACAAATGAAAACAGGCTCATAGTTATAGAGTGGTGTTTGCTGGAGAGTGGGAGTGGGAAAAATAGGCGGAGATTAAGGGTTACAAACCTCCAGTTACAAATAAGCCATAGGATATAATATACAGTGTTGGAAATTTAATCAGTAAGATTGTAATAACTTTATATGAGGATGCATGGTTTCTAGACTTATTGTGCTGATCATTTCATTTATGTATGTAAATACCAAACCATTATGTAGTATATCTGAAACTAAAATAATATTGTGTATCAACTGTATTTCAGTGTATGTTTTTAAAAAGAGGAGGAGGTTGAAAGTTCCAGAAAATAAACAGTATCCACAAAGAAGCAGAGGAATCAGAACAATTTTCATGAAGCGCTGCAATCGATGTGGAGTGGGGATAAAGGAGTCCAGAGAAGTAAGAAGAGAATTAATCACTCATGAAAGACTTTGTATTTCTGTGAAGTAGTACCCGTGAAGTACTCTATATACTTTTTTCAAGGGCAATAGAAAGCCATTGCCAGTCCAGGTTTTCAGCAGAGACATTGATAGGTGATTGATACTTGTCTTTGAAAAGTTTAATTCTCACTGCATGTTAGATTATGGAGGAAGTTATACCAAATGTACTGAAAGGCTGTTAAAAATCATCCGTGTTATAGGGATGAGTAGTTTGAAGAAGAGGAGCTTTGAGGGGTGGCAAGAAGTATACAGGTTCAAAAGACCCTGAGGGATGGGATGAGGAGGGAGGTGGGAAGGGGGTTTAGGATGCGGAACACATGTACACTCATGGTTGGTTCATGTCAGTGTATGGCAAAACCCACTACAATATTGTAAACTAATTAGCCTCCAATTACAATAAATAGATTAATTGAAAAAAAAGAAAAACTATAATAATAGTACTTGGAGGAGTGATGGGAGGTGACATTGAGGCAAAGGAAAACAGAAATTCTGCTCTCAGTTCTGCAGGTGTTGCCTTGCACAGGGTAACTGCTCAGGAAATAAGTGGATGCTGAAGACTAATTTGAGCCCAGCTCACCTGAGTGTTTTCCCTGGCAAGGCCTGTGTCTGCCAGGAGGAAGGAGGAAGCTTTCCTAAATTACACAAAGGTGCCTCGTGAGGTTGGTGGCCCTGGGTGAATGGTCCACAATAAGTGAGGTTTCTGGTGTGGACAATTGGTAGCAGCATATACTGAGACCGGGAACGGAAGTGGCCCTGGAGAGGAAAATAATCAGTGCAGTTTTCACTTAAATTCTAATAAATAACATGAGTAATATTTTTTAAAAAGCAGAAATTGAGTCTTTGAAAGGGCAGATGTTTTTCTCAAGGACATATATTTACTAAATGGTAAATATCAGATTGAGATCCTGATACTATATCTTTCATTCCCTGTATTTTCAAAACATTCATTCCCTGTATTTTCAAAACAATAGGAAAGACAAAAACGGCATTAACATATTCTGGGGACTATTCCATTATGAAAATGGATGTGTATTCATTTGGGAAATGTACTTGAATAATGGTTAAATCATTTGTGTCTTTAAACTTTTGAATATTTAGAAACTATTAATTTTAATAAATGTCTTTTCAACTGAGCTTTCTTTTTGATATTCCCTCTCCTCATACTTGCTGTTCTATTACCTTTATCTCTTTTCTCTAAATCCTTCTCTCTGTCTTACAAGCTTTAACTGCAGCCTCACTTCTTCCTTAAAAGTGATTCTGAGCATCCTCCTTGATATAAATATTTCTTTCATGAGCTCCCTGGCATCTTGTATATAACACTTTTAAATGAATTATCACAACTTCCCTAATAGTTGGTTTACTTTTGATTTTGTATTCCTAGTACCTGGCAAATTGCTACTATTCAGTAAAGGGTGTTTGATAAACTATTGTGTAAGCCAAGGCCCACCTCTTCCAATAAGCCTTTACTCAGTAGGTTCTCTAGTCCTGTGACTCACAGGCATGACTGAACACAAAAATGAAGAGGAGTTTTAAAAATTCCATATTTCCATGCCCCTATTCAGACCTATTGAATCCATGACAAGGCCAAGGAATCTGGACTTTTAAAATGTTTCCCACATGACTATGCAGTCAGCCCAGCCTTGGCATTTGAGGGCCACAGCTCTAGGCTACCAGCATCGTATGATCCAACACTTCCACCAGTGTGTGATTATAGTTATATATTTTATATTCTATTTATATAATGTATTTTTATATCTTTCTTAAATAGTCTTAAGATTAGTATCTGTATCAGAACTGTTTGATATAATGCCAGACACCCAACAGGGTGATTATGACGTTTCTTCATAGTGACAGGAGAATATTTGTCTATATTACATTTTGAATTTATTAATTTACTTGGAATCCTTTCATTTTAAAATCTCGGCATGCCACACTTTGTATACTAAGTGATATCTGTGTAAACATACACCTGAAGCAGGTATGTTTCTACTTATTGCTACAACATATATTTTTATATGATCATATTACTGAAAATTAAAAAAAAAATTTTTATCTTACCATCTGTTGTACACTTTATAAATTTGGCTAACAGAGAATCTGTCTGGACTGAGGCCAACAGAACTGTTTTACTTCTGCCTTGTTTGTATCATTAACAACACAGCTAATGTCAACATGGCTTTATTTGCTCTTGTTCTAAAAACGCTAACCAGAATCCATGGAGATACCTTGTAAATCATCTATACTTTCTTGTGTACCATTAAGGAAGTGTTTACATTTTTGAAAGGAAATTTTTCCGACTACAGTAATTTTAACACTGAGCGCCCAAATCATATTTAAATTGACTCTATACATATTTTTGAAAAATGTGTTTGCTCCAGAACACCATTTATTTTTCAACAAGCATAACTGAACGAAATGAGAAATTTGTTTTGACTTAACCTCATAAACTTCAGTGTCTTGACATTTTGCCATTGAAGTATATATTATCATTTATAGAGCATGTTTTGTGCTTTTGTTCCCATTTCGTTTGTTAGTAATCTGGAAAACCTAGCATTTCTTGATGCAATAAATGACTGAGTCAATAATGTAATCATAATTTTCTGATGATTCTGCAACACACATGAAGCTAAAGTGACGTCGTTCCAGCTGCTCTTACTAAGTCTTTTATACTCCCAGTACTTTCAGATCTAAGGTTTATCATTTGTTCCTCCCTCCAAAGTGTGCCGCTTCCTAGAGCTGAGATTGCTGAAATTTTTCCTGTTAATTACAACATGCCAAGATTTTCCTGTTCATTTCTGAAGTGTGACATTTCCCAAATAACCTCACAGCAATCCTATAAAAGGAAAGCACTCTTCTGGAAAAAGCTACCTTTTTTTTTTTCTAGCTGATATTTCCTGTGTGGAATGAGTCACTGAACCTGTCTCTGTTGTACTGTCGGGTCCAGTAATTGCTCATATCACAGCCTTGGTGTCTCTGCCTCTACTCTTTCTAATTGTGCTCTATCCTCCATAAAATTGCAATGATAATTTCTTTTTTAAAAAACATTATGTTTAGGTCATTCTCCCTGGTGGCTTAGATAGTAAAGAATCTGCCTGCAATGCAGGAGACTGGGGTTTGACCTCTGGCTTGGGAAGATCCCCTGGAGGAGGACATGGCAACCCACTCCAGTTATTCTTGCCTGGAGAATCCCATGAACAGAGGAGCCTAGCGAGCTATAGTTCATGGGGTCACAAAGAGTTGGACACAACTGAGTGACTAACAGTTTCACTTTCACTCTCTTGATAGCACCACTTTATGAGAAATACTTCCTTTTATTTAAACCAAGTATGAATTTTTCAGTCTACATTTCAGAGCCCTCTACCAATAGGCCACCTCAGGGTCATTCTGTTTTATTGTTTGTTGTTGCCCACTTGCTCTTATTTCCTAGCAAATCCATTTTAATTTAAATTTCTGAGCTTGTTCCCACTTTCCATACTCAGTCATGTTCAGTGCATTCCACCTTAGTCACTTCTTTGTTTTGTGCTCCCTCCATGTTCAGAAGCAGCTAAAGGAAAGTTTAATTTCTGAAAACTAAAGCTGTGAAGCTCTACATCTGGCAAGACATATCACAACTTAAATTTACTAGAGGGAGCTCAATATATAAGATGACTTTCCTAGAAATTATTCTATTTAAGAAACTAAGAGTTGTTTTAAAAATAAAAAATTACTTTTCTTCTGCTAATTAGAAGCTTTAGTTACTGATTTTTCCTACAAATAAAGACCTACTGTATAGCACAGAGAACTCTGCTCAATATTATATGACAACCTAGTTGGGAGAGCTTGAGATTGGATACATGTATGTGTATAACTGAATCACTTTGTTGGGCAGCTGAAACTAACACATTATTGATAATCAGTTATACTTCAATATAAAATAAAAAGTAAAAAAAAAAACAGATAAAGAATATAGAATAATAAAAGGTTAGCTTTAGGAGGTTATTTAATCTCAAACACTAATTTTAAAGAAATGAGACTCTGTCATCTTATTAGTAATTTATATTACATTACTTATAAGTTGCCTTGTAATTGATTTCTTCATATTTCATATCTTGCTTTCCTCCTTGCTCCTCTTGTGTTTTCTTTTACAGTTAATGGCACTATCATCTATCCATTCTAAGCCAGGAACTTAGAAGTCATCAAGATCCACTCTCTGGTTCAAATCAACACTAGGATCTCTTTTACTAGACTAATCCCCCTGAGGGTATTAGTAGTACCCATTTTTAATCCTGTCTCCCCCACCTAAATACAGTACCTGGAATATAGGATATAGTCAATAAATACTTCAATTAATGAATAAGAATGATCTATATCTCCCCTATATGTAAACCAATATCAAGTCCTGTTGATTTTATCCTCTAGATAGTTATTCAATCTGTTTTCTCTCCTCACCCCTGTTCTATTCAGGCGCTTGTCATCTTTTACCTAGGCTCTTGAGATAATCTCTGTATCCAATCTTGTTCCTCACACCTACCATCACCATTTTTCAAAATGATTCATCTTCAATTAAAATATGTCAATGCTACTGCTGCTGCTGCTGCTGCTGCTAAGTCGCTTCAGTCGTGTCCGACTCTGTGCTACCCCACAGACGACAGCCCACCAGGCTCCCCCGACCCTGGGATTCTCCAGGCAAGAACACTGGAGTAGGTTGCCATTTCCTTCTCCAATGCATGAAAGTGAAAAGTGAAAGTGAAGTCATTCAGTCATATCTGACTCTTCATGACCCCATGGACTGCAGTCCACCAGGCTCCTCCATCCATGGGATTTTCCAGGCAAGAGTACTGGAGTGGGATACTTGATAAATCCTTTTAATGGCTTTATATCACCCACAGGGTGGTCTTTAAGCCCATCAGCACTGGGACCTTCTGAGTTTAATCTTCAGTGTTTGGCTCCCTCCTAACTTTTCAGTTTCAGCTTATGTCACTCTCTCACTGTTCTTTCTAAATAATATTGATTTGATTTTAATTCCTTGTTACACCTGAATTATATTCATATAGGAGATCAGCTCTTAGCCTAGCCTAAAGAAAGGGCCAACAGATTCCTGGAGAGGAAGACACATTGAAAGGTCTTGAAAGATTAGTAAGAGTCAGTGGGAAAGAAGGAAAGCCTTAGAGAAAGTGTTCCTTTTACATTCTTAGTTACAATTTTTCAATCTAGCAAATTTATTGCCTGAAGTATAAGCCAGATGCTTCATGAAGTCTCATTTAGTTAGGTCATTGTAGCTGGCTGAATGAGCTTTCAGTCATTTACTTATCCAGTAGTTATTTGTTTAGTTCCTTTTTTATGTGTTGCAAGCACTGTATTACACGCGAGAAGCATAGATGTGAGAAAATAAGGCATATAGCTTGATTTCATGGAACAGAGACATAGTTATGGCTCTGCTGCCCTTCACAGCCTAAAACCTAAAAGCTTGATTGGACTGAGAGAGAAAACCAGAAATTCCAAATATAATTCTTTAGCTTCATATCTATGTGAATGTTGTGCTAATTCAATAAGGAATGGATAATGAGTCACCTCATCACTAACAGTGGTAAGAATACCGGGTAATTTTAACCCTTTGCCGATGATACTCTCACATAGAGGAAGCACAAGAGATCAGATTAGGGGTTATTGTAATAATGGCTAATGGACAGTTTTGGTTTCAAGCTTGGAAGCAGTCTAAGAAAAGTCATAAAAGCTTTTAAATAAATGTCAGTATCATTACAGGAGTTCTTTAGATGGAATTGATGTTTACTATACCTTTAAGGAATAAAACAGCCCTCTAAGAGGCTTAACACATCCTTAACAACCTCTCTTACCATCTTAGAAGCTCTGCTGGATACATGTGTTCAAGGTGATGTGGTTTCAATGCCAAAAGTTTCTTTAAGGTAGATTGAGACATAAAAACTAGTCTTGAAATTTCCTGGTTTTGATTTCTCAAGGAGATAAAGTTTAAAGCTTTCCTGTGTAGCTAAACTCATTCAGTATACACTTCATATTGACTAAGTGTTTTATGAATAGTAAGAAAACATGTAAACAATATATTTTCTGACATTCTGGAAGTATTTTATTTCAGATCTGATATGATCAGCTTACCATATTGTTTCAAATCCATATTTGCAGTATCTAAAAAGAATTTTTCCTAAAATCTTTCTATAGTTCAATTCCTATTCAATACTTCCCAAATTATATTTTATTTCAATATTTTTATACTTTTAACTTATTCATGTAGGAAATATGCCAAATCTTTTAGTACCTTGTGTCCATTTTCTTCATGGTGAAATTATGTACACATAACCATATATGGGGCTTCCCTGGTGGCTCAAAGGTTAAAGTGTCTGCCTGCAATGCAGGAGACCTGGGTTCGATCCCTGGGTCGGGAAGATCCCCTGGAGAAGGAAATGGTAACCCACTCCAGTATTCTTGCCTGGAGAATCCCATGGATGGAGAAGCCTGGTGGGCTACAGTCCACCGGGTCACAAAGAGTTGGACACAACTGAGCGACTTAACTTTCTAACTTAACTTTAACAACCATATTACTTCATAAATAAAATTTTTAAAATATGAGTGATCTATATTTTATTAGGGAGAAACCAAATGTAAGTAAACATGAGAGAGAAAGATGAAATAGAATCTATACATGTTCTCAGGTAGGGATCAGAAGCCAAATGGAGACAGAGACAAAGTTATGAGTCAAGTGTGTAACCATAGTTACTAAGGTTACCAAATGTTACCTTAACCAAGACAAAGATATCAAAAATTCAGCTACAACTCATAATAAATAGTATAAAAGAAATCAGTAAAAAAAAAAAAAATTGCACCTGATCAGAAAGTAATAGGACTATGCCTTGGAAAATGAGAGAAAGCTAAAATTACAGGAAAATCAGCATTCTGTCATTAGCACCACCCTTATTATAACCCTTTTGAGGATGTTGTTTATTGGCATATATACATTGTAATGCCTAGATTTGATAAAGGTGTTCAGTTTGCTTGCTTTACATGTCAAAAGCACTCATCAGGGCTAGGTACCTGACGTTATTAACTAACAAAACTCTTAGTATTTTCTTTGAATTTAATTCTTTGAAGTAGTATTCTTCTCATTCTTTTATAATTAGTTAGGATAAAGTAAAATCTACTTGACCCAGACAAGTTTCAACATACTTAACACAGAAATAGAAAAAACAGTATAGATGAGTTTTTAAAATTCGGTTTGTTGGAAAAGCTCGTGATATGTGTAGCTGGATTTAGCTGAGTGTTGCCCAGTCCAATGAAATCTAGTAAGAGTTATAAGGTATTCATTGATATCAATGAGCTATTATGTTTATAGATGCTTTTAATGTCTTAGAATATGGATCTGTTTCATATGTTCATGCTGGGGCTCTAGAAAGAACAACATGAGGGAGATGAAAGAAATAAAAACAGGAGAGTGGTTTGAAAAGAATCTCTTGTATACTGTGTACATAACCATTTCACATACTAGCAAGGTAATGCTCAAGATCCTTCAAACTAGGCTTCAACAGTCATGAACCTCCATCCATAGTTCTTCAGGCACTCTATCAGATCTACTATCTTGTATCAACTTGCCACTGCCACTGTATAATCATAAGGGCTTATGGTCTAGTGGTTTTCCCTACTTTCTTCCATTTAAGTCTGAATTTGGCAATAAGGAGTTCATGATCTGAGCCATAGTCAGCTCCTGGTCTTCTTCTTCTTCTTTTTTTTTTTTTTTTTTGGACTGTATAGAGCTTCTCCATCTTTGGCTGCAAAGAATATGATCAATCTGATTTTGGTATTGACCATCTCGTGATGTCCACATATAGAGTCTTCTCTTGTGTTGTTGAAAGAGGGTGTTTGCTATGAGTGTGTTCTCTTGGCAAAACTCTACTAGCCTTTGCCATGCTTCATTTTCTACTCCAAGGCCAAACTTGCCTGTTACTCCAGGTATCTCTTGACTATCTACTTCTGCATTCCAGTCCCTTATGATGAAAAGAACATCCTTTTGTGTGTGTGTTAGTTCTAGAACATCTTGTAGGTCATCAAGAACTGTTAAACTTCAGCTTTTTCGGTGTTAGTACTTGGAGCATAGACTTGGATTAGTGTGATATTGAATGGTTTTCTTTGGAAATGAATGCATCATTCTGTCTTGTTGATTATACCAAAGCCTTTGACTCTGTGAATCACAACAAACTGTGGAAAATTCTTAAAGAGATGGGAATATCAGACCACCTTACCTACCTCCTGAGAAATCTGTATGCAGGTTAAAAAGCAACAGAACCAGACAATTTGGAACAACAAACTGGTTCCAAGTTGGGAAAGGAGTATGTCAAGGCTGCCTTTGTCACCCTGCTTACTTAACTTACATGCAGAGTACATCATGAGAAATGTGGGGCTGGATGAAGAACAAGCTGCAATCAAGATTTTCAGGAGAAATATCAATAACCTCAGATATACAGATGACACCACCCTTATGGTGCAAAGCAAAGAGGAACTAAAGACCCTCTTGATGAAAGTGAAAAAGCTGGATTAATACTCAGCATTCAAAAAAGAAAGATCATGCCATACCATCCTATCACTTTATGGCAAATGGAAAAGCAATGGAAACAGTGACAGACTTTCTTTTCTTGGACTCCAAAATCACTGCAGATGGTGACTATAGCCACAAAATTAAAAGATGCTTGCTTCTTGAAATAAAAGCTATGAAAAGCCTAGATAATGTACTGAAAAGCAGAAATGTCACCCGACAAAGGTCCATCTACTTGAAGCTGTGGTTTTTCCAGTAGTCATGTATGGATGTGAGAGTTGGACCATAAAGAAAGCTGAGTACTGAAGAATTGATGCTTTTGAACTGTGGTGAAAAAGATCTTGAGAGTCCCTTGGACTGCAAGGAGATCAAACCAGTTTTTCCTAAAGGAAATCAGTCATGAATATTCATTGGAAGGACTGATGCTGAAGCTGAAGCTCCAATACTTTGACTACCTGATGTAAAGAACAGACTCACCCGAAAAGACCCTGATGCTGGGAAAGATTGAAGGCAAAAGGAGAAGGGGTTGGCAGAGGATGAGATGGTTAGATAGCATCACTAACTCAATGGAAAAGAGTTTGAGCAAACTTTAGGCAATAGTGAAGGACAGGGAAGCCTGGCGTGCTTCCTGTGTCTGTGGGGTTGCATAGAGTCAGACACAACTTAGTGACTGAAGAACAACAACAAATGTGAGTTAAGTGAATCAAATATACCATCCAGTAAGGCTTTTTATAAATGAAAAGAAGCAAGTCAGTGACACAGGCTTAGAAAAGCAAAAGTTTAAATCTGAAAATAATAGCCATGGTAGCTTGAGTTTCTTATACACAGATTCAGTTCAGTTCAGTTCAGTTCAGTTCAGTTCAGTCGCTCAGTCGTGTCCGACTCTTTGCGACCCCATGAATCGCATCACGCCAAGCCTCCCTGTTCATCACCAACTCCCAGAGTTCACTTAGACTCGCATCCATTGAATTAGTGATGCCGTCCAGCCATCTCATCCTTGGTCGTCCCCTTCTCCTCCTGCCCCCAATCCCTCCCAGCATCAAAGTCTTTTCCAGTGAGTCAACTCTTTGCATGAGGTGGCCAAAGTACACAGATTAAGAGACCCTTAACTCTGCAAAGTTGAGCTAGCACAGAATCTAAAATCTTACTGTAGATAAGAAAAAATAGAGGAAGGAAATTTAAGATAGGAAAAAATAGAGGAAGATTTTCACAGACTCAGACAAAGGTCTAGGCAAGAGTGGAAAATCAATCTTATTACAGTATAAGAAAGTGAACATTAAGAGATATCAGTCGGAGAGAGAAAGTAATGCATGTTGTTTCCATGTAAATAGAGTAAAAAAAGTAGACTTAAGTGAACTCTTGACTATTGGATACCTAACCAGTGGAGATAGAGGAATCAAAAAACACAAAGGTATTAAACTTGGTGCCTGGAAGGATGATTACAGAGAGAGAGGTTAGTGGAACCAGAAGACTAATTTAGTTCAGCAAAGTGACTTAAGAATAGGTTTATGAGAGCCTTATATTTCATATCAAAGTTTGTGTATTTTAATTTGCAGGCAATGAGGAGTGGATGAAGGATGGTGGGCAAGAGAATCAGATGTGCAGAGCACGGTTTTGAAAATTTCACCATGCATTCTTATGCAACACAGCTTAGAGAAAAGAAGTGCCAACAAGTAGAAAGGCTAATTGTGTGTGTGTGTGTGTGTGTGTGTGTGTATATGGCGGTGGTTTAGTCGCTAAATCGTGTCTGACTTTTGCAAACCCATGGACTGTAGCCCACCAGGCTCCTCTGTCCGTGGGATTTCCCAGGCAAGAATCAGTTGTCATTTCCTTCTCCAGGGGATTTTCCCGACCCAGGGCTCAAACCTGCATCTCCTACATTGCAGGTGGATTCTTTACCAATGCATGCGTGCATGCTTGGTTGCTTCAGTTCTTTCCAAGTCTTTGTGGCTCTGTGGACTGTAGCCTAACAGACTCATATGTCCATTCTTCAGGCAAGAATACTGGAGTGGATTACCCTCCAGGAGATCTTCCTGACCCAGGAATCAAACCCACATCTCTTATGTCTCCTGCACTGGCAGGTGGGTTCTTTACCACTAGCGCCACCCAGAAAGCCCTCTTTATCAATATGTACTATAAAACTGGTGGGCTGCAGTCCATGGGGTCGCTGGGAGTCGGGCACGACTCAGCGACTTCACTTTCACTTTAAACTTTCATGCATTGGAGAAGGAAACGGCAGCCCACTCCAGTGTTCTTGCCTGGAGAATCCCAGGGACAGGGGAGCCTGGTGGGCTGCTGTCCATGGGGTCGCAAGGAGTTGGACACAACTGAGTGACTTCACTTTCACTTTCACTATAAAACGATATGCACACATGTGCTGTAATTCTATGAGTAGTGTATATAAACACTTCTAAACAATTAATCACTAATTTCCTTCTCCATTCTTTCATTTTTACTGTATCTTCTTCCGGAAAGAATTGAAAATGCTTATACTTTGTCATCTAGTTTCTGTATTATTCTGTTCTCCCCAGTTGTATGGCTTGTTTAACATTTTATCACAACTAAACAAGTTGGAAAGATAAACTTATATTGTCTTTGAAAATAATATGTTATTTGTGTTGATTTGTTTGACCATTTTCACTATATTCTTTTATTTGAGCTATGATTTTGAAGGACCATTCTTATATACTTGAATTTAGAAGTTGATTAAGAGTTTTGGACTGTGATTAGAGCCTTGAACAGAAATAGGACCTAATTTCTAAAATAATATTTGAAAATTTCCCATGGAACTTAATGTTTATGACTATAGATCAGTAGTCACTGAAGAATTTGCTAAGGAAGTGGCAGTGAAAATGAAGAGAGAATGATGCATTGGAGAGGTAGCTTTGACTATGCTTGTAGACTAAGTGGGTTTTAGAAATACAGGAAAAGTAATGGTTACTTTTTAACTTGAAGGATTAGGAGAGTGGTTTTGACCTCGTAAAGAAAGGAGGATCAAAAAAAGAAAAAATTTCAAAGAAGATTTATTTTATATTTGAATAAATGGAATTTGGTTTGGCAGAGAATTTTTTATACAGAGGCTAGCAAATTTTCTGAGGGCGAAGGGAATTAAAAGGAGACATATGTTGAAAGAAATACTCTTGACCATTTCAAAATCAGTTGCAGAATTATTTCCTTGTTGTTTAAACTGCCACAATAGTCATTCTGATAATGGTAGGATTTGTGTAACAGTTTTTCATGTGAAAGCTGACACTCAGATAAGCAGTTGCATGCACCATGCATCATAGCAGTTTTACTAACACATATCTGTCCAGAAAACCCAGGATTTAGAAACAATAATAAAATTGTTCCATGTGTATGATATGCTTCCATGGCTGTTTTGTGTTTTTTTTTTTAAATAAATGAGGTCAATGTAAATGCAATTAGATAAACTCACTCCAAAATACTTATCTCGTTGCAACACAAAGTACAGATTCAGGAATATCAACTACTCTTACTTATTAAACATCAAATCTAGTTGTGTAATTTTTGAAGTTATTCTTCAAAATAATGGAGGAAATAATAGGCAAAATTATTTCTTAATATACACAAATATGCCAGACTATAAAAGAACCTAGATTTACTATGGCATGGTTTCCAAATTGCTTGATATATTTTTTGTACTTAATTGTAACTTAAGTATTAGCATATATTCTCATTATATTCTGTGATTATCCTTTAAAATAGTTTAACTTTTAAAGCAAATTTTACTGGTATTATTAGGTACTTATTTAAATAATTTGAGATATGAGAACTTTAATGTGAGAGTATATTCTTAAACAGAATTATGGCTTGGCTACTTTTAAGAGGAAAATTTGGAAATTTTCTCATGAGTTCTTTTTTTAATATATGTGATTGAAATATGCTATTGAACTTTTTTTCCATTTTAATAAGTGAATGGTCATATAGCTACAGTTAAGTATAACTGAAAAAGTGTCACATTATCAATATGTATAGGTTAGAAAGTTAAACTCAGTAGCAGAGATAAAGATCCACTTTGTTATTTGGGAAAGCTAGATAATATATCATGAAGAATAACCCCAATCCAAATTTTAGCACTACTGTATGATTTCATAGTGCTCTGTCTTGCGCTAGAGAAGTCTTCTTGTCCAACCTTGATATAATTGCACTCTGTGCATAAGCAGTAACCTCATTTGGGCCATGAATGTGAATCAACAGAGTAAAACATACCACATTTGACCTTGCCATAATGACAAAACTTTAGATATTTAATATTGTATTGCTTATTGAATGTAATAAATTCACTTGGAGATAACATAACCATCTTCATCTTTAAAAACATAAATGAATAATGAATTTTATCAAAACAAGTGTTTGAATCATCTTGTAAATGTTAATGGCCTTAAGATTAAGTTAAATAGAGGTGATGTGAATAAATTACACTGACATAAAGGGTAAATTTATGGTGCAGATTTAACTACATTCTGTTACAAATTGTGCCTGGGGAGTTTTATAGTTTTGTTTTCAAGGAGGTGGAATTACTAGGAACTGCATCAGGAATACCAAGCATTATGAGCTTGAGGAATCTCAAATTACTATTATGACTCTTCTCTGCTACCTAGCAATGATCAAATATTCAAGTAAAAACCCTATTAAATAGGAAGTAAAAACTAAGAATTGTGGTTAGTAGAACTTAACATGAACCAATATTCTCTCAAAATGCTAATGCACCCTTTGGTTTCATAGAAAATTTAAAAAATAATAGGTTTACAAAGAAGGAGAGAACTAATAATTTTTTTGAATTATAATGTGACTCAACCCACATGACTTTTGTTGTATTTAGTCCTTGGAGCTAGGTTCAGAACAGAACTGATGAACATGAATAGCTCCACTAGAAGGCAAACAACAATGTAATGAATCAAAAATGACTTCAAATATTAACCAAGGAAGGAGAAAAGTGATGGGACCAACTGAAAAGCCATCAGAAAGCAGATGCGCTTAACTCATGGTTGTCCCTGCTTTGAAGACAAGCGCAGCCTTTTGTTTGTCACTGGAAAGGTTCAAGAGAAGTTAAATGAACTCATTTCAAGAAAATTGTGTATCAGATATTATGTTAAGTAGGGGGATCATATATAAATTACATATAATCTTAAATTCTTTAATTATTTGGAGATTATATATGTGTTTATATTAAATTTTACTTTTAAATGTAAATTCAACTAAAAGTCCAATTTCACCTAATTTAAATAAAGACTTCTCTAGTACACTTGTTACATCTTAGAAACTTCACCTGGTTTATTACTGATCTTCCCAATAATTTGTAAAATGTTATTCTGTTTTGCAAATTAGAGCTTCAGGGACAATAAACAATGTTTCATAGCTACTAATTGACAAACCTGAGACTTGAAGCCCGTCCATTTCACTACAAAGGCTGTTTTGGTTCCACTTCATCCCTTATCTCCCTTATAGTATGTATATAGAGTAATAAGACAATTTGATTTTTTTTTCTTTCCAATTTTTTTGGTACTATAGAATTGTAATCCTGCTTAAATCTAACATATCTAATTTTATGGTATACAGAAGAATTAATGATAACAGATTCAAATAACTTCAGAGTCTTCCTGTGACATGGAATTATCCCATAAACATTGACCTAGCACTATCAAATACATTGGGTGAGAATTCACAAACTTTCCTGAGTTGAGGAGTTTTGACTGTGACTTCGTATGTGACTTAACAACCATACTGACGCAATTTTTCTGGTGATCCATTTTCATGATCAGGCTCCAAACTTCATATGATTTCCATAGCTCCACCAGGGAAGCCCAAGAATACTGGAATGGGTGGCCTATCCCTTCTGTAGCGGATCCTCCCAACCCAGGACTTGAACCGGGGTCGCCTGCACTGCAGGCGGATTCTTTATCAGCTGACCTACCAGGGAAGCCCAACTCTATTGTTATACCAGAGGAAATAATTATGAATTTGGTTTCATAATTATTTGAAATGTGTATGTCTAACGAACAAGAATATATGGATCAGTGTCCAGGACAGTATTCATCTCCAAAAACCATTGTTAACTTGAAATACAAGCTTCTACTTCTGAAAAACATACCTTACTTATTTTTAAGATAAAGGCCATTCAGTGTCAGGGAGCTCCCACTCAAGGTGAAAAATTATGTTACAGTTTTTCCCAGTTTACTCTCCTTTGAAAGAATGGGAGTAAAAGCGGAAACCACTGCTTTGCTTTTCTCACAGCGGTGACAGCAGGGGTTGGAAGAGAAGCATTAGAAAGTGATGGCGTTAAAATGGGATTGCATTTGTCCCAGTCATAAACTCATCCAGAATGTGTATTCACAATGAATTCACAATTCTAAAAGTTGCATGTGTTTTTGTGTTCATTGCAGCACTGTTTACAATAGCCAGGACATGGAAGCAACTTAGAAGTCCTTTGACAGATGAATGGATAAAGCAGATATGATACATATATACAATGGAATGTTACTCAGCCACAAAAAGAACAAATTTGAGTCAGTTGTAGTGAGGTGGATGAACATAGATCCTGTTATATAGAGTGAAGTAAGCCAGACAGAGAAAAACAGATATCATATATTAAATCTAGAAAAACTGTATTGATGAAGCTATTTTCAAGGAAGGAATTGAGACAAAAATGTATAGAACAGACTTTTGGACACAAGGGGAAAGAGAGTGGAATGAATGGAGAAAGTAGTATCAACATATATACATTATCATGTGTAAAATAGATAGCAAGAAGTTGCTCTATAACACAGGGAGCCCAACTTGGTGCTCTGTGATTACCTAAATTTGTGGTATGGAGGAGGGGAGGGAGGCTCAAGAGGAAAACGATAAATGTATAATTATGGCTGATTCATGTTGATGTACAGCAGAAACCAACACAATATTATAAGGCATTTTTTCTCCAATTGAAAAATATTTTTTAAAGAAAAATATTATTTTGGCTATTGGGGCCTTTTGTACTTCCATGCAAATTAAAACAATTTTGTTCTAGTTCTGTGAAAAGTGCCAATGATAATTTGATAGATATTGTGTTCAAACTGTAGATTGCCTTGGAAAGGATAGTCATTTTGACAGTATTGATTTCTCCAGTCCAAGAACATAGTGTATCTTTCCATCTGTTGTGTGTTATCTTCCATTTCTTTCATCAGCATCTTATAGTTTTCAGAGTACAGATCTTTTGCCTCCTTAACTAGGTTTATTCCTAGTTATCTTATTTTTTTGATCTGTTGGTAAATGAGCTTGTTTCCTTAATTTCTCTTTCTGATACTTTGTTGTTAGTATGTAGAAATGTCCAAGGTTTCTGTATATTAATTTTGTATCCTGCAACTTTACTGAATTAATTTATTAGTTTGAATAGTTTTGGTAGCATCTTTAGAATTGCCTATGTATAATATCCTTATTTAACTTATATGCAGAGTACATCATGAGAAACGCTGGTCTGGAGGAAGCACAAGCTGGAGTCAAGATTGCTGGGAGAAATATCAATAACCTCAGATATGCAGATGACACCACCCTTATGGCAAAAAGTGAAGAGGAACTCAAAAGCCTCTTGATGAAAGTGAAAGAGGAGAGTGAAAAAGTTGGCTTAAAGCTCAACATCAGAAAACGAAAATCATGGCATCTGATCCCATCACTTCATGGGAAATAGATGAGGAAACAGTGGAAACAGCAGCTGACTTTATTTTGAGGGGCTCCAAAATCACTGCAGATGGTGACTGCAGCCATGAAATTAAAAGACGCTTACTCCCTGGAAGGAAAGTTATGATAGCATATTGAAAAGCAGAGACATTACTTTGCCAACAGAGGTCCGTCTAGACAAGGCTATGGTTTTTCCGATGGTCATGTATGGATGTGAGAGTTGGACTGTGAAGAAGGCTGAGCACCGAAGAATTGATGCTTTTGAGCTGTGGTGTTGGAGAAGACTCTTGAGAGTCCCTTGGACTGCAAGGAGATCCAACCAGTCCATTGTAAACGAGATCAGCCCTGGATGTTCATTGGAAGGACTGATGCTAAAGCAGAAACTCCAATACTTTGGCCACCTCATGGGAAGAGTTGACTCATTGGAAAAGACCCTGATGCTGGGAAGGATTGGGTGCAGGAGGAGAAG
>SJYA01004663.1:20657-44302 GCA_006410615.1 Neotragus moschatus
AGCCTGGTAGGCTGCAGTCCATGGGGTCGCTAAGAGTCAGACAAAACTGAGCGACTTCACTTTCACTTTTCACTTTCATGCATTGGAGAAGGAAATGGCAACCCACTCCACTATTCTTGCCTGGAGAATCCCAGGGACAATGGAGCTTGGTGGGCTGCCGTCTATGGGGTCGCACAGAGTTGGACACAACTGAAGTGACTTAGCAGCAGCAGCAGGTAAGCAACTATTAATTAATTTGATTATTTTGTGATTTAAAATTTATAAAGCAAATATTCCCCTTTCAAGGGGTTGCAGAATTTGCAGAGTAAGATATATCCTTTCTTTACTGAGATACCCCCTCCTTTTTCTCTAACCAAGAAACACTATCTGATTTGCTAATCATTCATCCTTCCAAGTGAAAGTGAAAGTCACTCAATCGTGTCCTACTCTTTGCAACCCCATGGACTTTATAGTCCATGGACTTCTCTAGGACAGAATACTGGAGTGGGTAGCCTTTCCTTTCTCCAGGGGATCTTCCCAACCCAGGGATTAAACCTGGGTCTCCTGCATTGCAGGCAGATTCCTTACTAGCTGAGCCACAGGGAAGCCCAAGAATATTGAGTGGGTAGCCTATCCCTTCTCCAGCAGATCTTCCCAACCCAGGAATCAAACTGGGGTCTCCTGCATTGCAGCCAGATTCTTTACCAACTGAGCTATCAGGGAGCCCCTCTTAGTCAAACATTTATTTCTTTTTTTTTTTTTTTCCTCTCTCTTACAGCTGTGGTTGTGACTTCCAGAACTACGTTGAATAAAACTGATGAAAGTGGATATCTTTGTCTTGTTTCTGATCTTAGAAGAAATGCTTTCAGCTTTTCATCATTGAGTATGATGACACATTAGACCAAAAGGACTTAACTGTTAGAGAGAGAGAGTATTTCATCAGAAAGTTGCAGAATACATATTCTTTTCAAGTGCATATGGAAAATTCTCCAGAATAGATCACATTCTAGGTTAGAAAGCAAAGCCCCACTAAATTTAAGAATATTGAAAACATCTCAAGCATCTTTTGCAGCCACAGTTCTATGAGATTATAAATCATTTACAAGAAAAAAAAAAAAAAACTGAAGAAACCCAGACATGTGGAAGCTAAACCATATGCTACTAAACAACCAATCTATCACCGAACAAATCAAAGAGGAAATTTTAAAAATGCCTAGATGCCAGGGTCTAGCCCTGGTGGATCCAGGGTGATTTGAAGTGTGGATGGTGTTGGCGTCTTAGAAAGGAGTGTTTATTTATTAATAGAAGATTAGATTAGGAAAAGTAGTGTAGTAGGAAAATTAAGTGGAGAAAAGAGACTGAATAACTTGGTTTACGGGGAAAACCAATAAAACCTCGAGACAAGAGGTTTGCACCATCTACGTTGGGCCGCCGGCGCCCACTTGAATCTCTAAGGGTGCCTCACCTTGGGCTCCCTTTTGCGCAGGACTTAAAAAGCCAGGGCAAGTAAGTAGACGTGGTGAGCCTCCCCGCTCCAGATGGGAATCCAGCCAGAAATTAGAGTAAGAGGGAAGGAGAGAGAAAAAGAAAGAGAGAGAGACACGGGGGGAGCCAGATTTCCAAGAAACTAGTTCAAGAGACTAGTCCGAGAAACTGGTCCATCCTTTATTATTCAGAAGGCCTTTTATACACAAAGATCAATGGATAACACAAAGTTATGCAGCATTAACAGCCCAAACTCTTATCAAAACCAGGCTTTTTCTCTCTGCATATCTAACAGTATACACAAGTCTTAGGTGATTTACATCATCTTGTGGGAAAAGGGCCAATTAACATTTTATGGCTCTTTTCTGATAAGGGTTTGTTAACCAGAAGACTTATTTGTCTTGTTTTTTCCCAAAGTCTGGTGCCATTCTCAGAAAGTTACATTTTTTACATAGCAAAGATACAGCAATTTGTAACAAGAGGAATACAGTGATTTGTAACAAAGGAAAGGTAATTAACTCAAAAGTCTAGCATTGCTAACATCAAAACTACTATATATCTATTCCCATATCCCGTTTACATTGATTAACATCTTCCTAGGTGCCCAAAAGACGAAGAATAAGGAGGTCTGGCAGCAATCATTGAGTCAACAGTGAGATCCTGTCATCAATAGGATTTTTGGCTGTATAGAAGAGGCTCTGTAACCTTAAATACTTAAGCTTCGTGCCTCTCGCAGTTGGAGGCTATAAGCAATTCACAAGCTGTAAAAAGGTCTGGGAAATTTAGGTAAATGAAAGCATTTAGAGCGCTATCAGAGGGGGTTGAGCTGAAACACTCCTTTCAAATGCAGAAGACTAAAGCCCTGAGTTAACTTTTTCCAGAGAATGTCAGAAGAATTAGAAAAAAGTACAATGTCAGGCAGATTCTTATTTTCTAGGTACATGCTTAAGAAATGCCAGAAAGAAACTCCGAGACTCGAATCATCCTTGCCCATCGAGTCTGCCACATGACAATGTCATGGGTGGAATCCTCACGCTGGCTCCTGGCAGCAGGCATATTCGGGTTTCCTTATTTCTGGGGTGTAGATGCTCAGGGAAACTCAGGGGGAGTCTCTGAAATACGAATCGCCTTGCCCATCGGATTTCTGCCATGTGACCGTTTCACGGGTGGGATTCCCACGCTGGCCCCTGGCACCTAGAGACAAATGAAAATGAAAACACGATGATCCAAAACATTTGAAAGTGAAAGTGTTAGTTGCTCAGTCATGCATGCCCAACTCTTTGTGACCCCATGGGCTGTACCCTGCTAGGTTCATTGGTGCATGGACTTATCCTGGCAATAATACTGAAGTGAGTAGCCATTCCCTTCTCCAGGGGATCCAAAACTTTTGGGACTTAGCAAAAGCAGTTCTAAAAGAGAAGTTTATAGTGATACAAGATTACCTCAAGAAATAAGGAAAATCTCAAATAAATAACCTAACTTTACACCTAAAAAAAAATAGAGAAAAAAACAAGCCAAACTGAGCAAATGAAAAGAAATAATGAAGATCAGAGTAAAAATAAAATAGAAACTAAATAAATAATTTAAAAGATGAAGGAAACTAAAAGCTGGTTCTTTGAAAACATAAACAACATTGATGAACTTTTAGCTAGACTCATAAAGAAAAAAGGAAGAGAGCCGGAATTAATCAAATAAGAATGACTTATAAGGCTAGGTTAAAAAAAGACACAATTCAGCTTCTGCCCATTTACCTCTCTTGAGACACATGCTTTGGAAGCTCTTAGTAGACAAATGAGAAATCTGGCTACCATAAAAATTTCTGGCTACATAGAACACACAGAGACCTCTCAGCAATGGAGCTATCCAAGGAGCTCCAGATATTCTAGCCTCCAACAATTTGAATCTTTCCAATGTCAAGCACCAGATGTGTGAATGAACAAAAAACTTCAGATGATTCCAGCCCGTATCTTTCAAGCTCCCGCATATAATTGAATAGGCAGAAATTAGGTGTCCTTCCTAAGTCTTGCCAAAATTGCAGATTCATGAGCAAAGTGATATACCCTATAATTCCAATTGCGTTATTACTATGAATCCAGTTTCTTACCTCTTGGCTCAGAAAGATCACTCTGTTCTGTTTGATTTAACCTCCAACTGCTGTAATCCTAATGTGCGTCCATGGAGAATGCCTAGGTAAATATGACACTCTAGTGCATCTCCTTTCTCACAAATTAAAGTCCTGCACTTTTTTATAGTTGTGTGTGGCAGAAAGGTTAGTTCAAAATCAGTTACTCCATATCACAAGAAGTGGGGTTTTTATTAAGATAAATTTATAATACACTTATTTACTTCGATTATAATAAAATTCAAGGACAATCCCCTGTTGGACAGGAAAATGATTGTATTTTGGAGTCTTTTAAATTATAGGAGATTGCAGGTGACTTCTTGGTGATTTTAATCATATAAAAAACTTCTTTTCATCTGTTTCAGTCCAGAAAAGTAGCAATAAATAGCATGTGAAAATTAATATTTCCCCCTTAAAAAATGAAAAAATATATTTTGAGAGTTTACTAACATATGAATGTCACCTTCACATTTTGTGAGTACTTTAGCAGTGTAAAATCCTTCCATATAAAATTTTAATATAAAAATTTTTATCTCTGTAGCCAAAAAGTGATTAAGCAAGGTAATTATAGGTAGACTGTCACTTTTCTACAAGATGTTTAAAAACATTATTTTGAAGTTTTCCCATTTTGCATAAAACTCAATTAAAGTTATTACTTAGCTTTTTTTTTTTTTGGAATGATTCTCTGAATTTAATTGCTACTAAACTAATTTGCTTCTCTAAACTCTTTTTGCTGTTATAATTGTAACCTATTAGTTATATGCTAAACAACCAAGGTGACACATAGCTATTCCAAATTCTGTACACAATTACGACAGTTAGAAACTGAAGCTCAGGAAAAATGGACTGTTGAAGGAAAATTTAGTAATTACTAAACTCTGGATAAAATCTAACCTTTTTATTCAAGGTATAAATCAAATTCTCAAATTGATAAGACCAAATAAAGAGTTTTAAATGATTTTTAGTTTATCAGAATGAGAATGCAAACAACTTTGGAATAGTATCTATTTAGTGATTATTATCAGCACATGGAAGCATTTTGAAAAGTAATACTAAATGCCCTAAAAATGAAACAAAAATAAAAATATAACAACCAGAGAGATAACTGACCACATAAAAATCATATTTCTAATTAGAATATAATTCTAGACAGTGGAAAGGATGAAATCTGGAAGACTTACATAATAGTCTCCTATGCATACATGTGCAGTTGCTTCTTTGTGACTGTATGAACCTCTGGAATGTGCTGCCCACCAGTCTCCTCTGTCCATGGGATTTTTGCAGCAAGAATACTAGGAGTGGGTTTCTGTGCTATCCTCCAGGGCATCTTCCAGACCCAGGGTTCAAACACATGTCTCCTCCATTGAAGATGGATTCTTTACCACTGAGCCATAGGGGAAGCCCAAGGGGTTTCCTTGTTGCTCAGTTGCTCAGTCGTGTCCGACTTTTTGTGACCCCATATACTTGCAGCACATCAGGCTTCCCTGTCCTTCACCATCTCTTGAGATTGTTCAATCTCATGTCCATTGAGTTGGTGATGCCATCCAGCCATCTTGTCTTCTGTCATCTCCTTCTCCTCCTGCCTGCAGTCTTTCTCAGCATCAAAGTCTTTTCCAACTGAGTCAGCTCTTCACATCAAGTGACCAAAGTGTTGGAGCTTCAGCTTCAGCATCAGTCCTTCCAATGAATATTCAGGACTGACTTCTTTAGGATTGACTGGTTTGATCTCCTTGCAGTCCAAGGGACTCTCATGAATCTTCTCCAACACCACAGTTCAAAAGCATCAATTCTTCAGTGGTCCAAATCTTGCATCCATACTTGACTACTTGAAAAACCATAGCTTTGACTATATGGGTCTTTGTCAGCAAAATAATGCCTTTGCTTTTTAATACGATGTCTAGTTTTGTCATCAGAGAAGGCAATGGCAACCCACTCCAGTACTCTTGCCTGGAGAATCCCAAGGACAGCAGAGCCTGGTGGGCTACCGTCTGTGGGGTTGCACAGAGTCGGACATGACCGAAGTGACTTAGCAGCAGCAGTAGTAGCTTTGTCATAGCTTTTCTTCCAAGGAGCAAACATCTTTTGATTTCATGGCTGCAGTCATCATCTGCAATGATTTTGAAGCCCAAGAAAAGAAAGTCTGTCACTGTTTCCATTGTTTCCCCATCTATTTGCCATGAAGTGATAGAACCAGATGCCCTGATCTTCCTTTTTTGAATGTGGAGTTTTAAGCCAGGTTTTTCACTTTCCTCTTTCACTTTCATCAAGAGTTTGTTTAGTTCCTCTCCTGCTTCTGCTTAAATGTAAGAGAAGGACTGTCCCTATGGTGGCAGGTTGAGGAAGCTCTGGGCTGTGAGTTGAGGCACATCTTATCTTTGTTTCTAAATATCTCTCCAGTTTGAAGCATTCATATTCTAATCATTAAAATAAACTTCTGCTTCTAGAAGTAAGATGAATTCTGAAGATCCTTCTGCTACAAATTAACTAGATCTTAAATAAAACATTGTTTTATTATATTGCCAGATCTAGCATTGCTAGATCCAAGAATGTTAAGGAATATCTACAAGATTAATTTCCTAGGTAAACATATTCAAATAAATTTATGAGTTTAGGATGGAGTAGATCAGTGAGCAGTAACTGGAAACCAAATTGGAAAAGTGAAGTTGTCCCCCAAAATATGAAAATATTAGTGGAGTGATAAGAGGCTAAATTCTCTGTTAATTGCAAGATGGGAAATCTGATATTTACTCATTAGTATCTTTAATATGAGCCTAAGTGAGTCCAGGTCAACAACAATCCCTTGGCTCTTAGCAGAAACCAATCTAAATCCTCTCTAGAAGATGGGAAATTCTATTTAGGCTGCAGAATTTTCAAAGATTAATCTCAAGCAAATTTATCTCACAATCAGGATAAACAAAATTACTGAAAAGGAAGCCTTTGTGACTGATATTTAACAAAAATAACAAATTTTAGCTATTTAAATTATCAGAAATTACAAAGCAACTATGAAGGAATTGGTTAAATATATATTTTTTAAAAAGAATAAAATGCAAATGTAAAGTTTTTTAAAAAATTATACAGTTTAAGTATAGACACACAATTGTTAATATTTTCAAAAAAGCAATAGTAAGTTAAATAGGAGATCAGATATAGGTGAAGGAAGAATGAGTGTACTGAAATTCAGAATATAGTACAGAAAAAGACAAAAGTATGGAAATAGAAATTTTTAGAAATATGGAGGAAAGAATAAATGTAGTATAAGTTGATGGCTTTGAAGAAATTTCCAGAAAATCAGAACAGAGAAAGTGGAAAAGAGACAATATTTGCAGAAATAATGGGTGAAAATAAAATCATGAAAAGCATCAAGCTATACATAAGTGGTGCAAAGAAAAAAATTTAAAACTGTCACTCTTTGTGATGAAACAGCACAAAACTGAAGAGGAACTTGTTAAAATTTATTTTTTGAATCAGAGTATAATTACAATGTTACGTTGGTTTTTGCTGTGCAAGAGTGTGAATCAGCTGTACGTATATCCCTTTCCTCTGGAGCCTCCCTTCCCCAGCCCACCCTTCTAGGTGACCATAGAGCACCAAGCTGAGCAACCTGTGGTATACAGCAGCTTCCCACCAGCTAGGTGTATATGCAAGGGCTATGCTCTCAATTAGCCCACCTCTCTCCTTCTTTGCCCCCGTGTCCACAAGTCTATGGTCTGGCTACTTCTCTATTCCTGTCCTGCAAATAGGTTCTTCAGTACAATTATTTTCTAGATTCCATATATATGCTTTAATATACAATATTTGTTTTTCTCCTTCTGACATACTTCACTCTGTATGACAGGCTCTAGGTTCATCCAAAGGGGAACTCTTAAAAGCAGCCAAGGAGGCAAGGTGGATCATCTACAAAGAATGTCAACACTGGGATCTGTGAAGATAAAAATACTTCTAAAAGAAGGAAGGAAAAAAGAATGACCTCAGATAGGAGGTAGGAGGTTAAAGAAGAAATGATACTCAAGTTGGTCAACATCACATAAACATTGTGTGAAGCAATAAAAATAGTACTATCTTATTTATAAGTTAAAAAAGGAATAGAAGTGAAGAAAAATCAGATGTAGTTGGGAAGAGACAGCGGTACTAAAGTGTTCTGGAGAAGTACTGAATATCTTAGTCACTTGGGAATAGATTTTTAAAAAGTTAATTGTCATTTAGCAGATGTTGTAGCCACCCTAAAGATACTGGAAATATGGTCACAAAAGAATTTGGTTCAGACGTCGGAATTAATGATGACACCCACGCACACACATGCCAAGAGCAGCTGTAAAGGTTTATCACTCGCATTATGAGGCTTTCTGGAAAGAAGAGGTTAGCTGCCAAGCCTTCCGAAATTGACATGACAGAGCCAGAAAGAAGAGGAAGCTCGCCTGGAGTTTTTATGGTGAGTAGTGGTGGGCTGGCTGAGGGTTCTTATGAGTGGCTTTGAACTTCTCACAAGTGGCCGAGGAATGAGTACCTGGGCTTTCTTATTCAGCTTGTTCAGATGCAGGGCACAGGGAGAAGAGTGAGGACTGAGGCTTAAAAACTGTGAGCAGTTCAGCATGAAAGAAAAAATGGAGTCGGGCCCTACTACAGTTCACCCCAGTCATCATGTGACTGGTGTCACATGTGTGTCCTTTAACTGATTTTAAACTTAATAAGCCATTGCAGTGCTCCATGAAGCCAGTAAAGAAGATGAAAATTCCATCAAAAAGCCTTATTCAGGAGCTCAACATTGCTTCCTCTGGGAAGTAAAATGCGTGCCTTGGTCACTATCAATGGAATCTAGAACTCTGAAGTGTATCAGGCGTGTCTCTCTTTAGTACGTGCAGAGATTCATATAACTTATAATAGGATTTATATTTTGTGCATTTGTGAAGCAAGAAATTCCAAAGATTCTGTGAAGAATCCTTGCAACCTTGTACAAAGAACAGTAATTTCTGCCATTGGTTTGTCCACACAGCCAGCCCATCGACAATGGCACAAGAGTCTGTAAGATATGCAGATGGAGCTGACTTTTCACAAGGTCATCTGTAAACCAGATGAGCGCCTGAAGTTTGGCCAATTGTGCTGACGTCCTGGTTAAAGGATAAGAAGCTGTAACTCCCCGTTAAACTCCATATCATTATGCTTACAGTGGTTGGACTCTGCTTGCTCATTGCTTTATATCAAGGGACCCCCTAAGTATCTAGGAGACCTGTGAGAGGACCTCCTCTTACAGCCTGGCATCTGGCAAGAGCCTAAAGTTAGGGGTAGCTACCCCTTCCTGCAGGTAGACTTGCTGGGGACCTAGGTTTGAGTCCATCCTGTAGTAAGGCAGGCTTGGTGGCCAAGCAGAGATTTCAGAGTACTGCTTTCATAACCCAGGAAAATGGGTATTAAGGGGGTCATGGGTTAGGGCCTGTGAGACCCTCTGTTTCCAAGAAAGCCCAGTATGTGGCCAATAGTCATCACTCTAATAATATATGAAATGGAACTGAGGAGAGCAGTTTCTTATATCAGAAGCTCATGGTCAGCTTAAGACCTTCATGAATGGCCAGTCTCCAGGAGGCATGAGAAAAAGTTGTTAAAACCTCTGCAATGAAGGAATTTCTAGGAAACACTACTGGGAGTATCTGTCGTATTGCAGTCTGAACAAATTCTATAGCCTTTTGCTAGAGGCGGCCCCATTCAAAGTGGATAACTTTGGAACCTAAGTAAAAAATTTTAAATAAAGAATATGCTTCCTTTAAAACCCCCAAAAGCCTAAAAGATATTGGGCTAGTTTAATGGGGTTGCTGAGAGAGTCAGTAACTATTTATTAACACTGTCAGGATTGGAGCTACTCTCAGTTTACAAAATAATTTTCAGAGATTTAAATGAGATGGCATCTCACGCTGGTCAGAATGGCTACTGTCAAAAAGTCTATAACAATAAATGCTGGAGAGGGTGCAGAGAGAAGGGAACTCTCTTACACTGTTGGTGGGAATGCAAACTAGTACAGCCACAATGGAGAATAGTGTGGAGAGTCCTTAAAAAACTGGAAATAGAACTGCCATACAACCCAGCAATCCCACTGCTGGGCATACACACCAAGGAAATCAGAATTGAAAGAGACACGTGTACCCTAATGTTCATCACAGCACTGTTTATAATAGCCAGGACATAGAAGCAATCTAGATGCCCATTGGCAGATGAATGGATAAGAAAGCTGTGTGGTCCATATACACAGTGGAATATAATGCGTTTGAATCAGTCCTAATGAGGTGAACAAAACTTGAGCCTATTAGACAGAGTGAAATAAGTCAGAAAGAAAAACACCAATACACTATATTAATGCATATACATGGAATTTAGAAATATGGTAACAATGACCCTACATGTGAGACAACAAAATAGACAAAGAGGTAAAGAATAGACTTTTGGACTCTGTGGGAGAAGGCGAGCGTGGGATGATTTGAGAGAATAGCATTGAAACATGTATATTACCATATGTGAAACAGATCACCAGCCCAGGTTCAATGCATGAGACAGGGCGCTCAGGGCTGGTGCACTGGGATGACCCTGAGGGATGGGATGGGGAGGGAGGAGGGAGGGAGGTTCAGGATGGGGGACACAGGTACACCCACGGCTGATTCATGTCAATGTATGGTTAAAACCACTACAATATTGTAAAGTAATTGGCCTCCAATTAAAATGAATAGATTAATTAAACAAAAAAATCAAAAAACAAATGAGATGACAAGACCTTGAACTATGTGTGGATAATGGCCATCCTTCTTTTTTGTTAGTTCCTTTGCAAGAATTTCTATGTCCTTAATGTTTGTGTCAAATATCTTCAGAAGAGGAAGTCACCAGTATGATTTCATATCTGTGCTCCAGAAGAAAATTGGATGTCATTAAGATCTCACCTGTCTAGATCATGTGTGATGGTAAGACTGTCAAATTGTTGAATAAAGATGTTGTATTAATCTACCAGGGCTGCCATAACAAAATATCACAGACTAGGTGGCTTCAGTTCAGTTCAGTTCAGTTGCTCAGTGGTGTCTGACTCTTTGCAACCCCATGAATCGCAGCACACCAGGCCTCCTTGCCCATCACCAACTCCCAGAGTTCACTCAGACTCACGCCCATTGAGTCAGTGATGCCATCCAGCCATCCCATCCTCTGTCGTCCCCTTCTCCTCCTGCCCCCAATCCCTCCCAGCATCAGAGTCTTTTCCAATGAGTCAACTCTTTGCATGAGGTGGCCAAAGTACTGGAGTTTCAGCTTTAGCATCAGTCCTTCCAATGAACACCCAGGGCTGATCTCTTTTAGGATGGACTGGTTGGATCTCCTTGCAGTCCAAGGGACTCTCAAGAGTCTTCTCCAACACCACAGTTCAAAAGCATCAATTCTTCAGGGCTCAGCCTTCTTCATAGTCCAACTCTCACATCCATACATGACCACTGGAAAAACCATAGCCTTGACTAGATGGACCTTTATGGCAAAGTAATGTCTCTGCTTTCTAATATGGTTGGTCATAACTTACAAAATATTTTCTTACAGTTATGGACACTAAAAATCCAAGGTCAGAGTGTTAGCAGGTTTGGTTTCTTCTGAGACCTCTCCCCTTGGCTTACAGACAACTGCCTTCTCACTGGTTGCTCTTCCATCTGTGTGTTTTCAAGGCCCTACACACCAGTCATATTGGATTGGGGCTATTCTTATGACCTAGTTTTACTTTAATTACCTCTTTGAAGGCTTAATTTCTAAATACAGTCAAATTCTAAATACTAGGGATTAAGACTTTATCCCCTAAGATAACATACATTGGATCATCGAAAAATCAAGAGAGTTCCAGAAAAACATTTACTTCTGCTTTATTGACTATGTCAAAGTCTTTGACTGTGTGGATCACAACAAACTGTGGAAAATTCTTAAAGGGATGGGATTACCAGACCATCTGATCTGCCTCCTGAGAAATCTGCACACAGGTCAAAAAGCAACAGTTAGAACTATACATGGAACAACAGACTGGTTCCAAATAGGGAAAGGAGTATGTCAAGGTTATTTGTTGTCACCTTGCTTATTTAACTTAATGCAGAGTACATCATGAGAAACGCTGGGCTGAACGAAGTACAAGCTAGAATCGAGATTGCCAGGAGAAATATCAATAACCTCAGATATGCAGATGACACCACCCTTATGGCAGAAAGCAAAGAACAACTAAAGAGCCTCTTGATGAAAGCGAAAGAGGAGAGTTAAAATGTTGGCTTAAAACTCAACATTCAGAAAACTAAGATCATGGCATCTAGTCCCATCACTTCATGGGAAATAGATGGGGAAACAGTGGAAATAGTGACAGACTTTATTTTCAGGGCTCCAAAATCACTGCAGATGCTGACTGCAGCCATGAAATTAAAAGATGCTTACCTTGGGGAGTATGTTTATTTTAACAATTAAATTCTTCCAATCCATGAACACAATATATCTTTCTGTTTGTGTCACATTCAGTTATTTAATCAGTTTCCCAAGCATAGGCTTTTTTACTTCCTTAGTTAGATTTGTTCCTAGGTATTTTATTCTTTTTGGTGAGATTCTTTCTTCCTTTATCTTTTGGATAGTTTGTTTTTAATTTATGTTGTATTTAGAAATACAACATGTTTGTCTAAATTTTGTATCCTATAAGGTTACCAAATTTATTGATGAATTCTAGTAGAATGTTCTATAAGTGTTGTGTCATCATATAGGATGGCTTTAATTCTTTATTTTCAATTTGGATTCCTTTAATTTAATTTTCTTGTCTGATTGTTATGACACGTATTTCCAATACTATGTGGAACAAAAGTGGAAAGAGTAGGCATCATTGTCTTATTCCTGATCTTAGAGGAAATGCTTTCAGCTTTTCATCATTGAGTATGATGTTAGCTGTGGGCTTGTCATATACAGCTTTATTATGCTGAGGTATGTTTTCTCTATATCTACTTTGTTAAGAGCTTTTAATCATAAATGAATGTTGAATATTTTGGAGTTGTTTTTGTAGTTCTTGTTTGTTCCTTTCTTCTTTTGCTCTCTTTCTTTGTGATTTGATAACTATTTTTACTATTATGCATGTATATCTATTGTAGGTTTTTGGGTTGTGGTTACTAGGAGTATTGTATAGGAATCACTTTACATATATATGCAATAATCATATATAGTACTTTTAATATATAATATATATATAATATACATTTTGATAACTATCTTTATTGTTATATGTATATCTATTATAGATTTTTGGTTTGCAGTTACCATGAAGTTTGTATAGGAATGTCTTAAGATATATGTACATATATATATTATATATAATAATCACATATAATCATTTATTATATATGTATATATAGCATATATATGTATATATATAATAGCATATATACATATATATATAATTATTATAGTTTGCTGATCTTTTAAGTTCAGATATGTTTCAGTAATCCTGCATTTTACCCCCCCATGTTTACTGTTTCTGACATTATAGTTTACTTCTTTTTGTTCTTTGTTTTCTTAAGTACTTATTCCTTAAGTGGCTATAGGTGATTTAATTCTTTTTGTCTTTCAATCTTTCTAATAGCTTTATACATGTTTTTTTGATATCCTTATTTTATATTTTCCTGTACCAAATGCAATTTTTACTTTCAGAATTTTCAAATTTCTACTTATGGCCTTTTCTTCTTCATATAGAGAATGCCCTTTAACATTACTTGTAGAACTGACTTGGTGATACAGAACTCTTTTAGCTTCTGCTTATTTCTAAAACTTTGGTTCTCTTCATCAAATTGGACTAAAAGTCTTGCTGGGCAGTGTATTCTTGGTTGTAGCTTTTTCCTTTCGTCACTTTAAATACTGTATATTGTGTCCCTCTTTTCTGGCTTGTAGGCTTTCTACTGAAAAGTCAGATGATAGCTTTATAGGAGTTCCTTTATAAATGACATTGTTTTTCTCTCACAGCTTTTAATATTTTTTTCTTATTTTTAATTTTTGCTATTTAATTACAATGTATCTGGGTGTATTCCTCGTTGGGTTGGTGCCACTTGGGATTTTGTATGATTGTTGTTCCTGGATGTATTTTAATTTTCTAAATTTCAGGAAATTGTCAGCTCTTATGTTTTCCAGTATGACCTTTGTCCCTTTCTCTATTTTCCATCTGGGATTCCTATAATGCAAATGTTAGTACACTTGATGTTGTCCCAAAGGTCTCTTAAACTGTCCTCATTTCTTTTTATTCCTTTTTTTCCCCTGTTCAGCTTCAGTGGTGTCTGCTCTTACCTCCAGCTTGCTGATCCATTTCCCTGTATTACCTCCTCTACTGTTGATTCCTTCTAGTGTGTTTTAAATAGAGAGGGAAATGGCCACCTACTCCAGTATTCTTGCCTGGAGAATCCCGTGGACAAAAGAGCCTGTGTGGACTGCTGTCCACGGAGTCGCACAGAGTCAGACACGACTGAAGTGACTTAGCATGCATGCGTGCATTGGAGAAGGAAATGGCAACCCACTCCAATATTCTTTCCTGGAGAATCCCAGGGGCAGAGGAGCCTGGTGGGATGCGGTCTATGGGGTTGCTAGCGTTGGACATGACTGAAGCGACTTAGCAGCAGCAGCAGCATGTTTTAAAAGTTTCAGTTATTGAATTATTCATGTCTATTTCATTTTTTTACATTTTTTAATTCTGTATTGAAAACTTCTTATACTGTTTATTGACTTTTCTCCCAAGTTCTTTGAACATCTTTATCATCATTACCTTTACCATTCAATGAAGCCCTTATTGGATAAATTGCTTATGTCTTCATTTTTTTTTTTCCTTTCTTCACTTATTTTTCTTTGGTGGATTTTCTCTTGTTCCTTTGTTGGGAACATAGTGCTCTGCTGGTTCATTTTGCCTGATTTGCTGCTTTTACTTCAATATATTTGGTACATTGATTACCTTTCTTGACCTTGGAGAAGTAGTCCTTTGTAAAAGACATCCTGTACATCCAGCGTCACACTCCTCTTTGGTTACCATAGCAATATGCTCTAGGGATTCCCCCTATGAGACCTGCATGGGTCCTTCTTTCATGACAGGCTTACTACTACAAGTGGTCTGTGGGTGTGGCTGGCCCCTGCCTGACTGGTTGCTGAGTCCTCCCATGTGAAGAGGATGTTGACTGCTGATGGGCCGGGCTGAGTCATGAGACAGCTGGATGCAGAGTTCTGGGGTGAGGGACATTCCGGGAGCTAGTGCTGTCCCACTGGTAGGCAGAGCCCTGTTCTGGGGTGAGTAGCTGTGGGGCTGGGGGTCCTAGATTTAGTGTTTGCCTACTGCTGGATGGGGCTAATTCTTGATATTGTTGTAGGTGAGTGAGGCTAGACCTTGGGATGGCTGGCTGTGGGATTCAGGTTTTCTCAGAGGTGATGTTGGCCTGCTCGTGAGGTGGGGCAGGGATATCCCTCAGGGGTGATATCATCCTGCTTGTGGGTGGAGCTAGACCCAAGGTCTCTGGCTATGGGGCTCTGGTGGTCCCAGGGCTAGTGTGCTGTTGCACTGGTATGTGTGTCCAAGTTCTAGGTCCTCTCGTAAACAGGGCAACTTCATCGGGTAGCTGTGGGATAAGGAGGTTTTAAGTTAGTTGCCCTACTGGGAGGTGGGAGTATGTCCCTGTCTGGTTAGTTGCTTGGCATAAGGAATCCCAGCACTGGTGCTGACAGATTGGGGGTTAGGGCCAGGTCTTAGGAATAATAAACTACAGGGAGGTTTCTGAAACATTGTTTGTTGGCACCAGTGTCCACATGGTAGAACAAACTCCCCCAAATGGCTGCTGCCAGTGTCTGTCCCAAGGAATAACTCCAGTTGCCTCTGCTCTCAAAGTCTCTCCAAGATCAGCAGGTGGGCTTCAAATAGGCTCCTTTCAAATTATTGCTTCTTCTCTGAGGCCCAGAGCATTTGAAGTTTTTGCGTGCACCCTTTAAAAACAGAATCTCTAGGGGCTTCCCTGGTGGCTCACTGGTATAGAATTTGCCCGTCAATGCAGGAGACATAGGTTTGATCCCTGACCTGGGAAGATCCCCTATGGTGCAGAGCAACTAAGCCTGTGTGCCACAACTACTAAAGCCCACGCACTAGAAGCTGTGCTCCTCAAAAAGAAAACCCACCGCAATGAGAACCCATGGGCTGCAACTACAGAAGAGCCCATGCGGCAATGGAGACCTCCCACAGCCAAACACAAATACATACAGACAATTATTTTACAAGAAGAAGAATGGAATTTCCATTTCCTGTAGCCCCCTGTCTCTTCCAAAAGTGAACTCCACTGACCTTCAAAGCCAAATGTTTTGTGGGCTCCTCTTCCTGGTGCTGGGTACCGCCTACCACAGAGGGGAGCCCAGTGTGGAGCTTAGACCTCTTGCTTCTTGGATAAACATCCTGAAGTGTAATATTTCTCCCATTTCTGGGTTGCCAACCCAGGTGACTGGGTCTTGACTATACAACATTTCTTCACCTCCTGCCTGTCTCCTTGTGGTTCCCTCTTCATAGCTTCAGCTGTAGGAGATCTTTTCTGCTGGCTTTCTCATCAATAGCAGCTCTTTAAGTCGTTGTAATTTTAGTGTGCCAGTGAGAGGAGGTGAGCTGAAGTTCTTCCTACTCTATCATCTTGGTCACCCCCCATAAGCTAATTATAACTTCTGAGTTAAACTAATTAAGCCTGTAACAGAGTCTTCACTGGACTCAGTAAACAGGGCGGAATGGCACAGGTCACCTGGTGAGAAAGCTCACCTGCAGGACACAGATCCAGTTAATAAGCAAAGCAAAAGGAGAAACAAACCTAGTCTAGATATTCAGCTCACAGGGCCAACTGTGGGCACCCCAACCCTAAACCTCTACAAAAGTTTCCTTTCTTGTCTCTTTGATGCCATTTTCAGGTCTGCCTAAGACATACTCTGCTCAGCCCAGCAAGCCTCATTATTTAAGTAATAAGCACTTTTTTAAAAGTTTTTTTTTTTTGACTCTTTAAAACTTGAGAAAACATAGCATTTATAGACATATCTCATTGTGTGTGTGTTTATGTATGTATGATGTCAACATACTTGACATATGAACCAGATTTTGGATAGGCCATCATTTTCCTGTAGAATAGCTATAGCAGTTGCTTTAGGGTGGGGCATGAGAATGGGCATTTCTGACAAGCTCCCAGGTAAGGCCTGTGGTAATAATGATCCATAGACTTTAGGTACCAAGAGTTCTTTTGTTACTTGAGTGCTTAAAATACTGAGTAACATTTTAAAAGATATATATAAATCATATAATTTTTAGGATAACCACAGAAGAAAACATGTGTAACAGTGAAAATCATTCAATAAAAATAAAATAGAAGAATAATGCAAGTACAATATATAAATGTAAGACACCCAAATATAGCAAATCCCAATATATCAGTGATCACAGTAAGCATAAATGGAATAAACTTGACAAGCAATAGAAGTATTTTGTATATCCTTTTTGAAGACCTAGAAATGTAAAGCCAAAAAGTAAACTTGGAAAAGATACACCAGGCATATTAACCAAAAAAAGGAAGAAAGTAAGGATATATATGTTAATATCAGAAAAATGCATCTGTGATAAAAGTAATATTTTGCTATAGAGAGGGTCAATATACGATGATCATAGGTTTAATTCACCAGAATTTATAACAATTCTAAACTTGTATCCACCTAATAAAATAACTTCATTATAGATGAGTACAAACAATAAGAACTCTGATATATATTGTTGGTGGGGATATAAATTTGTACAATCACTTTGTGATTCACTTTGGTAAGTATCATGACTTTATATTTAAAGATTGACAGTCTTATATTTCATATAATATGACTCTTTATAGCCACATGAATTGCTGCTGCTGCTGCTAAATCACTTCAGTTGTGTTCGACTCTGTGCGACCCCATAGATGGCAGCCCACCAGGCGCCTCCATCCCTGGGATTCTCCAGGCAAGAACACTGGAGTGGGTTGCCATTCCCTTCTCCAATGCATGCATGTGTACTAAGCCACTTCAGTCGTGTCCAACTCTGTGCGACCCCATGGACAGAAACCTATCAGGCTCCTTTGTCCACGGGGCTCTCCAGGCAAGAATACTGGAATGTGTTGCCATTTCCTTCTCCTATGTGAATTAATGCGTTTAATTATAAGCCCTAATGAAAAATTTGTAAATGTGCAAGAGCATTCATAGTACTATTTTCTGTAATAACAAAAAACTAGAGACATCTGAAATATTCATAAACAGGAAAATAGGTAAATTGCAGTATATTCATATAATGAAATATTAAGTAGCAGGAAAGCAAGAATGAATTCCTGCCACACAATATATGGCTGCATCTTAGAAAATATTTAGTGAAAAATTCAATTCATTGAAGATTTCATGTAGCATAATTCTACTTTTATATATCTCAATGACAAGCAAAAACAGATTATTTAAGGATATGTATCTGAAAAACTCTTAACAATTTTAAAATCAAGAGAAAATACATTCAAAAAATCATGTAGTGAATGCCTCTGGTAGCATGAGTTACTGAAGATGCGAGGAACACTTAGGTAGTGCTAAATTGTTTATTATGCTATTTTTCTTAGTTTGTGTGGTGGATTAATGGGCATTATTTTATTATTTTTGACATATATATGATTCTTATATTTCTTATAATCACATATTATACTACAAAAATTTTAATTTAAAAATATATGGGTCATATCCCTTCGCTAACAAATGGGAAACAACAAAGCATTGTAGGGTTTGCTATTATTATAAATAAAGAAAAATCTCCAGAGAAATAAATGATTGCCAACATTTGGAAGAAAGTTAGCTTTTAGTAATGGGAGGGTTAAGAGGAGCATGAGCACACAAGGGACGGACACGTTTGGCTTGTGAGAGGAATGATGATTAGGAATGATGTGGGTTGGGGGTGGGGGCGTTAAAGAGCCCTGAAAGGGAAAGAGGGGCGTCCTGAATGCAAAGTGCTTAGCGTTTTCCAGCCACATCTGCCTTGTAATACCATTCCTTTAATCTGAGATGTTCAAATAACTTGGCAAAATGCTGTATACCACATTTAGCATTGACTCTTCACCCCTTTCCCGATTCACAACGTACATTAACATTTTATGAACAATGCTCATTAACATTTGTGGGAAACCTTACCTGTTATTAATAGCAAGTGAAAAATGAAAACCTATTTAGTTTTACTTAACCGAACATTGCCCACTTTGACCAGGAGGCTATTTTTCTCTCTATGTGACAGCAATTCACATCTTACAGAAATGAATTTTCTTTAGAGATTGCATCGAGAAAGGCTGGCCCATGTCATTTTATCTAAAGCCAGTAGGGCTACATGTCAGAGGGAGACCTGAGGAGAACTGAGACAATTTGGCGTCACATGGGAGAGACTGTAAATAATTTAAACTAAAGATAAATCAGGCTTTGACATAGTTGCCATATGCTGGTTTACAATTCAAATGCACTTTATATTTACCTTTGTGATAATAGGCTTACTCTAAGCTTCTGCAGTAATTGGGAATATGCAAGATTGGCCTGTGTGTTTGTGTGTACAGGCACGTGTGTATGTAGAGTATTATTTGTTTCTGAGTGAACTGACAATAAAACATAACCAGCTATATCCCTTCTCAATCTAAATTTGGGAATTTAAATTATTAAGGAGGTTGATGACCTGGAACAAACAGTTCAACTGGTCAAGGATTTGGAGAAATGTAGCTGAAAAGAGCCCCCCTCTCCAAAAAAAAAAAAAAAAGACTCTTACTTCCTGTGATATGTGGTAAATGGAACATTTTAAGATTTTAATTTAAATCCTTTGTGTTTTGGGCACATAATATTCCAATAAAAGTCATTTGAGGCTTCTTCCAATCTACTTTGCAATCTTCAGTTTTTCTGTGCTATTTTTTTGTATAAAGTTGGAGAAGCAACTGCTTCAAATCAAACAGGCTGGTGATTTTTTTTTAAACAGAAATTTGCCTAAAATATTTCTGTATTTCAACGCCCTGGGTCACAGTGTTCTAGAGTGAGTTCAGGCACGCTGTAGGCAACTTTCAAATTGTTTTCTTTCTGTAGATTTTAGCAGAAGCATCTGCTAGAGTTTCAGTCTTTAGTCAATTATGTATAGTCTATTGGAAAAACTTAGTGCTTGAACATTTTTTAATCTCACTCTAAGGAATTTGAGAATTGGGACAAAATATGTGATTTACAACAGTAGAAGAATAGAAGGATGTGAATAAATGATCCTAATTAATATTCCCTGGTAATTTAATTTTTTCCTCAAATTGCCTTAAAGACTTACACAGATGTGCTGAGTGAATTCTCTTTCCCAAACTATATTCTCTAACTATGTATGTTGCTTAGATGGTATGCCTGTTTTGGACACAAGAAACATTACCATAATGGACAAGCAGTGAACTTTAAAAAAAAAAAAAGCAATATATAGCAATATTTCTGGACTTCCCTGGTGGTTCAGATGGTTAAGCGTCTGTCTACAATGTGGGAGACCTGGGTTCGATCCCTGGGTTGGGAAGATCCCCTGAAGAAGGAAATGGCAATCCACTCCAATACTATTGCCTGGAAAATCCCATAGATCAAGGAGCCTGGTAGGCTACAGCCCATGGGGTCTCAGAGTTGGACACGACTGAGCGACTTTACCTATAGCAATATTTGGAGATACTTTTATGCTTTGAATTTAGTGCAAAAAGGGGCAAAAAAAAGATAGAGAAGGACTGTACCAACACTAGTGAGACAGACTACAGAATCAGACAACTGAAGAACAAACTGTATATAAGAAACTGTCCCAATGTTAATTTCAAGTTCTCTGACATCACCACAAGGCAAACTCTGCCTTACTGAAGTGGTTGTATTTGCTTGTATTAAGAAGATATACTTTATCCAATCTGGTTTATGTTTTTATATTTTTATTTTGCTCTTGGTATTCAGGTTATACCAGTCATTTTCTTGGTATCTTGGGCAGATTTCTGCCATTAGTTTCTTAGGTGTTTTTCTCACTAATATAGCAGAGTATTATACCTATGGGACTTCAGTATGTGAGGGTTGAATAACTGTTGACCGCATATACTGGGATAGTTATGTTTTGTTATAAGACTTAATTACCAAAAAAAAAAAAAAAAACCAAAAAAAACCTCTCAGTCTTAGCTTCTGTCTTTCCTCAAAGTTCATTTTAGAAATTTTATTCATTTTATCAGTATAAAAATTTGTTTTCTTCCTCCTGATCTGTGTAAGTCTCTGGCATTAATTATTCAGAAATGGCCTTTTTCTTCTTGTTCCACTATCTGACATGAATGCTCTGTGAATTCCACTTGATCAGGATTCTGTATTCTGCCTTTCCTTTGGATGTTGCTTTTTTGGTGGGAAAAGTAACTTCATTATTGAAGTCTGAGCTGAAAATAGATTGCCCATAATTCAGGAAAAGTCTGGATGAAACTTCATGGTCAATATCATTAACTGTATCAAAGTGGCTATTTCTTACCATTTGCTCCCACTATGACATAGGTTACTCCTTCAAATTTATTGTTATTTTAATGTTCTGACCACATCAAGTTGGTTCATATTAATTCTACTTTTGACTTAAAGAAACAAAAACAGAGACATATTACGTAAGTTCCTTGAGTCCTCACAATAAAGCCAGGTTTGGTTTCTGGTTTTATAGATTGTCTGGCTCCAAAGTCTGGCTCCCACCATATCATTATTGAACTTGTGATTGTACCATCCAGTCCAGCTATTATGCTGTTATTTCTATGAGACTGTATTTCCTTTTCAGCAAAATATATGTCAGCATGGTAAAAGGTCATTGATCTGGGCATTTAAGATCTTAAACTTTAGAATCTTTCTCTTTCACTCACTCTCTCCTCACTGCCTCCCTCCTCTCATTTGCTTTAATTTTGTTTAATAATAGCAATGAGCCAATGACACACATATTTAAAAACATAACTGAATATCTGATCTGGGCTTGAAGGATGCCTGAAATGTTGTCAGATTAAGAGAGAAGGGATGGCCTGGTCAGGTAAAGGAGTAACACATGTAAACCACTGACATGTAGAAGTACCTGTTTTGTTACCATTTCAAAAAGTACCCAAATACATGAAGCTTTTAAAAGCATTTACTGGGTTTTAAATTATAAATTCTGAGTAGTACTTTGTTTAACCATTTAAACTAAGTATAGAGGAAAACACCATCATGAGAAATGGACTTGAAGCCTAGAAGATGAGTTGATTTTTAGTTAATGTTTAAACAGATTCTCATATTACTGTCATTTAGAAACACAAAACTATTATAATATTTCAAGTTCTAGGGTTGCAATGAAATTGTATTTTAGCAGGTTTTATTAAGCAAAAGATCACATATACTTATTTCTTGGAATTAATATTCAATTTTATACTGGAAGCTAGAATGTGTAAGGAAATCTTTTTCAACCCGATCTTCAAGGAGCTGTTTTAAAATAACCTCAAATGATGACTGTTTAGCAGTTAAAAAATATCTCCACATCTTGTTTTGGTATACTGTTAGAGGTCAATCTCTGATATTATCAATAAATTCCTCTTTGTTTTTAATTAGATTCAGTAGCCTCTGCGGGTGAGGTTCCAGATGACGGAGCAGTAAAGAATCTGCCTGTGAATACTAGAGACATGGGGTCAGTCCCTGGGTTGAGAAGATCCCTTGGAGAAGGAAATGGCAACCCATTCCAGTGTTCTTGCCTGGAAAATCCCAAGGACAAAGGAGCCTGGCGAGCTATAGTCCATGGGGTTGCAAAGGAATCAGATACTACTTAGTGACCAAACAACAACAACATCCTCTGAGAAGGGCCCATTAGTGTCCACAGTGTTTTACTATATCTTAGAAGCTGTGCTTCTTTTGCCTGGGGCAGGGGTCCCTGTGCCCTGGGCCAGGACAGGTACTGGTCCTCAACCTATTAGGAATGGGACCACACAGCAGGAGGTGAGTGGTGGGCAACTGAGCAAAGCTTCGTCTGCCACTCCCCATCACTTGCATTGGTGTCTGAACCCTCCCCGACCCCTGTCCGTGGAAAAATTGTCTTCCGTGAAACCGATCCCTGGTGCCAAAAAAAGTTGCTCTATGATGACCTAGAGGGGTGGAAGGGAGGTTCGGGAGGAAAGGGATGTATGTGTACATATGGCTGACTCACATTGTTGTATAGCAGAAGCCAACACAACATTATAAAACAATTATATTCCTAGAAAAAGAAAAACGTTGGAGACTATTGTCCTAGATCACACAAAATTGGCTTACAGAAAGAAGCCTGGTATAGATTTCAGCTCCCATCCCATTAGCTGGACATATCTGTGTAGGGAAAAAGGTACACAAGCAATCTTACCTGTGGAGACTGTTAAAATAAAGACTACTGGGCTATTCACTTCAGTCACTCAGTCGTGTCCCACTCTTTCTGACCCCATGAATTGCAGCACTCCAGGCCTCCCTGTCTATCACCAACTCCCGGAGTTCACTCAGACTCATGCACATCGAGTTAGTGATGCCATCCAGCCATCTCATCCTTTGTCCTCCCCTTCTCCTCCTGCTCCCAATCCCTTCCAGCATCAGAATCTTTTCCAAATGAGTCAACTCTTCGCATGAGGTGGCCAAAGTACTGGAGTTTCAGCTTTAGCATCATTCCTTCCAAAGAAATCCCAAGGCCGATCTCCTTCAGAATGGACTGGTTGGATCTCCTTGCAGTCCAAGGGACTCTCCAGCACCACAGTTCAAAAGCATCAATTGTTCAGCACTCAGCCTTCTTTACAGTCCAACTCTCACATCCATTCATGACTACTGGAAAAATCATAACCTTGACTAGACGGATGTTAGTTGACAAAGAAATGTCTCTGCTTTTGAATATGCTATCTAGGTTGGTCATAACTTTTCTTCCAAGGAGTAAGCGTCTTTTAATTTCATGGCTGCAGGCACCATTTGCAGTGATTTTGGAACCCAGAAAGATAAAGTCTGACACTGTTTCCACTGTTTCCCCATCTATTTCCCA
>SJYA01004664.1:1192-19083 GCA_006410615.1 Neotragus moschatus
CGCATGTAGTCTGTATATATAAATGTACAGGCATTCAAGCATTGTTTGGCGCGCCCTTTTTCGTATTCCTGCCGAAGAATTACTAAGCCGTAAAGCTGTGCTCCCGCGCCGCGAATGAACGCAGCCAATAGTCACCCGCAGGTCTCGGCGAGCCGCTCAATGTACATCGCTCATTGCTGCCTGAGTTTATTCCGCCCGTCAGAGTCGGCTCCCTACTGTTTCTTTTTCGCTTCAGAAGCACGAGTCCGTGCTTAGCAGCCCCCTCTTTCCAGCATGTAGCTGCTTACGATGCGCAGACTGCGCGAGCACCTCCACAGCTGATCCTCACGTACTACTCTACCCACGCAGGTATGTGTGTGCTCACTGACAAGTGGACGTCTTTCATTCGTCGCACGCCGAATCGAATAAGACAAACAAACGGCTGTGAGTCCCGCTTACGCTAGGAACCGTCGAGCACCCTGCGGCCAGCCATATTTGTCACTCTATAACAATCGCACTCCTCGCAGAATGTCGTTGAATCTGGGAGCATGATTTAATTCGCTCTCCAGAGCAAAGCATACCAGTAAACGCTCGGGTCTGGCCACAGGGGTATAGTGTCCATATGTGTTGCGTAGACTACGTAGCACGCGGAGTACGAGTCGCGCTACCGCATCTAAATATCGGAGGGACGAACGGAACTGACGGTATGCCCCGCACGTAAGTGCCATGTTCATACCTTGCTTGTGAAACGCAGATGATCACGCACGCTTGCCTTTCGACATCTGCGCACGCATACGGCAAGGCGGTGCGTTTGACAACGCGTTCGCACACGCGGCGTAGATACCAGGCGACCCCTTTACGTATTTACACGATCTGGGATGGAGCGTCCACAGTGGGCCTGTTGTCTCTTCTACTTGTTGTTAAGGAGTGCCTGTGCGTCCACAGTTTCCACGACTAAGGCCCATGCTGCTTTGTCTGTTACTATTCCGTCGCGCATGCAAAGACACCCGAAAATATGCATCTATGTTCACCGTTTCCGCCACCTCGTAAGACACAGAAGTAGTGCTAACCTGTAAAAAGCGCCACCATTGCAGCGCGCATGCCGTGATTTCGCGCTACACTACGACTGGACCGGTCCTCCCCTGTCGGCTCAATCTACTCCTAGGGCCGCAAGACAGCAATAGATGTACGCACGTTTCGCTTACGCGAAGAGCTAGTGGTGTGGACGCGTGCCACTAGCCGTGGCACCAAGGCGGGAGGACGTGGCACGGGTTCCACTTTTCCCCTTGTGTTAGTAAAAGAAATTGCTCCCGAAATTCTGTCTACCGCAGCCAGCTGCGCGTACACTCCCTTCGCGCCGCACGTGCTGGCGCGCGGTGGCCTCTCCTCTACTTCTCTCTTTTGCAGTAGTCTCACGCATTGTGACCTTCACGATGGCCCGCGTGGATAGAATGGTAATAATATGATATGGGTACGTTCCTAGGAGAGACGCGCGTTCACTATGTCGGCCGTACGCAAAAAACGTAAGTATGCCAGGGGCAGTGTGTAAGCACGACGAGACAGAAAAGCAGAGGGCGAGTAGTAGAGACGCCCCGCCGTCCACGTGGTCCTCATGCTGCGTTATTGCCCATGCGGACGACGGTAACAGCGGTGTTCATTTATACTTGTTGTAGCGGAAGAGAGGACGGCGGACCATGTGGAACGCTTGGGCGCCCTCGATACTTCCATCGATCTGGGTGCAGTCCCCCTATCACCACCGAAGCTCATACTGGGTACGCTGCGCTTACTCAGCCTCTCCGGAGCGCAACCCTCGGGCTACGCGCCCGGGACTAATTCCTGTCAAAAGTGTGTCTCGCAAGGCATGTTGCTATCGCGGTTACACGCTTTGCCTGTCTAGAACACATTCTACGAGCGAGCACACCGCTGACAAACCCCACGCTACGTGCGAGCTCGAAAAGCACCAGCGACAGTAAATTTGATCCCCAACCTTGACGAGGATTACCTTCTTTGGAGGCTTCAATTTTCGGCGAGGGCAGTCGGACAACGAGGCCAGCACATGAACAGCTATGTTCTGTCAGCGCAGGAACTGACTGCGCTCTCCCTAGCTCTCCTTTGACTGGTGCCAACCTTCCTAGAAGTCGAGACGTCTGAGGAGAAGCTTCCTTCTGTCGAGAGTGCCGCTGCCTTCCAAGCCGCAGAGCGTCTTTTCATGTTAACGCGGGTAGGGCCAACCAGCGGCATTGCTTTACCCACGTGAACGTCCCCCGTGCGCCTCCCCTGGGTAAGCAGACGCACGACTATATCGCCTTCTGCTGTAGCTGGCCCTCTGGTGAGCGTTTTTTACGTTGGGAAGCCCACGTGTGACGTCTGTGCTGCAGGGCCAGACACGTGTGTACTGTCCACCACGAAGCTTATTTGCAGAGAGGAGGCAGACGAGGCCATGATCGTCTTCAGCTGCAGCCCCCCTGGGATAGCGCTACCTAAGCAGAGAGCTGTAGTGCATGATCCGACTTGTGAGGTGGAAGTCAGTCTACAAGCCGTGATCCCCGGCGCGGTGCGCGGGCCCGGCGATATCGAGGGAATTGTCGCACCGGCGGTCCCGCCGCTGCTGCGACACAACCAGGGTTTCTGCATTCTCTGCATCCCCTACCCAGGTAGAGAAGAAGACCGGCGCAGGCTTATTAACGACGTGACCGGCAAAAGGGCTGACTCTGACGTCGTGGGCATCGCGGCTCGCATCGCTGCGGCGCAGGGAGTCGGGCTCGCTGCTGTGGGCCTTCTGCGGGTAGTATGACCGCTAGCTGTTGCACGCAGTGGGAGCAGCAGCCACTAGACCGTCGTTCTGGCCTTTAAATGGGAAATGAGTAGATACAAGATTCCGTGCGTGAGTGGGCGTCTCGGCATATATCATCGCTAGACAGGGCCTAAATGACCTGCGGTTGTAAGTAAGCTAAGATCCGCGCAGAGGACTAATGCACATCCGTGCGTCGTATCGTAGACGAAACGAGCGCTGAAGAACGGGCTCGTCGCACGTGTAACGGATAGAGGAGCCGAAAGCCACATTCTGCCAAAAGGCCGCGTCAGCAGTTCTAGCCTCGAGAATTCGAAGCCATCGAAAGCCAGGGTCTGCGAGGGGGCTCTCAACCATTTCAATCTCAAGTATCGACGCCAGCAAAGGTCACACTGTACAGATGGCTGTGCCATTGATTTCATACTCGGCACATTGATTAGGAGAGTACGGCCGTAGCCACGGTCTCTGCGCTTCTGAAGCACCGCAGGCTGATGACCCGGCCGACGGGCAACAAGCTTCTCGCAATTGCGGGCTCGCCGGTCTCGACTCGTCAGAGGAAAGCCGCGCATGACCGGTGAACGCTATAAACCTCACACCGACTACTGTGAAAAGAGAGAGCGCGTGGTACGAGGGAGCCGGTCTCCGGAGCAGCTCACGGCTCAGCCGCCGGTCTGGTCGCAGCGCTGTCGGTCACAACCAAGGCGAAGTCTGACGGCCGCAACTCCTTTGAGACGTTCCCTCGACCTGCCGACGCGCACACACCCGCATTTGTGCGCTGCACTCGATACGACCACGCGCCCGGTAAAAAGCTCGTTCTGCGCGCCTGCAAAGAGCAACGCTCGGCGTTTTCTTGCAGGGCAGTCTAGTACAGCGCTGCCGGGTCACTACTGAATTATATGCGCTGCATGTGGCCACAAACAGCACATGCACCGCGTCTACGTCTAACAAGCTAGCGGACAAGGCACCCACTGCAGGCTTTGCCACCAAAACTCCAGCTTAAAAGCGGCCTGCGTCTTGGTGGACGGTGCCCCTGCCCAGGGCTCGAATAATGCTCATAGAGGGCACCCCGGTAGATGCCTCTTGCACGCGACAGATGTCTGCCAAGAGACACAGGGTGTCCATCGCGCGGCAGCCGCGAGGAGCACGCGCACGAAGAGTCCTTCGAGTACTGTCGCCACGTTGCATGTTGGGTTACCGACCGTCGTACACACATGCACAAGGCGTGAGACAACGAGGTCTCTTCCCGGCGCGAAGGCAAGCGAGAGCGTTTTCAAGGGAAGTGCTACAAGCGGTTCATATGGACGAGGTGATTTCGACTTTACTGTGAGGGGCGGCAAAGACGCGGATCTCGCAAGGGATGGTTCTTTGGGCGTGGTTGGCGTACGGGAAGCGCCGGTAGCGCTTACTGATTGTGAAATTCGACGGAATTTCCGCGGTGGCTGTAGCATTGTCAGTCTCGGCCGTCTCGCTTTGTATGGTGCGTCCCCAATGAGTGAGCTCTGGCATATGGCGGGCGCAGCCTCGTGCCCGATACTGTCCAGTGCATATCGTGACCCGGAGCTGTGCTTGTCTTGGCCGCGCTGACATTTCGGGTGCCGAGCTAACCGGAGTGCTGTGCAGGGTCGCTACATTCAGCAGGCGGGCTTGATGACACCTCAGAGATGCGCACATTATTGTATGTGTGCCATTCTATGCGTGGCTGCACACTGTTGACATCAACGCAGACAGCCATGACCGCGCCTGGCAACCGCCGCGGGATTTCTTGGGTGCACCAGATGCTAACCAGGACGATACTCGCTACCAACGCTGCACGCAACCTTTTTGTGAAGAGCCTGACCCCTGGCAAGTCAGGGATTAGCCGGACAGGAAGGCAAGTTTAAACCATATGCGCTGCCGACGCTGCACGCAACGTTGTTGTGAAAACCCTCACCTCTGGCAAAATAGGGATTAGACGCACAGGAAGGCACGTTTATACCGTATGCACTGTCAATTTCGCAGGAGTCGTACCAGGACTGAAGGAGAACTGGTTTACGTGCGGGTGTCGCTCCGGGCAATTCAAGGGCACGGTCGAATGGAATCCGCCGTTACCTTCGACGGTATCCTCACACTGCGTTCAGCGGCACTTCCAGCTTGTAGAATTGTGAAGGGTGAAGTCACGAACGCAACTCGTACCGCGGCAACGGAAGATCGGAGCTACTGTGCGTTCGGAACGTGCACGTCAATGCTATGTAGCAAATGTTCCTGTTCCTGGAGCAACGGGCAGTGATAATATGCGGGAGCGGTTGTCAGGTCAGGTGGAGCGCAGTCCTACGCGTAAAACAGAGGTAGCCCTCGCAGCGAAGACCCTAGCATGCAGGTGGTCACTGCACATTCGCAGCTGGAAGAGAAAGCCAGCTAACAGTGCAGAGGCGTGCAGGCCTGAGAGGACGTCAGTTCGCTGCATAATTACTCTGTATTCACGTGTAGTCGGGCCGTGAGTCTGATATACTACATTTCGAGCAGATTCTTCTCCATGCAGAGTCGCGTGTGTTCCGTTCTGGAAGTAGCGGCGGCACGTGGTGGTGCGACGCGTTGGGCAGGGCACGCGCCGTTGCGTACCGGATTAAAAAAGAATTGTCGTTAACCGACAAAAAACGGCGGACGAATACCGATGCCGGGGAAAACTAGAATAAAGCAGCTCGGCTCCAAGGTCCCCGATTTACCTACACCACCGTCTTGCTAATTAGAAGGCACGGCCGCTGGGAAGCTGTCTCCGCGTGGCGTTTGTTAGACGGCCAGAGCCTGCTGGGTGCTGCACCTTCGTGGGTACATGCTCCGCCTTTGCATGAGCTGGAGTCAGGTGCATCCGTTTGCATTGGCGGAGTAACTTCAGTGAGAGTAGAGGTAAAACCTTACGGCCGCAATCTTTTGCTTATTGCGGCCTGCAACTGCTCTGCTTGCTCAATTAGCGAAGCGTGGGCGAGGTGGGTGCCCCGAAGGCGGAGCACAGAGACGCTCCCCCCGTCCTCGCCTACGGCCAGTATACTCCGTTTCGGAGAGAACCTGCAGATGCGAAGACACACAACTTGTTGACCTAGGGCGCGTTGAGACTAAAGAGTCCGTGCTTGGCCGCAGGTGACCTACTGCATTGCTGCTGCGGAAGGGACGGGGGTATGAGCTGCAGTTCCCGAGTATTAGACCCCACCTTCAAGCAACGCCTACGCAGCGCTTGAACTCGCTCTCAGAGTGCCGTCTGTGCAGCGCTATGTACACTGAGGCGACGGGCTCGTCCAGCACAATATTATCATGCCCTTGTTCCGCCCCGTGAACTCGCCGCCGGCGCCGGTTCGAGGTTACAGGCTCACCTCACACTGGTGAATGATATATGTCGGGAGCCGCAACCTGCGTTTGGAGAGTACTGGGCGACCGGCTCTGCTTGCTGGCGTGACAAATCCCAAAATTTAACTTGGCCCGCAGAGGTGCACGCCGCGAAAGCTACAGAGTTTGTCGGAGACCTGCACGAATATCCATTGAACGCTGGGAAGGAGACAATAGTCTCTGCAGAGTCTAAAGTGGTTGCCAAGCTCTACATGTACGCTCGCATTTGCTCTCTCTGTGCGGCGGCCTCATGAGGACTGAACCTGTATTGGACGTGTATGCGGCTCACAACCTACCATGAGACTGGAACGAGTCTGCTTTTCTATTTGGTGTAGCGTCCTCCTTTCGCAGCAGTACTGCAGTGAGTGTTGAGAATCCATCGAAGAGAGAGCGCTGCTAGATCATCGGCATTCCGGGGGTGCCGGCAATCCGGCTGTTGTCTCCTTGTCGTACCAGGAGATATCAGTAACAGGCGCGAATGACGTTGAAGGCGGCAACGTAGCGACGGCTGATTCCGTCCTTGTTGTGGTCCACAACCGAATTGTCCCGTCGTCTGAAGAGCTAAGGAACACGTTGTTGCCGAAGGGGTTGTACCGCACCTGCGCGGTATCCGTGACACACGTATGAAGCGTCGATTCTTGTGGTTGCTTTCCCCGTTGCCATTCTGCACGCTGTGCGCGTGTGTGCGGTGTCAAAGCTCACGTCGTGTCACAAAAGGGCTGGCGCACAGGCATCCTGCCTGCGCACAGGACTCTCAGGAATTGTGGGCTGCGAACTCACCTTTGTGACTGGTGCAGTATGTCCGAGGTAGGTGTCCACATATTGCTCGTTGTAGGACGTGGAGCATCGGTGAATCAACCCTTCGTCAGTGCCAATGAGGTACGTAGAAGGACTTTGCTGGCTAATGTCAATACAAAGTCCGGTAGCATATCTAAATGCTACGCTATCCAGGCTATAGTCGTCATGACTCGCCCTCCATGAACCTTCCAGAAAGGGGTTTGAAGCGCGTTTGATAGACATCAGAACCTTTTTCTCCAGGCCTGTGCCAAACTCAAAACATGCAACCGAGCTGCAGCACGGGGCCGTTCCCGCCGCTAAAATGTGGCTGGCGGCTGCCGTCTAGAGTTTCCTTCGCCGCTCTTGCAACGGAGATACAAGCGCTTGCGCACAACGCGGCCAAGCAGCTCTACCCACATTGGGTCCTTTATGTTTTCGCGCAGCTCACCCTTTTTCAGAGCCCACTGGTTGACCGTGCCATCTCCCGCGATAGACAGTATCTGCTCTCCGGTCAAGGACTCCGGTCCTCGGTCGACCCACCGCACGTCCCATACGGCGTCGCTGTGCCGGGACGCTGCCTGACACACATTTGAGCACAAAAAGCGTGAACCAGGGGACTGCGGTGGCCAGCGACTCTTGCACGTACTCGCAAACGCACCCTGCTACGGAATGCCAACGCCCTCAGTGGTTTGTGTCACACCGCGCGTGTTCTTTTTCGTGCTCCGCTTCCCCGCGTGTGTCTTACGACCGGAACGTGCAAATTGAGGCGATGTCAGCGGACCTAGAGGAGGCAGGCAGCGTGCCGTAGCCATTGTACTAGGGTTCCGCTGCCAGCAAACGTCGACTAGAAACCGGACGTCGACGGCTGCCGCGTGACGGCGACAGCAGGACGCAACGCTCAACTTTGACAGATTACCCGAGATGAAAGAAGACGGTCGCTTTGCAGCGCTGGCTGTTCGTCTTTCTTCCTCAAGTCCCATAAGGCTATATGCCCATCAGCCATACCAGCGGCTACAAGACTGGGATTTTTCTCGGAGAAACTCAGACATAAGACACCTGCACTTGTCCGTATTTTCCGTTCCGGGTACACAGGGTTTCGCATGGACCAGAAAAGGATATGCCCGCCTGCACGGATTAGACAGCACACTGAGGGAACTCATTATGGCGCTTCCCGGCATCATGGCTTACTGGACACGAACACGTCCCACGCGAAATGCAAGACAAGTATCTCTCACTGCTGCTTTTCTCTATGACGGCCTGCGTATCGGCGTAGAATACCTCAGACCCACCGGTAGCGACTCCATCGAAAGATGACTGCGCGCGTCCGTGACCCACAGCCAGTAGATCGGCGTAGCGAGTATTCCACTCTAGACATGCGACCTCGGTAGACGAAGTCAGGCGCCGTCCGTCGTAGGAAAACACTTTTTCGAAGAACGTCGTGTTCTCTGGTGCTCGGTCTCCTGGCCCGCACTTTTCTTCGTCCTCTGAAGTAGTGGACGCATCGCTCCCGCGCGGACTAGTAGGCGCTGCGGTGCCTTCCGTATGCAGCTCACTTTTTTGGGGGATTCCTTTTGCTCTCTCAGACCCTTTCACGCGAAAAGCCGGACAGGACACAGCGGCGGCCGCCCTTACAAGCACCCGAAGTTCGTGCCGAATAGAAGACGATTACGGAAGACGACGGGAGACTGCGCACGAGCGCGAGATTATCCTGTCAGGGAGTAATCTCATTACTTGCCCAAGTGGGATGAATAGTACCCTCACCGCTGCGTGCGGGAGCGCGCTGCTTCCGTGCGGCTCGCAAGTGCCAGCGTGTGGCGTAGGCTAGACGCGTGCCTCGGATGATCCTGCCCAAACGACCTTATTCTCTTCTGTGGTTGCTCACCCCCTTCACGCACGTAGTCACAGTAAGCCATCTGTTGAGGATGGTATTTGATTTGGACGAGAACCTTGTCCACTGCATCCAGCCTGGCGGCCAGCTCCTCCTGGTTGACAGCACTTTCCCATTTGCGCCCTAAAGGCAAGTCAGGTGATGCATTCGCTGTTGCACTGCATGCGTTGTCCGCAGGAAACGCTGCCGCTCCCGTTTTTTGCAGTGAAGGTCGTCTTCGCCGGACAGTTCTCGTCGAGCCACTTGCCTGCAATGGACTTGCAGTTCCTGGAAATACCGGCGACGTACACAGTAAGCTTCTTCACCAGTTATTGTAGCGCCAACAGATATCCAGTCTACGCACGCTGAGCCTGACTGCAGAGCCAGCGAGGGTGGCCAGCGGCGCCTCCTTGATCTTGCATTGCAGCGCAGGCATCTACAGAAGCGTAGTCCAGGCTCTTGCGCGCGCCGTCTCAGCGCGTTACTGCTGGCGTGCAGGTGACAAGCTGCAACGAATACTCGTGTTTCGCAGCTTCCCCTACCAATTCGACACCCTCCCCCCTGCCACGTTGCACACCGTAGCAAACCCCTCAGGCTGCACTTCATGTAACGCACTGATGCTCGTCGTCCCTCCGCCCTTTGCTAGAAGCGCTCTAAGAGACGACTCGTCGAGACTGCCTCACCTGATCTGATGTTTGTCTTTGTGATCTCTTGCGTAAATAACGATGTAGTCTCGTGATGCCTCAGCTTCGTCGTTGGACCAGCTCTGAGGCCGCCTGCGGTAGTGGCATTTGGTGCTGCGGTTTTTCGCGGTGAAGACGATGACGGGTAGGCGTACTGCTCCCTAGCCCGCCCAAAACTGATGAGGCTCCCCGGCAACTGTATGGCGTGGTCCAGGTGGCCTGCTGCTTTTTTCAGCCACTGGTTTTGCACCGTCTGACCCCTGGTGTTTGGAGGAAAATAGACACGCTGGCGAGAGGGTGAGAGGACCGCTTAGCGTTGTGCAACCGTTATGTGCAATGTGCTGTCGCCCATTCTTGTGGACCGAGTTTCACGCTATTTATCAAGTTCTGCCCTAGCAGTTCCCTGGTACCGTGAGCCTGGTGCTTACCGCGGTAACGCAGACGAGTGAAAAGCATCGTAGATATCCGCGTGGCTTGCGGTGACTCCAGCAGTGACTGGCGGGTGCAGCACCGCCGACACCTCTTTCGACTTCAACGGACGATTTATTGTCTGAGCGTGATTAACGGTGTATTTCTCGGCGTGCAGCCGTCCTAAAGTCAGCTGCTCGTAGTCCTTATTCCTCTTAGCCGTGTTCCAGTAACCCTCAGAATCGGCTACAACGGCCAGACTCGGAAGCGAGAAATATACTTCTGTGGCGCATTCCCGAAGAAGCAAGCTCACTGGGAGAGTTGGCTGGCGTGCTTGCGCTTTCTCGGACGCTGGAAGCGCAGTCGGCAACAGAAAGACACACCGTTATGCAGTTGTATATGGCAAGGGCGGCCACCTACGCAGGGGCACACGCTACAGCAGTAAGCGGGCGGTAGCCCCATAGCTGGCTGTTTCGCAGCCTCCTTCACTCTCCGTGCTGCGTTTCTAAACAGCATAGGCTTCGTCGACCGTCGCAGTACGCAACTCTTCGCATCAAACGCGACGCATGCTGCCGAGACATACATTTGCTTTGCTCATTCGACACTTCCAGTGAGTCCTCTGACGACTGCTTAAGAGGCGAAGAAGCTTTCTGTTGCTCCTCTCTAGCCGGCGGCTGCCCTGCGACTTCCACTTAGAATCGCACACACATTCAGGAAGCCATGGTTCCGATATGAAGTACGGATGTGATATTCTTGGCGAGTACCCGACAAGGGACCCTGTTCTGGCGTGCGGCTGAAGAGGCGCTTTCGCTGGGCCTCTGGGACGCAAAAGGCTGTCATAAATTGCGACTGCTTCACGTCGTCGGCTACAGCGGCCCTGTTTGCTGGAAAATGTTCGACCTCCTCGAAGACGCTGTCACTTACGCAGTTTTTCCACGTTTGCTGGGCCGTCGGGGCAGCTGACATTGAATAGATTTAGCTTCCTCGGCGTAACCACCCTTCCATTGAGTAGCACGTGGATTTTGCCGGCCCCTGTCGCGCGCAACCCTCTACGAAACAACGGAATAGTGAGGGTCGAGCCGTGCGTCTGGCGTGTACGCTCGGAGTTGAAGCCGAGCCGAGTTAGACGGTGGGATCGATGTTGCAGCGAGGCTGGCCGACAGTACGCGCCTGGAGCCTATTCAGCGCTGATATTAGGTAGCCGAGTCAGTATTGCTGCACGAGCAGCCTGGGTTTACTCACTAGCAGTCATGTTGTGTCTCAGCTGAATGTATTTCCGTCTAGACGGCTCTTTTGACCACGCGTGTTCCGAGTAGCATACAACGTTGCCTACGCCATAGTGAGACGCCCACTCGTCGCCAGACGAATGCGGACTACTGTGATCGACGTGCATTACCACCTGAACAACCTCAAGTTTCCCTCTGTAGAATCTTTCGTCTGTGGTCCCTAAATTCCCGATACCGTTCGCAGTCTATGAAGCAGGGAGGGCCGGCTGCGGGCACGCATACGGACCGGCTGATGCATCTTTGCCAGCAGGCGCGCTCGCGGAAAGAGCAGAGCGTGAATCCTTACTTGTTACATCGCTTTCGTTGGTTTCGCGTAGGTTGGACTGAGGCGTGCACACCGCGAAGCAGGACCTTTTGACAACGCTGAGATTTTTGCTGCCACGTCGGGGATCCCTGAAGGCTTCCGTCCCCGTGCGCGTCAGTACAGATCGGGAGGCCGAGCTGTCACGCCGAAGTGAGCCGCGTGACTGCTGTCGGACAGAAGAAGTGTTTCTATTTAGCAACGTCCTGCCTCCCTCCATCGGCACCGGATTTGTGTTTTCCGAGATGCCTATACAGTGGCCCCTTACACATATGCTGACCTTCGTTCTTGCCTCGCGCAAGTGTTAGTTGCTTTTTCCGCCGACTCTTCTGTGGTGCGGCACCAGCGGACGTGTGCACCGCGCGTGCGGCTAAACCTGGCCGTGTACAGCTGTTGTCTTTTCCGGATGCTTCGTGGCCAATCCCGATAGCAGGGCGCTTACAGACAGCAACCCAGTCGGGGTGAGTGAATCGAAATGCAGAGAGCCCAAACAACATGTGCTCCCTGAAGTGGGGCGCCGCACAAGCAATGCCGCCGCATCGAACTGGCAAAAAGAAGTTCAAAAAGCAGCCATCAGGCGCATCGGCGAGGCTTTTCTGGCGGGCGACGCGCCGGAAGGGGCACACCGTTATACTAGCGGGCTTTACCAGGAACCACATTGATAGGCTGCAAGCAGCAGCTGACGACCTTGCATGCGCCTGTGACTTGCATCAAGTATCGACTTGTAGGGCGAGGAGGCCGTCCTCAGTCAGCTGTCCTCACAAAACGTGGATGCGTACTCTAATGAATGCATCACCTATACAGGCTCACCTGAGATACAGTACTATAGACCCTCAGCCAAACCTGTAGCACAGCCGTACCCGCTGGAGTATTTGCTTATTTGATTGTTCTTGTTTACACCCTCAGCATTTGCGCTCATATGCCGTCTGCGCGTGCGCATAGCACAGCTCTCGCGGTGGGTGCGGCTCGCACGTGGCATTCACATCAAGCGTTTGTGTTTATCTTGGACGCCTACTACAGTCCGGCACATGTTGTGCTGACGTACTGAGCCACTAGCGTGTGGCCTTCAAGTACTAAAACGCGCGCGCACCGCAAAGGCGTTCACTAACTTCGTGCCTGCTTCTAAAAAAGAGTCCAGCAGACCCGATCCGTCAGAGCGCCACGGTTTGCCAAAGTGCTCCAGTAAGATGATCACACAACACTCGGCGGTGCGTCGCCTGCTTGTAGAATACGCACAGTGCCCGCGGCCACGCTGAACTACAACACCCCACCTCGCTCTAAGCTCAGCCGTGGCATAGTGCCAGCGCCGTTGCCTGGCTACTTCAAGCGGCCCGCCAAGTGAGCCGAAGATTCACCATGTGCTGTGTGCGTGAGGACAGGGTTCTCAGGGACACGAGAACCAAGGATTTCTGTACGGCGCCAATCATCCTCTCATCGCTTCGGGCCTCCTTCCCCATGTAGTGCAGCTCTTTTTCTGATGCAGAGCAAAGTCTTGTGTAACTGTTTTCGTCAAGGACTAGCCCGGAACCAGATGGTACTCAGCCAGTTACGTCCGTAGGTCGCCGCGGCTGCGCGGCCGTCAGATTCGGAAAACGCACGTGTGGGGCGTCTAGGGTAGGCCAGAAATCTCTGCAGCCAAGTGATGTCCCCTGTGGCTCTGTGCAAATCTAGTGAACAGTAACCGTTCGGGAAGTCGTCGTGGAGCGCATGTGCGCCGACGCTTCAACGACCAGGCGTGCGGCCAGGTTGAAAAACCAGTCTGTAGAAACCACCACCGGTAGGTGCTATCCCTAGAAAGTCAGTCGACCGGAAACCGCGTCCCCCGCGAATGGCAGAAGCTGGCGTCAGCAGCTTACGGGCACAAGCACGTGCGTTGCTGAGAGGTCACGGGAGGTGATAAGCTGCCACCGGGACCGCTGAGCGCAGCGCGCAGAAACACCGCGGCCTAGCGCCAAAATCACTCTGCAGAGCCGCACTTGAGTACAACAGCCCCAATTGCAGTGCTCCGTGCGCCAGCACTTGGAACCGCAACCAGGTTTCATGCGGGACCCAGGCCAGTGTCGATCTCTCGCTGTCTACCTATATACACATGTATACGTATTCGTAGTTGCACCCCCGCTTCCCCGTGCTGAGACACTGGTTCTAACATTATAAACTTTAGTGGCATTCTTCTGTGTAGTCAGAGATTAGCTCGCGCGGCGACGGGATCGCCGGGCAGGCTTTATGCCCTGTCCTGCTGCAGCCTGCCATTGTCACTAAGGTAGACCCCCGCAGCCGCAGCCATGTGAACCGACATTAAGCATTGTAGCTTTTGCGCGGACGTGCGAGCACTCCCCCTCCACATTTTTCGAACACCCTTTGTTGTGGCCTGCAAGCGTAACAAGGTGCTGTCGACGACGGCAACTAGACAAGAAGCATCTTCACCACCTCTTTTTATACTGGTGCTTCTGTGGTGCGAAAGGCGCTCTCCTGCGCAGCACGCCTGGTTGAGCACTAGGGTGACACACCAGAGGTTCTCTAGTGAGGTCCAAACGGTTAGCCTTCCCTCCCAGCTGTCAGTCTATTCTACACTTCCTGCACTTCCCGCTTGTGCTGGTTGTTGATGGAAGCACGCACAAGTCTGTTGTCAGGCTCTTCCGGACTTGATCAGGAACGAGTCTCTGCGGGGCAGTTGTAGCGCACCCGCGCAGGCTGGCACTGTTCACAAGGAAGATATGGCGTTCTTCGAGTGTGTGATAGGGTTTGCTTGCTGAGCGAGCATTCACTCTTCCGTCTGCTTTGACTGAAGGCGCTCTACACAGTAGAGAAAGCCAGCACAGGTATGAAGTCGTTGTTTTCGGTATCAGAGGCGTCCTTACGGGAAGCTAGATGGAGTAACGATAACGACCTCAACAACAGGGAGACACCGTCTGACTGTGTCCCGTTCGGGGCTCATGTCACGGAAGCAATGTGTGTCGCACCGACTCAGCGCGTCGTTGTGCCCAGGCTAGCCTCTTATCTGTCTGAGCACGCGCGAACCTTCTTGCTGGGCTAACAGAGAAGGCGCACTAGTGGTGATAACGGCGAGCCGTTTTGGGCCCGCTCAGACTTAGGTGTTAGTGGACAGAAGTAACCACAGCGATACGCGTCAACAGTTTGGCAGACCGGTCCACTGCAGACATAGGCGCAGCGGACTCGCGCGCAAAAGAGGCTTCTGCAGACGTGCTCGGCGTTCTGCACCTGCTCCGTGCGAGAGACCGTTGCTTCTGTACCAGGTCACGTCTCTGGACAAAAAGTGCCTCTTTCCTGCGGCTGAGAAGTTCCGCTGTTACCGACACATCTTGACTTGTGAAAGACAACATTGGCACTCGGTGACCACGCACTACCGAAGGCAAGTGCGCCCACGGAGGAAAAGACTGTTTACTGGGGGAAACTTTGCTTGCCGTCCGGCACACCTGAGTGGGGGGCCACTTCATGACCACCTCAGGCGGGCACGGTGGCGGTGGCAAACGAACTTTAGAGCTCGCAAGAAGGAAAGACGCCTACTGCACAAACACATTTATGACGGATAGCCGGCAAAGCGCTCGGCAAGAAACGCCTCCGCGAGCGTGCGAGACCATCTGTGTTACGTAAACCGGCGTGCGTGCCCCTGAGCACGCAAAGCGGGCGCATGACGTAGGGTAAAGGCGCTTTCGCGCACAGCTCGTGGTGGCGCTGTGGCCACTGCTGACTGATGGCGTACATGCGTACTGATGGCGAGGCTTGCGTCTGACTGATTACTCGTTCTACATTGCCAACGGAGCTCTGCCACCATCGAGGCAGCAGCATGTCTGCAGTCCCGCACCGTCGTAGACCGCTAGCGGAGTGCTATAGCAAGCAGCAATGGAAGACGATAGTCCTCACTGCGAGTCAACTCGAAGAGAAGAAGCTACGAGCTGCACTTCCACAAACAGGAAACTGTAGGGGGCTTTCTCACTTTCTCGGAGCGGAGCAGAAGTATTCTCCCCAGTTCCTGGCGTGAAACGGTGGAGGCTCCCTCCACCGGCTCTTGCGTAGAGAACAATGAGCTCCTTACCGTGTTATTCGAAGTACATTTTCCACGTGGAAGAGATGCCAAGATGACACCGACGTACATGCAAGTCTGTGGATGCGAGGCGCATCAGCCCACGATGCAGGCTCCCGCATTGCCTTATTCTCCAGCTGGATGCAAAGCGTGCCCCCTCTGCCAACCTGAAAGGGCGTAGAAGAATCAGTTAGCGGCAGCGTGTGTGGGGGTTGGCAGTTGCAGAGCCCTTCCGAGGGCTAGATGGCCATGCCGGAACCCGTCACTTGCACGGAGGGTCACTTGTAGCTGACCCCAGAGTCTGTCGGAATGTGTAAGATACGCGTGCGCAGATGGCCGCCTTCGCAGGCACCAGCTCTGTAGGCGGACACCGCTGCAGGAACGTTCGACGCTCAGCCTGTTCCGCTATACAAGCGAACTGGTGGCAGCAAGCAGAGAAGCGGGCTTTCACTCTGCTGTGCGGAAACGTCAGAAGCTCACAGTTTCTCCGCTGGTGCGCCAGTGTGAACCCCGTATTGCTTCTGCGTTGACCGCGCGCGAGTCGGTTTGTTGCGAGCGGAAAAAACCAAGCTCGCTCGTTTTCGTATGAGCCTCCAGTGCGAGAGGCCATAAACAGAACCCCTACTCTCCAGCGCGCGCCGGACGCGACGGACTGCACGGCAGCTAGTGGACTGATGCTGGAGGTCGCTGATACTTCAGCGCGTGTTTTGTCAGGTCGCGTTACGTACTATGAACTCGTTCATGTGCAGACGCTAGAATACAACGCCAACGCCCGCGCTAGCTTGTGCACGTTGTACATGCTGTGCGGACTACGCACGAACATTCACGGGCTGAGGGAGAACGCCTACATACGCCCTTCTGTAGATATACGCCGAGAAATGCTTACGTGTATCGGCATGTATACTGGCTGCGCAGCTCTGTGCAGATGCTGCACAGGTTACAAGTGTGTGGGGGTAACTCAGTGTTTGTTTATTGTGACGGCACGCCGTACGTGTGTGTCAGACCGGCATCATCAGGCCTTTCTGCGTCACACCATGCGTGCGCAGGTGCGCCAAGTCTGTCTACCGTGTAAGGTGTGGCCTCTCAGCATAGTCGAAGCTTCACCACATGCGTCGCCGCTCCGCATGTGCGCTGCAAGCGGCCATACATATACGGTGACTGCAGCGGCGGATTTCAGTGGGAGCGTCGCGTTGTCGCATCGAGGTGCAGACCGTGAACGCGGAACGAAAACAGGTCTCAGTGCTTCTAGGATACGTTGAGCGTATCACTTTGGTAAGAGATGCGCTGGCTTAGCTATATAAGCAGCAAACACCTGAAAGAGAGACGTAAGCAAGATTGTGTCCCGGGCTCCGTGCAGTGAGGAGTCTTACCGGCGCCGCTGCCTTTGCTGTGGGATTACAGGAGCCGCCAATGAATCCCGCCCGTGGAACATCCGTCTATCCTCATATAAGTGTGCAGGTTTTCTCCGGTGTCTACTGGAGGAAGCTAAACGGTAGTGTTCGCGAAACAGCCCTCTACATTGATAGCCGGGTCATTCAATAAGAAGTATGTGCATGCAAACGTGCGACTCCACGTGTATGTGCTTGAGCCTTTGCATACAGGAGCGCACCTCTGGGGTGCTGGCTATGCGACCATCTTTGTGTACACCTGTGCATCTACAGGGAGTTTCCTGTACAAGTGTGCTGGACGCTGCGTGCATCGAAACGTATGGACGTCATCGTGTTTCTGAGCGTAGGCCTGCGTGCGGACTCGCCTGACGCGGAAGCAAAGGGCTTTCTGGCTTCCCTGTGTGAGGTATCGTAAGCTGGTTTTTGCGGATTCGAGCCCGACCTTTTTAACAAAAAATGAATTGAAACAGCCAATCAGGTAGGCGTGTGCATGCCGTGCACCCGCTGCCGACCAGAAGCAGACTCGTCGGCTTTCTTTGAGCCGCGACGCCCGAGGACACGTTGTTCGGTATGTCCCCGTGCTGGCGTCGCTGCGTTGGTTGGTCCGCCTGTATCACCACGGACTCAGCGTAAACGAATGATGCATCTTGAACCACCAAAAGCGAATGAAGCAGCAATGCTCTCACCTTGGCTCAGCTGAAAGCATTCAACTAACAGGTCTCTTTCGCCACGTTCCCTCCATGCGGCCCCTTACACATCTCGCGCGCGTACCGAACTATCAGAGGCTACCAGGTGACCACCGGCGTACTAAAACTACAGTAGGTAACCCTACGTTGTTTTCAGCGGCTGCGGTAAGACGGGGGCCCTCAATGCACACAGGTAATCGCTCTGGTAGAGATTGTCTGGGCAGAAGTATTGCCGGTTCCATCAGGCTGGTGGCTGAAAGGGCCAGCAAGAGGAGCAAAGCGTTGGTGGCGGTACAGTTACTGCTTGTGGTGACGTGGAGGCGAAA
>SJYA01004665.1:0-31315 GCA_006410615.1 Neotragus moschatus
GGTGATGGACAGGGAGGCCTGGCGTGCTGCAGTCCATGGGATCACAAAGAGTTGGACACGACTGAGTGACCGACCTGAACTGAACTGAACTTGTCATAGTGCCTTATAAGGATTATAATGGTCTGAATTAGTCTTATATCTGCGTCCAGATCAAACTTTTACCACTAGCCCAAACTTCTTCTTCTAAAAAGCCAAAAGTGAAGAAGTACAGATATGGCTTCTGGCCAGGTCCTTGATACTGTTATTATCTGACTTAATTTCTATGAGGAGAAGGTATCATAAATAAATACATCACAGTGTGTCCCCAAATTCAAGACACTTGTTATGACTTTTTCAGATTCATAATTAGACCAATTGATTTAAATTTAGAAGGTCTTCATCTGAAAAGGTGTCCAGATATTGAAGAAATGCATATTAAAATATTCATCAGAAACAAAACTGGCATGCTGTTTTATAACAAATTTATCTTATATTTCTTACCTTTTTTGGGTAATGAAGATAATAGATAGATGGATATTCTAGTTTTTGTTGTTGTTGTTCAGCCACAAAATCGTGTCTGATTCATCACGATCCCACAGGCTGCAGCACACCAGGCTTACCTGTCCGTCATCATCTCCGGAGTCCATGTCACTGAATTGGTGATTTCATCCAACCATCTCCTCCTCTGTCACCCTTTTCTCCTTCTGCCTTCAATCTTTCCAATGAGTCTCTGGAAATGAGTCTTTTCCAATGAGTCATCTCTTCTCATCAGGTGTTCAAAGTATTGGGGCTTCAGCTTCAGTATCAGTCCTTCCAAAGAGTATTCAGGGTTGACTTCCTTTAGTTGATTGACTGGTTTGATCTCCTTGCTTTCCAAGGGACTCTCAAGAGACTCTCAAGGGACTCTTCTCCAGCACCACAGTTTGAAAGCATCAATTCTTCAGCACTCTGCCTTCTTATTGTCCAGCTCTCACATCCATACATGACTACTGGAAAGCCCATAGCCCTGACTATAGAGAACTTTTTCAGCAAAATGATGTCTTTTATTTTTAAGACACTGTCTAGATTTGTCATAGCTTTCTTACCAAGTTAATATCTAACTAGATATTCCAGTTAGATAGATATTAAGAAATATGCATCTATATCTTTATACATAGATAAGGAAATAAGATTAGTTTTAACAAATGATGGGGATTTCCTTGACCAGTCCCCTGAGACTGAGTATTCCAGCCCACATAGGCTTTAGAAAGTCAAGAGATACTCCTGGCGAGGGAAATAACATTACATCACTATTGTCCTTTCAGGTTTGCAAACAAAAGCTGGATACAGCCAATTATAAAAGCCTGAGCCAGATACCTTTGCCTTACCAAATTACAATGTTGGGGAATTTCCACTATGGTTCTGATACGTGTCCTGTGAATAAGCCAGTTTTTTATGACCTCACTTGACTTACTCTCACTGCTAACCATGTCTTTCCTCTAGAAGAAAAAGGAACCAGAAAAAGATGAGGAAGAAATAAGAGTGGTGAGTGATCCTATCTGATATATACCTACCCTTCTACTCTGTAATGTGAGACACTAAGGATGAACAAGTTCCATAAAAATTTCCTAAATTAGATCATGCTCATGCTCCAGGAATTCCATAATTAAGACAATATATTGATGGAAAAAGCAGTGACTAGTGATTGATAGAGCTGTTCTTGACCTGACACCTGATACTGAAAAGCTGGTCAAGCTCTTGAAGCTTTGGTTGCCTCATGTGTAAAATTTATGTTCGCTCAGTCTCTCCACATACTTAGCCCTTGGAAAGATGAAGACAAAGGCTGAGATGTCACGGAACTTTATTATTGTTATTTGGGGCATCATTGTTTACTTGTTGTTTTCAAAACTTTAGGTTTATATCTATATTAAAGTAAGAATTTTCTAGACAAGCCAGTCTGAGAGTGGCCAGGTCATCACATGTTCACCGTAATATTTTACTGTCAGTAGATCTTAAGGGCAGTGATATCCACTCACAAAGAGCTTTCAGCAAGTTTCAATTCTAACTCGTTTCCCTTGAACTTACTCACTTTGGGTTCTTACATTTTTATTACTTTAAAATTTTAATTATTTAAAAATTTTTGGCTACATCCTGTAGCATATGGGACCTAAGTTCTCTCACCAGGGATTGAATTCACTCCCCCTGTATCGAAAGGTGGAGTCTTAACCACTGGACTGCCCAAGAAGTTTCTTTTTTTATTTCAATAAATAGATTAAATCCTGGAAAACTTTGTTTTATCATCAGATATTTACTCTTAATATTATATATAATTAAATAATATTTGTTTAACTGTAGGCAAAAAGTTGCAAACAAGAGCAACTGAAAAAACTGCATCAGATAGAAGTTTATGGGACCAATGCAAACTTTCCAACTGAATTATTCTATCATATTTCCAGAACACAACCAAGTTGTACTGAATTAAGATCAAATTCCTCCTAAGAGGAATTTATGTCAAGAATAATGATGAATGATAAAACTAAGAACAGAGATCTAAAAGTTCTTTGGAAATGATTGATTGGTTTTTCAAAGGTAAACTGTTAGTATGTAGTTGCTTCTATTTGAAAGTATAATTTGACTAATTTCAGAAAAAATGTATAATAAATGAGAAAGGTTTCAGCATAATAACAAAGTTTGTAATAAATATAATTCATTATAGTAACCTGTTAGGTATAATTTAAGATTAAACCTTGCTCTGTTTTGGTAGACTTAAGTTACTAGGGTAATACATCCTCACATTGAATAAAGCTTGTCAACAGGGGGAAAAAAAAACACAACACAACCTAAAAGTTGAGAATTATGTTTTATTTGGTGGACAAAACTGAGGCCTTAAGTCTGAAATGCTGCCTCTCAGATAGTTCTGAGGCATTGCTCTGCAGAGGTAAGAGAGAAGCCAGGATATGTAGGAGCTTTTCTACAAAGACCAGATAATTAGAACTTCATTACTATTAATGAAAAGAAACCAGATATCTCAAGTTAATGAATTTAGCACTTTTCAAAGTATGGGAAGATGCAAGAGTCTGGTCTTACTGGTCTTATCATTCCTTTGATATGAACCTTGGTCATCTAGAGTCAGTATCCCGTTCTTTCCCATCCTGGGTCCCCTCAAGGGGCACCACTGGGGGTGGTTTGGTGGCTTGGTGGCTGCAGTATCCTTTGTTTACTGATAGGCAGGCAATATTGTTTGTTCACAAGGTCAAGTTGATGGTGAGCCATTTGAAAATAAGACAATCATACTATTATTTGGAGTTAGAAAAATCTATCTCAATCACACAAATCAGTGTTTACCAAGGTTAGCTTCTCATCAGGTGAGTTTAAAGAAGGCTTTCTCAACTCTGGCACTATTGATATTTGGGGCTGGATAATTAATCGTTGTGGAGGGCTGTCCTGTGCATTGTATGATGTTTAGCAGCATCTCCAAAGTCTACCACTAGATGACAACAGCGCACACCCATTTGTGGCAATTGAAAGCCTCCAGACACTGCCAAATGTTCCCCTGTGGCTAAAATGACCTCTGTTGAAAAACACTTTTCTAATGTTTCATCCTTCCTTGATGATTTCATGATGGGATTTTTATGACAAATTCTGCAATAATATACTTCTCTAAAAGATTCACATTTAATAGTAGCATCTTAAAGATCTTGAAATGTCTTACTGCAGTGAAACCAATTTACTTTTGTTTAATTGAACATTTCCCAAATATTTTGACTACAAAGTCATCGATATCTCAGTAACTGCTATTGTAAATTTCTGCATTTTGTTACAAAACATACCGGAAAATCATGGTGAAATTGAATGTTTACACAAGAACTTAATTCATTCAACTTAAATCAGTTGTTTTGCTGGGTACCCCAGCTGTGGTCCCTGCATACAGCCAACATTAACTACCAGATATCTGAGTGTAGAAGCTTTTGAGATGCCTCAATTCTCTACCACTTGCCCTCAACCTGCATGAAAGACCATAAGCAAGAAACATCAGAAATAAGAAACTGATTGTAGTTGTTGGAAAGCCACTAAATTGCAGGGGTTGGGAGGGGGTTTGCAACAATAGATAATCAAAGCTATTTATATTGTCTTTAATGAAAGATTCGAAGAATATTGTTAGCATTATTCAATATATCATGAAATTAGTCCTGTGTAGAGAGGTTACTGCTTGAGATGAGTTATTTGACCTATCTTATTTCATAATGGGCTTCTCTGGTATCTCAGAGGTAAAGAATATGCTTGCCAGTGCGCGAGACATGGGTTTGATCCCTGAGCGGGGAAGATCCCCAATAGAAGGGAATGACAACCCTGTCCAGTATTCTTATCTGAGAAATCCCATGAACAGAGGAACTTGGAGGATACAGTCTATGGGGTAACAAAAGAGTCAGACACGACTTATCAACTAAACCATATCAATACCAATTTCTTGATACCTTAGTAGAACTAGAAGTTCTACTAAGATACCTTAGAGAACTAGAAGTTGCTCGCCATTGCTGCCTTGTAGAGCTTCGTGAACAGAAGAGAACATGCAGCAATCAGGAACTATCATAAACCAAGACAAATCATATTTCTTAAATGTGGTAATAAAGTATTTTATCACAATCATATTGGTGCAGGCTTGGTAAGACAGAAATGTGGTCAATAGTCTAATCCAAAACTCCTTTTTCATGTTCGATGATTATATAAGTCTATATAACTTAACAATTACTTACAATTTGGTCCAAGGAACAAGTTTATTCTTCATCCTAAATCTTGAAGTTTGCTCTGAAATAACCTTTCAAAAAATAAGACTTAAGATGTAAACTTGTAATTTGGGTTTATAATGGAAGTAAAACAGTTTTAATGTCATTTTTAAAATACTGTGATAAAATGTGTCAGCTTTCTGAGGTTTTTCTTTTCTTTTTTTATGAGGAAAAACTCATGACATTTTCACAAAGCCTTTGGTCTTAACCCAGGAAATCTGTATGCTTAGGAAAAAGGCAGAGAAAATGAACAAGAGTACTCTAAAGGTGGGCTGCTATTATTAAATGCAAATATATTCATTAAGGAATTGACCAAATAGGAAGTTATATTCCATTTTTAATGAACTCTCTAAACACACAAATATTCTGCAAGTGTGCAGTTATAATTTAATTAACCTTTAAAGGAAGCAGTGGTTATCAGTGGATAGGGGCCTGGATGGTAAGATATTATCTAGATTTTAAGTTTTCACCTTTTATTTTACATACATGTTATATAAAATTTTTAAATACATCAAAAGCTGCCTTATTTCTACTTTCATACCCTTGACTTTTTCACAGCGTCAAAGCTCTGATGGCACCATTTTTATGGAATTTTTATTTTGAATTGTATTGCTAGAAAAACTTCATATGATGGAAATTTTTAACAATATATATTTTCTGAAAACTTTAAAACACTGGTTAGGAATTAAGATATATTTTGCATGTAACATGTGAGGTACACAGTGAGACAATGACAGTTATCCGAGTAATATCAGGCCAGGCTCACCCCCTAAATACAGTGAGTAAAAATGACTTACCGAATTTCTAAAGAGAAAATATTCAGGTAACACTGATACAATCTACCCACTGGTGTGTATATTATAGAATTCGGTTTAGAGCACTAAAAAAAACTGGCTTCACTCTTTGAATCATCATTGTTTGGGTCATCAAGGTACTTGAAAAGTAAAAAAATATTACTAATTTCATTAACAGTTGCTTAGAATCTACAAAACCTACCAAACAATTTGATTGACCACTTTTAACTATCTGATTCGCTCATGTGTAAACAAAAATTTTGAAGTTTCTACACACAAATAAGACACAGATCTGGGCAAGCAAATACAATAAATTTCATTAGCCCTTCATAATCTGGGAACGTAGAACCTGCACATATGGAGGGCAATTCTATTACAACACCATTTTATAAAGGGACCCGAGCATCTGTGGATCTTATATCCACCGAGGTCCTGGAACCAATGCCCCCTGCATACTGAGGGACAACAGTACCTCTTGAGATTGTTTGAAAAAAAATAACAGGAACAAATCTGTCTGGATATTTGAGATTGAATTTCTCTTTAGGTCTTGCTATTCAGTCACGAAATCGTGTCCAACTCTTTGTGACCCCATGGAATGCAGCACACCAGCCTTCCCTCCCCTTCACCACTTTCTGGAGTTTGCTCAAACTCATGTTCATTGAGTAGGCGATGCCATCCAACCATCTCAGCCTCCATTATCCTCTTCTTCTCCTGCCTTCAAACGAATCATATAAATTCTACTTAATTTTTTAAACTTCATTTATGTACACAGGAGTTTGAAAAACCTAGTTATTTCATAGGCTTATCTTAAAAAAGTGTTCTTAAATGATAAAATACGTGTTCATATATTCTTGATGTGACCTTAATGGGAAAGCTTTATTTAAACCAAACTTGAAAACCTCCTCAGTTTCATAGCTGTATCCAATATATGCTTCCTTGATTTTCTGTTTATCCAAGTGGACATTATCATTCTTGTCAGGTAGAGCTGAAAATAAAGTCAAGCTCTTATTCTGCAGTTATTAAAAGAAACTTATAGCTTATACTCATTTTCTTTCTTTATGAAGTGAATGTCCCTTCCTGGAAGAAACACCCTATCTTTCATCTATTAAGTTAATTTATAAGATATGAATACAAAATAGCCTATAAAAGGTAGAACATTCAAATCCCATATCACTTATAGTGGTAATAATAATATTGCTTCTCTCAAGTGGCCAACATATAACCTTTTTTTTTTAATCTACAAAAATTCTCTGACTTTCATTCTACTAATGATGTAGACTTGTCAAGTGTAAAAACTAATTGAAGATGTTATGATGTATACAATACTCAAATCAGTAAAATAATTCTTAGAGACCAAAATGGGAGACAAACCAAAGACTAATTTGAAGAAGTAGTAAAATTACTAGCTTTTCATCCCTTATCTACATAACTCATTAAGACATATTCAGACAAATGTATTGTTTTATAACATAATTTAAAATCATTCTCAAATTCTCTTTGGCAGTGGTAATATTTCCTTAATGGCTCCAAAGAGTTTACAACATGCTATTTCTCTCTCTCTCTTTGGGAACCCACGTACCCTGGCAATTTCCCTTGAAGTAATGTGTTTCTCAATTTGCTTTCAAGGTTACATCTACATCTTCTCACCAAGACTCACCATCACCTGCATAGTAAGTTCAGAGGGTACAGGTGTGGTTAGAGGAGGCAAAAAGAAATATTAATGGTATGACAAAAAAACTAGAGTTCCCATGCCAGTTCTGTCAATAACTACATATGGTCAACACATTTTCTTCATGTGTAAAATGAGATATTGGTTAGATTGTCTCTATGGGTCCTCGGATCTAAAATACTGTGATTTAGACAAATTACAGATTGTTCAGAAGTTGCCCTTCAGGATGATTAGTCTTCCTGATGGATAAACAGATTGGAATTGAAATGGACATAATCAGGAGAAAATAAAAGAGAAGCTATTATAAATATCCAGGTCAAGATAACCTAGAGAGAGGAGAAAAGAAAATGTTATGACTGTTAGAGAAACAGAGTAATTGCAACATGCCAACCGGTTGAGTGTGAGTCGAGAGAGAGAAGAAAAGCAAAGAAACACAACCCTGAGACATTAAGTGCAGATGACTGAGAACATATTGAAAAGATGGGTAGTTAAAGATTTTTTTAAAAATAATTCATCATATCTTGGTTGAAGACATATAGGTTGAAATGTCTAACAACTGATGGCAGCTCAGAAAAGAGTCAGGGCAAGAGAGAGTTTGGATCATCTTCATGGATATGACAGTCACGACATTGAATGTGACAGCCAATGGGAAGAATGCCACTGGCCGTGTTGAATGCCCCCAAAAATGTTTGACATTTCAAAGGACTCAGGGAGTTATTTAGATTCAGCGATTAAAAAAAAAAATCACTGGTGGCTAGTAAGGGAAAACCTAATAAAACAAACTAAGTTACTTCAGTCGTGTCCAACTTTTTGTGACGCTATAGACTTAGCCTGCCAGGCTCTTCTGTCCATGGGATTTTCCAGGCAAGAATACTGGAGTGGGCTGCCACTTCTTTCTCCAAACTGAACTACTTCTATATTCTTATTGGTCATCTTCTTTTAGAAAATTGCTACATTTTCGTTACAGTCAGGTATAATGTCATTTATCATAGATGTTTCATAGGTGTTTGAAATACATACACACATATCTACTCCTATTCTTATGTCTTTATTAATTTCCCCTCACGTTTTCTTAGTATATGCTTTATGTTTTGGATCCTATTATCAAATGCACAAAGACTGTTGATAGCTTTGTCTCCGTTATAGATTGTCCACAACAAGATCACATGGCTCTTTGCATTAACAATTTTTGTTTTACATTTAAACTTGCCTAAGGGCTTCCTTGGTGGCTTATTCTATAAAGAATCCACCTGCAAAGCAGGAAATTGCCAGCAATGTAAGAGACCTGGGTTCAATCCATGAGTTGGGACGTTTCCCTGGAGAAGGAAATGGCAACCCACTCAGTATTCTGGCTTGGGAAATCCCATGGACAGAGGAGCCTGGTGGTCCCTAGTCCTTCGGGATACAATGAGTCGGACATGACTTAGTGACTAAACCACCACCATTAGTAAATTTACTACTCCAGCAACTTTTTTTTCTTTTTTTTTTTTTTGTGGATTAAACAGAAGTGTAATATAAAGAATTATCAGGCTATGATAAAAGAATAAGGAGTTTGGGATTCACATGTACATACATCTATATTTAAAAAAGATAACCAGCAATGGCCTATGGTATAGCACAGGAAATGCTACCCAACAATTTTAAGTAATTTGCTTGATGTGGTTTTTTGTACTTTAACTTTGCTTAGCTACTTCATTTTAGATCTCAGCATTAGGGTTCTCATCACTGGAGCTACTGACATTTCGGATGGCATTCTGTTTGCTTTGGGGGTTTTGTGGTATCTTCTGGGATATTTAGCAGCATCTCTGGCCCCTACTCAGTAGATGCCAGGAGCACTGCCATCTTCAGTTTTGACAGTCAGAAGTGCCTTCAGACACAGGTGAATGTCCTCTATGGGGGAGAGGCCAAAAGCTACCCCTAGATCTGTGTCCTTTGAAAACAGCTGTTTCAGATATATCACTTATTTTGTTTTGGAAAGGCCACCTATTGGGATTTTCTACTTTTAAAGAAATTGAGTCATATTTTCTTTAATGAGTAAACTTATCTCATAATGCATTTGATGTTTGATTCTATTCTGGTCTCTATATTTTTTGTTGCTTATGTTTCCTTTGTTTTCTAGCTTTTGTTAAATGGAAAATACATTTTGTGTGTTCCTATGTGTTTTTATGTGTGCATGTATGTTTGATATTTCCTTTTTACTGAGAAACTAAAGAATTTATAATCAGTTCTCATATCTCATATGTAATATATATACTAGAGGCAATGGCAGTCCACTCCAGGACTCTTGCCTGGAAAATCCCACGGGTGGAGGAGCCTGGTGGGCTGCAGTCCATGGGGTCGCTAAGAGTCGGACACGACTGAGCGACTTCACTTTCACTTTTCACTTTCATGCATTGGAGGAGGAAATGGCAACCCACTCCAGTGTTCTTGCCTGGAGAATCCTGGGGACGGGGGGGCCTGGTGGGCTGCCGTCTATGGGGTCGCACAGAGTTGGATACGACTGAAGTGACTTAGCAGCATATACCTACCTATCATCTATCTACTTACATAGCTGTATATAAATGGGTTTCTTTTTCTTGGGTTGGTTTTGGTCACTACCTCCTGTACAATATTACAAACCTCCATCCATAGTTCTTCAGGCACTCTGTCTGTCAGATTTAATGCCTTGAATCTATTTGTCATTTCCTCTGTATAATCATAAGGGATTTGATTTGGGTTATACCTGAATGGCCTAGTGGTTTGCCATATGTTCTTTATTTTAAGTCTGAATTTGCAATAAGGAGCTCATGACCTGAGCCACTGTCAGCTCCTGGTCTTATTTTTCTGATCATATTGAGCTTCTCCATCTTTGGTTGCAAAGAATATAATCAATCTGATTTCGTATTGACCATCTGGTGATGTCCATGTGTAGAGTCATCTCTTGTGTTGTTGAAAGAGGATGTTTGCAAGTGAGTACAGAGTATGTCTAATAGGTAGACATACTTTATATTGTTATATAAATACTTGCGTATGTATAAGTTTATACATACACCCATGTATATATATATATATATATTTTTTCTTTTGATCAATAGAGCATTTCATCAAGGAATTCATTCTTATTTATATTTTAACCCCAAATGATAAAAAGGGGTTTGCAAACAATTGTCACTTTAGTTAATCACTAAATATCAAAACCTATATTACACTAGTAAGACATGTTGCATTTAATGAATAAATAAGAAAAAAAGATGGATGGACATGTTACAGCTAAGAAACTGTAAAGAAATTTTAATACAAAAATGTAATGAAGGAGGATGGGAATGCAGACTAGAACTGGAGGATATTATTTCCTGTGGAGAACCACTCCTATTTCCCAATCTGAATTCTTTCTATATATTGGAAAGGATGAACAGTGAAAAAAGACAGGAGAGATAGCTCATCAACACATGTATGGCTTTATGAGTTATTACAATATCAAAATATTTCTCCTGAGATCGGCACATATATGTTATCCTGAGTTTCCAAGCTCCTTGACTTCCCTTGAAGGTTTCCGCCTCATCGTAGGGACTCCTACTCTCTCACCACAATGGAATGATTAAAGAAATGAAACATATCAGATTAGGGAGCCTCAAGGACCCTGGTCTACTGCTATAGCTTCCTGTTCTGTTTGATGGTACTCAGGCTAATGATAAAGTTTAAAATTATCCCTGGAAGAAGACATGGCCGAGTCCCATTTCCTATTAGACAATCTCTCCTTTTCCCTCTGACTCTCACTTGAAGTATGTATGCTTCAGATCCACTTGCCCGTAGACAAGGAATACGCACAACAATATCTAAATATGAAGAATCTTTTGCAAGATAATAATCTGCCCCACATAACATTAGCATACAGCAAAATATTTGATGCTTTTACTTGAAAAAATGAATGAAATGAAAATCTCAAGGAGACAGTCTATGAAATCTCTAGGCACATCATCCTTGGATCTGGCATTATTTTATATCAGGCATTAAAACTTGTCCAAAGGTATAGATGATTCAAAACACCCGTATGATAAGAAACTCATAGATGACGCTAACACAACTCATGGATCTAGATCAGAGGATATGAATATCCTGTAAGTGAAAAAGAAACATGAAATTACAGGAGAAATTTTCATTTCCAAATGCTTCCAGTATTGCTTTCTTATTTAAGGAGCAAATGCCCTCAAGACACTGTTGACAAATCAAGAACGTGTGTTCTGGAGTTATTTAGAGAAGCTGATGATTTGCCAAGCCCTAGTAAAGCAACAAGCATTGAACTTATGGGGAAAATATATATGTCTTAATACAAATGAAGTTAATGTAAATAGCAGAATGTAATCAAATCAGTGTTTTTGTTTATCCTGAAAACAATGTAATTCAAGAAAGCCCCATTATGATTCATCTTTTTTCCAATGTACTTTTACATTTTCTGATATTTTATATCAGAAACAATACAGGCAACTCTACTCAATACACTGTAATAGCCTATATGGGAAAGGAATCTGAGAAAGAGTGGATACATGTATACGGATAACTGGTTCACTTTGTTGTACACCTGAAACACATATTGTAAATCAGGTCAGTCAGTTCAGTTCAGTTCAGTTGCTCAGTCTTGTCCGACTCTTTGCGACCCCATGAATCGCAGCATGCCAGGCCTCCTTGTCCATCACCAACTCCCGGAGTTCACTCAGACTCATGTCCATCGAGTCAGTGATGCCATCCAGCCATCTCATCCTCTGTCGTCCCCTTCTCCTCCTGCCCTCAATCCCTCCCAGCATCAGTCTTTTCCAATGAGTCAACTCTTTCCATGAGGTGGCCAATGTACTGGAGTTTCTGCTTTAGCATCATTACCTCCAAGGAAATCCCAGGGCTGACCTCCTTCAGAATGGGCTGGTTGGATCTCTTTGCAGTCCAAGGGACTCTCAAGAGTCTTCTCCAACACCACAGTTCAAAAGCATCAATTCTTCAGTGCTCAGCCTTCTTCACAGTCCAACTCTCACATCCATACATGACCACTGGAAAAACCATAGCCTTGACTAGATGGACCTTTGTTGGCAAAGTAATGCCTCTGATTTTGAATATGCTATCTAGGTTGGTCATAACTTTTCTTCCAAGGAGTAAGCGTCTTTTAATTTCATGCCTATACTACAACAAAAATGAAAATAAAATAAAACAGAAAACCCAAACAAAACCAACACATATCCTATCTGATTTTCTTTTGAAGAGGAGAAATCGATTTATTTAGAGAGAAGCACATGCAACATAGTGGGCCATCTCAAAAGGTGCTGTGTTATGTGATAGGTTGCTCAGTCATGTCCGATTCTTTGCAGCCCTAAGGACTGTAACCAGCCAGGCTCCTCTATCCATGGACTATTCCAGGTGAGAATACTGCAGCAGGTTGCCAGTTCCTACTCCAGGGAATCTTACTGATTCACTATGAAACCCACATCTCTATGTCTCTGTGTTGGTAAATGGGTTCTTTACCACTAACACCACCTGAGAAGCCCCCCAGAAGGGGAGAGGCCCTGAAATATGGGCTGGTTCATTTTTATGGTCTGGGTAATTCCACAAGCTAAAGGGTGGGAGTGTTATTCCAAGTATTTTGGAGAGAGGGCAGATTTCCAGGGATGGGGCCGCTGTCCACTTTTGGCCTCAGAACTGTCATGGCATTGGTGGGTGTGCCATTTAGCTTGCTAACACACTACAGTGAGCATATCCCAGACTTAACTTCTTATCTGATCTTTTGAAATTTTTCAATCCATAGCACTATGCTTGTAGTCATTTCCAAATTAAAGACCATCACTCCACATATAAGTGAAAACATACAGAGCAAATGTAGCAAAACAGAAACAAATTCATAGATACAGGGAACAAATTAGTGGTTGCCAGTGGGGAGGGTGTGGGGATATGAGCAAAACAGGTGAAGGGGACTTGGGGATATAAACTCAAAAGATTATTTATTTCAGTTATAAAATAAATAAGTCACAGAGATGTAATACAGAGCACAGGGAATACAGCCAAAGTTATTAAACTGTAATAACTTTGTATGGATCATAGCTTCAAAATATCTAATTACTATATTGTACATCTGAAACTAATTTTATAAGTCAACTATACTTCAATCAAAAATAATAATGAAAAAAGACAATCATTACTAATGTAAGTTGAAATGTCCTTGTGATCCATTTATTCTGATGTTTTAACCACCTAAATTTCTTTAGCTCTTTAATATTCCATACTATATCCAGACAACTTTCAAGTTATGTGAAGTATTTTAAATATTTCTATGTCATTAAGGAAAAAAGAAAAAATATTATTCCAATCTTAAAAATAGATGAACAAAAGAAAATATAAAGAGTGTATAAGCTCCGCTTCTCATTAGGATGAAATCCAACCTGATGTTACTTAGTATTAAAGGCTTTTAGAAAGGATGGCAACTATATCTGTTAGTTTTAGGAACTAAAAATATCATGGAGAATTGAGCATTATTTGAGCTATTTATTCAGCCACTTGACAGAAATCAATCACCAAGTTTAATCCTAAACTCTCAGACCCAAAATGGCAATGAATGAATATTTGTCAATAGAAACAGACAAGTCCATTCTTAGTGAACTTCTTGATTGCTCTCACGTAATGGCAAGTTTTGATAAAGAGGAAGATAGGAAAAAGAGCACAGACAAAAATTAAGGCGGATAGGCAGTGACATAAGAAAAAGAAAGAGAAGACAGTTATGACTTTTTATACAAAATAAGCCTTTTGCATTATTTCAACACAGTCTAGTTCTCTTGTCTGGAAAATCTCATGGATGGAGGAGCCTGGTAGGCTGCAGTCCATGGCGTCACTAGGAGTCGGATACGACTGAGCGACTTCACTTTCCCTTTTCACTTTCATGCATTGGAGAAGAAAATTGCAACCCACTCTGGTATTCTTGCCTGGAGAAACCCAGGGATGGGGGAGCTTGGTGGACTGCTGTCTATTGGGTCGCACAGAGTCGGACACGACTGAAGCAACTTAGCAGCAGCAGCAGTTTGCATTATTTAGCTATCACAGTTTCCCTTTAACAGGAAATATAAAGCTGTGAAGCAGCAATAAAGCACACAAGAAATTTTACAGAGAAACATGGACCTCTTTGGAATCAAATGGTCAGTTGGCCTCCATTGAGTAAACAACTTAGGCTTTTAAAATTATTTTTTTCCTGGCTATCTACAAGAGGTGGAACACCTTTGAATTTTAAGATTAAGTTGTCAATTCTTAGGGCAGATTTTCCTATTATTAAGTTTCAGGAGAGGAGGGGAAATTGGGGCAGCATTAATTTCTTTACAAATGGCACTGCTCTCAACAACTCAGACTTTCACTGTCCAGGGAAAAACAGATATCAAGCATGAGAGTATGAAATTCGACCCAGCTTTAAGTTGATGGAGTCTATATAGCATCATACTTGATTCATTTGATATAATATCAGTATTGCTTAAGCTAAGGAAGTTAGGAGGATAGTTTTTTTTTTCCAGATTTTATTTTATTTTATTTTTTTACTTTAAAATATTGTATTGGTTTTGCCATATATCAACATGGAGGATAGTTTTTAAGTGATGTTAGTCTTTGTTAAGATTTCTAAGTCCCCATAAATGCACTTGGATAATTGCTAAAGCATAAAACAGGAGGAGAAACTATAGAAAACATGAATGCAATAAAAAGAGATTATTTTCTTAATACAACTCACTTGTCAATTTACTCTGAGAGACATATGGTAGACTTGAAACTAAAGGTCACAGGCTGCTTGAGATGCATGAACTTAAAAATTAAAGAAAGTCATCAACAACTTGGTTTATATTCATTACAGCCATTTCATTCAGGAAATCTCTAAAAGGCAAGTGGAACTTTTGAGCCCATGAAAGATAAATTTTTGTCACCTTGGCCCTAGAGTGGCTTGAGGTCAGAGAATTAAAGCTATCATAAGTTAATAACAGTTTGTGTAACCTTATCCTTAAGGAAAGTGAATATGACTGTTTAGAATTTTGTTTTACTGCATCATTTACCAGAGTTTGTGTGTGTGTGTGTGTGTGTGTGTGTGTGTGTGTGTGTGTGTGTGTGTGCGCCCTTGAAAACCACTGTGTCACTTCCCCAGTATGAACTCCCTAAAGTTAGGGATGACTTTTGTGTTCATTGTAGAAGAGAGGGCAAGGTATGTTAGAGGATTCATTTTCCAGCCCTCTTCACATCCCTCCTGATTCCTCTTGAAGTAATAAACCTTTCAGCATCTAACTTGCCTAATTATTTCTATATCCTTTAAACTCACCATCCCACTGTTTCTCAATCTGTAAACTGAGGATGAAAAATATAACTTTACATATATGTTAAAATCAAAAGACTTATGTGAAAGTGCACATTTTACCACAGAGATATATCCTTTTATAAAGGACAAAAAAGAATGTGTAAAAATCAAGGAAAAAAAAAAAAAGGAAAATGTATTGAGTATAACAGGAACTGAAAATCTTACTTACTCATCCTTATTCTATATTTCTTAGTATTTTGTGTGTAAATTTTGAAATCTTGACTTCAGCCAGCAATTTTGAATGAGAAAAAAAATGCTCTTTGATAATACATGAGACACCTAAGTGAAAGATAATGCTATATTCAAGAAACTGCAGAGAAATAAAGGTAAATGTTACAATAAATGACTGCTATAATTTTATAGTTCCTCTAACTCAAACTAGTCTCCAGATCTCACCATCATTATCTCTCTCATTTCCTTTCAGTCTAATTAATCAAAATCCTTCCTACATGTTCATTTCTGGTCAGTATGTCTTCCTGCATATGAATAAGAAATAGAATACCATTCAATGTTTGAAATTATGGGGATAATCTCAATGATGGAAATAAATGACTGGCAAAAGCGAAGAGAATGCCTGATTAAATATATTCATGAAGCTGTCAAAGCCTTATAAAGCCAACATCTGGGGAAGAGAAAGCTATAGGACGAGAGCTTCCTGGTGAAGTGTGTTTCTTGAAATCATCACCACCATGGACAGCAAAGGTTCATCGCAGAAAGGTATGTACAGCAGCTTGTGGAGTTGTTGGGCTTTTTTGATGTTCCAATGGGGAGTATCAACTTGAAATTTGAGGAAATATTCTCTTAGGTTTCAGGATTACAGAGTTTAGAAGAACTAGTTAATCCTGCTCTAGAAGTCAAGTGTATAGGAGCACAATAGGACAGTGGTTCTTGAATGGAGGACTGTCTTCCAGAGACATTTGGTTAATGTCTGGAGATGGTTTTGGTTGTCTTAATATGGGGCAGGGGTGCTACTGGTACCCAGGGGGCAGAGATCAGAGATGTTGCTAAACATACTACAATGCACAAGTTAGCCCCCAGAACAAGTACTTATCCAACTCAGGGTGCCAATCATGTCAAAGTTGAAAAACCTTAGACTGGAATAAGACCAAAAGCGTCTTTGAGTCCAACTTATCACAACTCCAGAAGGTAGAAACAAACATTTTCTAGCTACCAGGATCCCTGTGTGGTGTGGCTAAGATGCATCAGTCTGATAAAACTTTTAACTTTGAAGCTATAATACAGACAGTGACAGCAGAGTTGTCTCCTACAACACTTTGTTGACTGGGTTTAATCCAAATGATATCTTAGAAGAAAAACAGGCTAGTAACAATAATGTCTTTACTTTCTTGGTTGACATTCGCTAGAAAAAGAAATTGCAGATAACTAATGAGAACTTACTTATAGCAGGGACAAATCTACTCGGTGCTCTCTGGTGACCTAAATGGGAAGGAAATCCAAAAAAGAGGGTATATATGTATACGTATAGCTAATTCACTTTTCTATACAGCAGAAACTAGCATAATATTCTAAAGCAATTATATCCTGATAAAAATTAATTTAACAAAAGAAATTAGAAGACAAAGAAATTAATTACAAAATTTATTTTTATGAAACAATAAAAACATTTCTTTTTATCTCATCTTAGGCTGTGGGAAAAAAAAATCCTTCAGATGATAAAGGTTCAGATAAATGTAGTCAGAGTTAAAGAATATCTATCCAGTTATGAATTTCCTAGAATCAATATTCCTATTTCTCTATCTGTAAAGTACTTTTTATTTATACTTGTAGATAAAACATTTAATCAGCTGTGTTACATGACTGTAAAGTACCTAAAATAATCTCTTTGGAAATATATCTTTGAAAAATTAAAAGACTGTTATATGAATTACCTCACAATAGTGATATTTTAATTTTGCAACTAAAAGGCTGTTCATTCTATACTACATTCTATACTAAATAGTCTTTTAGGTATTTTCAGGTGTTGATGGTCAGGTGTTTTTTCACCCTAAATCTTTAGCCCTTGCCTCGTTTTGTCTTGGACACTTCCAGTTACATTTATTCAAGATTCCAGAGGAAAGGATTTTTTTGGTAAACACATTTCTATATTCTTTATTTTATTTGGAGCAATTTGAACCTAAACATGATTTAAATCATTGCCTTTTTCCTTTTGAAAGTGTAAGTTATTGATATGTTAGTGGTTCATATCAGTCCATCTGCTGAGATAGTAAATTGGTGACTACATTGTCTCTGCTAATTGTAAAGGATTTTAAAAATGAATGTTTCATAGACAGAGCAGAACGAGAGGATAAAATCATCTTTCTAGGGTCACTGCTGTCATGCGAAGACAAAATATTTTTCTCTACTAGTAATGGCAATGATCGCTGCAAGCAGAGGCTCATCACAGCTACTAATGTGGTCCCTGTTACACACATGCAAACCAAGAGCCCAGCTGCCTGTGTGTTGTGACATGAGGAAGTGAAAAGGTGACAGTGTGGTCCCCAGTCACCTCCATCTGCTAATCATGGGGCTTGGGGGGAAATCACTTGCCCTAAGTCATTGTTTATTAATAAAATCTGATGATAATAAGTGAGGTCATTGGAAAGAGCCCTAATGCTGCGAAAGATTGAAGGCAATACAAGAAGTGGGCGGGGAGGGATGAGACGGTTAAATAGCATCGCTGACTCAAGAGACATGAATTTGAGCAAACTCCAGGATATAATGAATGAAGGGGAGCCCTAGAGTGCTGCAGTTTATGGGGTGACAAAGAGACTGGACGGAGCTATGCACAACAACAATAATACAGTGAAGGCCAAGGCTATCTCAGAGGATTATCATGAAACGCAAATTTTACACATTTTTAAAAGCTTTTAGCAAAGCATCAAGGAAATGAGTTATTAAGTTGAGTTAGCAGATCCAAGATGCAGTGTCCTTTTTCTCTGAGAATTCTCTTTGTATTCAGTAATAGGGTTCAGGCAGTCATGTGTTTCTTCTTACCCACCATGATGGTAAACCATATAGATCAACTGTGCTGTTCTTGCCATTTCAGTGTCTAAAATGCAAGCATTAGTCAGTGTACAGTGAAAAAATTACAAACTCCTACAAGCTGCTGAGAATCTGCAGAGAATCCCAAGACATTAAACTATTGTAGGAGAATGACCTAAACACTCTGACTCACATTAATTTAAATTCCAAATGTTTGCAGAACACAGGAGCACTTCTGGGAGCAATACAAAAATGCAAGGAGTAACCCACTTCTGCAACTATATATCTGTGCAAATATCATCATCCATCTAAATTTACACAGTGGAAGGTGTTGCTTCTTCCCCACCCCAGCTGCTACAGCACCAAATCCTGCTCAGGGCAACAGGGAGAGATGAGGCCTCCCTGGACAGGATGGCTTTTGCTAACCTTGGGCTAATACATCATCTCAGAGCGGCTCTGTTTTTACTTAAGCAGGGTCTTGCCTGCTCCTGCTGCTGGTGCTGTCAAATCTACTCTTGTGTCAGAGTGTGGTCTCCATCCCCGTCTGTCCCAGTGGGCCTGGCAACTGCCAGGTGTCCCTTCGAGACCTGTTTGACCGGGCAGTCATGGTGTCCCACTACATCCATAACCTCTCCTCGGAAATGTTCAACGAATTTGTAAGTACTGTATTTCTTGCTTATTTCCAGAAGACACCTTTGTGTAAGTGACTGGGCTATACTATCCTTTAAACAAGAAGGCTGCATCAGCCAAACTTCAAAGGACACACTTTCTAGGTCAAATAAGATATTAGCTCATGAGATGTGGTAACTGAAGAAAAGATGTTTCATGAAATCTCAATGATTCTTCAAGAGTGATATACCTGTTTCAATTTGCTTTTATTTGTTAAGTTTCCAAAATAAATTTAAAGCACGTGTATTTGTCAGCTTGGACTCTTATAGCAGAATACCATAGACTCAGTGGGTTAAACAACAGAACTTTACTTCCTTGCACTTTTGGGGCCTGGAGGTCCCGGATCAGGGTGCCAGCCCATCAATTTCTGATAAGGGCTCTGTCTACCCAGGTTGGCTTCTCCTTGTGTCCTCGCAGGGCTGGGGGCAAGGAAGAGAAACAGAGGAAAGGCACAGAAACAAAAGAGAAAACTCTCTGGTGTTTCTTCATAAAGACTCTAAACATATTGGATCAGGGTTCCACCCTACGAGCTCATTTAACTTTAATCTTCATAATCTTCTGGGCTTCCCTTGTGGCTCAGCTGGTAAAGAATCGGCCTGCAATGTGGGAGATCTGGTTTCGATCCCTGGGTTGGGAAGATCCCCTGGAGAAGGGAAAGGCTCCCCACTCCAGTACTCTGATCTGGAGAGTTCCGTGGACTGCATAGTCCACGGGCTCGCAAAGAGTAGGATATAAATGAGCGATTTTCGCTTTCATCGTCAATCTTCATGAGGGCTTCCTAGGTGGCGCTCGTGGGGAAGAACCCTCCTGCCAAAGCAGGAGACGTAAAAGATGCAGCTGCAGTCCCTGGGTCAGGAAGATGCCCTGGAGGAGGGCATGGCAACCCACTCCAGTATTCTTGCCTGGAGAATCTCCATGGACAGAGGAGCCTAGAGGGCTATAGTCCACAGGGCTGCAAATAGTGGTACACCACTGAAGCGACGTAGCTTGCACACAGTCTTCATAAAGGCTCTTTTCCAAACACAGTGCTTTGGAGATTTTTGCTTCAACACATGAATTTGGGGGAGACACATTCAGTTCATAACAGTACCTGACATAAAGCACTCTTAGGTGGGGCTGGGGAAAAGAAGCATCTTGATTTTGTTGTCCTTCAGTGTCCCTCTGGGCATTCTTCACCCAGCACACAGTAAATAGCCAATAAATGGGAACTGCACTTCAGTGAACTGGGTGGATGGAACATATTAGAGCTGAATTCCTGTAATGAAAATGAATAATGATAGTTTTTTAAATGCTACAAATTACTGTTCTAACATGTGCAATATATGGGTTTATAACTACAATAGAATGCTTGGTTTATAATTGGAAACAAAATTATTCTCTGATGAAATTACTTTGAAAGTTGTATACTCTTTTATGTCAATCAAGGAGCCCACAACAGACAACTGATAAAAAATGGTGCTCAATGTTTCTATTACATTCATATAGTTTTTTTATTCACTAGTTTTCCTTTCATCTTCAATTTTTTACTGTCATCTTTTTTTCAAATCTTCGAAGTAATCTCTTTAAATGTTCACAACTTTTGCTAAAGATTAGGTTTTCTTTATCAACATGTTAGTTAGTTATTTCTACTCTCCTTATCAGTCCATTGCTTACTATTTTCAAAAGTTTTATGCCATGTTTTTCTGACTTACCATTTTCTCATCATCAATGATACTGTATTCTGCATCTGTGAAGCATACTAAGCTGTAGGTTTGTGGATTCAGATTAGTCAAACAAAAGTTATAATTATATATCTTCTTTTAAGGGAGTATATTGGTTCCAACCCAAAGTAAACAAGAGATTAAATATCTATATAGATATCATACATATGCACTATATTTGGTTCAAATACTACAAAAAGATGATACTTAATAAAGCAGTTAATATTTCATATTTGGGTTATTTTTAGTGTTTGCTATCCAAATAGTAACTATGGGAAGGATGAAATGAAACAAGGGGAAAAAAAGAAGGAAAGAGGTTGGAATTTAGATGACAAGCAACTGTTTTCAGAGATAATGGAAAGAGTGTTAATATTCTGCTAAAGATTCATTTATTGAATGTCTAAACAACCCTAACGAATTGAATTTGCTTGATTGCTTCCAGGATAAACAGTATGCCCAGGGCAAAGGGTTCATTACCATGGCCCTCAACAGCTGCCATACCTCCTCCCTTCCTACCCCTGAAGACAAAGAACAAGTCCAACAGACCCATGTGAGTCTTTTATCTGGGTTTTCACCAGAACAAGTGAGACAGTGCACTGATGTTACCTGGCTTCAGGTTATTAGAGGTAATGGTAACTGGACATGCAGAGAAAGGTGAAGAAACAGTAAATAATCAAAGAGGAATTGCATTATGCAGTTGATGAAATATGAGTAAAATCACGGGATGACTATAAAGATCTGTAGCAGCAAAATAATAACAGATCTATGAATTGTCCATGCAGACAACATAAGTTCAACCAATGCATTAGATCCAAGGTTGCAGCCATTATACTGTATGAAAACATGAAATAAATGGAATGTCCATGTTTAAAATATAGATTTAAAAAATTCATGGATATGTAAGAAACACAACCCCAGTTTTGAGTATTCCCTGATACTAGTGACTCCCACATGGGAGTCACTCCTACACTGTACCACTTGAGCCACCAATTCTGCCTTTCAAGGCTCACCTGATTCTTCTACTTCTCTGACACCTACTTCATTCTTGACTGACTCCTCTATTACCTCTTATTTTTAATTATAAATCTCTCCCCAAGACGGGTCCTAAAAAATATTATGTTTTGCTTCTCATGGCTGTGATGATTGCCTTTGTTCTGATGACCACATCGTCTACTGATAAGCCTCAATCATGTATCCCAGATCCAAATTTTTATCATTATAATCACTCTTTTCTGATTCCCTGAGCTAACCACAGTGCTAACATTATTTAAAATATTTCGACATGCATCTCCCCTAAAGTACAATCTGTTCTCTTGCTACAGCTTTGTTAGTGATACCAGCATTTTTTTCATCTGCTAATCTCCTTAATAACGAGGAGGATAAAATGAAGGAAGGTCAAGAAGAAAAAGGAGGAGGACTTTTAAAATGAGTTTAAAATAAATTTAAAATTTATTGAGAGCTATTACCTTGCCATACAATTTACAAAGTGTTTTGTTTTCATTACTATGTTTAATCCTCACAAAAATTCCTGCAGCACAGTGACCGTTATTACACTTCTTGTAATATGGAAACTGAGACTCAGAAAAATTGTGGAATTTGCACCAGTCACACAGGTAGTAAGCAGTGATTCTGGGTTCCTTCCAAGTCAGAGCTCTTAGTCTTCATCTTTAAGCTACAACGCCCCCAGGAAAACTATGCTGCCACTCACCCTATAGTGTGAATTTCATTTCAATTCCCTTACTCTCACATCCCATCATGTTTCTATTGCAATGTCTGTTTGATTCTTCTCTGCTGTTCATTTCCTGTGCCATTAAAGTAGTTCATGACCATCAAGAAATCAAGCATTTTAATTAGAGATGCTCAGCCCCTGGGAGTTTCATGTCCAGTCCTGAATAGTGAACTAGGGGGCAAAACCCTCCATTGTGAATCCCACTGATGCTGTTAATAAAGACAACATTGTGCCATTTTCTGCCCAGACACATGTCAACAAAATAGACTGCTCTGATATCAGCTTGGGGGCTGATGTTAGGATGGATTGAGGAAAGTGTGGCTAGGAATGTCATATCTTCTTTATTGCCTCTTTGTTCTAATATCATAAAAGGAACTACCAATCAAAAACTAAAAATACATTAATGAATACTTTAATTCATTCATATGAATGAATCACTGGGTGAAAATGAGGTGGGCACAGGTGGATTCCTTCTTTCCTGAGTCAGGTACTCCAGGCACATACTGAGTTCCGACAAAATACTTAGATTTCTCTCCCCAAACAAGCAAAGCATTCAAATATAAAAGAACTCACTGAGTGGATGGTAGAATTTCAGAGGGAAAAATAAAATTCTTTATGTTATAAATTAGAACTCATCAGGAACATTGGTTACTAAAATATGCCAGATTTTTAAGTATTTCAGCAAAGTATAAACCGATAGCTTACATTTTATAATTTTGCAACTTTCAAACAATTTTCAATACTTATAGGAAAGACCAGGAGTTTTTTAGGTCAGTCACTCTGAGCAAAGATCATCTGTTATCAAATCCACTGAATTATGCTTATTTTAATGAGATTGTTTCCTGTGGTTGTTTAGCATGAAGTCCTTATGAGCTTGATTCTTGGGTTGCTGCGCTCCTGGAATGACCCTCTGTATCACCTAGTCACAGAGATGCGGGGTATGAAAGGAGCCCCAGATGGCATCCTATCGAGGGCCATAGAGATTGAGGAAGAAAACAAACGACTTCTGGAAGGCATGGAGATGATATTTGGCCAGGTGAGCAGCCTCATGAAACTTTCCTTGCTATTCTCAAGAATGAGAGAGGTGATTTCTGTAATGAGGAATGAACTCACTGTACAAGAACACAATTCAGACCTTCTTTTTCTAGACTGGTATTACATAAAGCAAGAACCTGTTCATTCATCGTGATAGATTCTATGGTAAGTGAATTAGAATTCCACAGCAATTTTTGACAGGTATAGTCTTTCTTGAATTGCACAGTTACACCAAAATCTTGCCTCTTCTCTTCCTGGGTACAGATGGCTGAAATATTTTCAAGGATAAGAGAACTAGAGAATACAATTTGCAAGATAAATGTTTTCTTCAAAATATTCCAAGATATCCTCTACTGAAATTCAGCTTGTATTCTTTCTCTGTTCTCCTCAAACCATAGGATAAGAGTGAGAAGAAAGAAAAGAGAAAGTCAAAATCAAACTAATAGTTGAGTTCTGCTTTTAGTTTTTATTAATAAATTATGAACGGATATCTGATACACTGCCTCCAAAATCCAAGTGTAGAGATTTTCATGTATCTTTCCCAATTATTAATTTGATAATTAGAAAGAGCAAAGATGAGCAAATACTACTAAAACTCATCATAACTCATTATCTTTTGGATGCTTAGGTTATTCCTGGAGCCAAAGAGACTGAGCCCTACCCTGTGTGGTCAGGACTCCCATCCCTGCAGACTAAGGATGAAGACGCGCGTCATTCTGCTTTTTACAACCTGCTCCACTGCTTGCGCAGGGATTCAAGCAAGATTGACACTTACCTTAAGCTCCTGAATTGCAGAATCATCTACAACAACAACTGCTAAGCCCACATTCATCCTATCCATTTCTGAGATGGTTCTTAATGATCCATTCCCTGGCAAACTTCTCTGAGCTTTATAGCTTTTTAATGCATGCTTGGCTCTAATGGATTTCATCTTAAATAAAAACAGAGTCTGTAGAGATGTCAAAATCTAAGACGGCAATTTTGTCAATGTTTCTTATCGTCATTTAACAGACAATCAAATGAAAATCCGTCCTTATGATCGAGAGAAAGAAGTTCTGATTAAAATTTGTCACAAATAGCAGAAACTGACATTACAAAGACCATTAACAACTTACTTTAGAATCACAGCAAATTATTCTGGGTCAAGTTATTAGAATTAAAGAATTAGATAATCATTCTTTGTGTTGGTCATGCTACCAAGAAGACTGAATTCTCAGGATTTTTTTACGAAAGTCAGCCAGCTGACACAGAATTATAAGAGACAATGTAAATGCTATGAAACTAGTGGGCTCAAAGAGCATGAGGTTTACTGAACTGTCTAAAGATTGTTATAATGCTGTGTTAGTCCTTTTGGGCTGCTATAACAAAATATCACAGACTTGAAAACATTTAAAAACAATGGAAATGGATTTCCACTGCATAGTCAGGTGGGGCCCTCTTCTGGTCACACACTTCTTACATATCCTCAGTCGGGGAAGGGCTGGAGAACTCTGTGTCTCTCTTATATATAAAAGCAGTCATCTCATCCAGGAGGCTCCATCCTTCCTCACCTCCATAACTTCATCACCACCCAAAGGCCCCACCTATGAAACACCATCACCATGGGAATCAGGGTTGCAACCGATGAAACTTCTGGGGGACACAAAGGTTGGGACCAGAGCAGACACAGGTGAACCGGCTCCATCCTCCTCCAGGGGCTGTCTTCCCCCACACTCCACTGCACCCTCATTTCCTGCATCATCTTGCAGCCATTCCATACATTCTATCACTCCAGGTTTAACAAGTCCAGCTCAGTTAAGTGTCAACTCCATCTCGTATTCAGCCTATTTAATGTTTCTCTCTCCCCTACTGAGGCCCTGGGGGACCTACCAGGGAAAGCAGATATGTCCATTTCTGCAAGGTTCCTTCTCTCCCTCTCTAGAGCTTTATTCTTTGGGCCGTGTTGGAAGTAGGCAAGAGGTGATAAATGGGAAAGTTCTGACATGACTGATCTCTGTAGTGCTGATGTAGCCTTCTCATGGTTAAGAGAGACTGATCTGCAATTCCCCCTGACTGACAGATATCTCTCTTGTGGGGCACCCTTGTGATTTTCCAGGACATTCATAAGTTGTGGATACACGGCAGCATAGTTTCTTTTTTAACCCAGGGAAATATTCTAGCACCCACAACTCCCCACTTGCAGTATTCTCCACAGCCTCTGTTTCCCTCACTCTGCAAACACCATCTGGAGAAAATTAATTGGCTTAAGGTCAGCTGCCTACAAGTTGACCCACCAGAAACCCAAGTATCATCAACACTCCAAACAACTGAATGGCAAAAATACTGGTGTGCATCTGATCCCCTCTTGGGGTCTCTGGACAATTCTCTGCCTGGTCACATAGACACAGAGTAGATCAGGAAGTTGGATTCATAAACAAACTGGGCAGTGAAATACCATTCTCTTCTTTTAAACTATCTTTGTTAATTATCAAACATCCCCTATTAGGTCCCTGAATTACGAAACCCTCCAAATAGACTAAGCCTCTATAGAGACTGGAGAGCAGTGACTGGATTAGAGTTGCTCAGCTTGTTCAACTGCTTCTAGATAACCTGCAATGAGGGCCGAGCTCTCCTGAAGAAGGCAATGATGTCGCTGGGCTGGTTTTGTAGCAAAATTTGGGGTTTAGCAAGAATTCTTAGACAACAGACAATGGGAAATATTCCATCCAACATCCTGGTAGAAATGAAATAAAAAGGTAGATGGGAAGGTGGATAAAGATGAAAGAAAGACGAGAAAGATAGAAAGTGAGTGAAAACTTGTGAAGGATAAAATGTTATTAAAACACTCTATTTGGTAAACTCTCAAATACATGTGGGCTTCCCAGGTGGCGCTAATAGTAAAGAACCTGCTTGCCGGTGCAAGAGACATAAGAGACATGGGTTCAGTCACTAGATTGGAAAGATCTCCTGGAGAAAGGCATAGAAACCCACCCCAGTATTATTGCCTGGTTAATTCCATAGGACAGAGTAGACTGGCAGGCTATATGGTCCATAGGTTCGCAAAGTGTTGGACACGATGCAGACACAATAGATTTCAATTTTATACTCTAAGAGCAAATGTCATCTCATTTTTGTTTTCATTCAGTCACTAAGTCATGTCCTACTCTTTGTGATCCCCGATACTGCAGCACACCAGAATCCTCTGTCCTCTGCTATTTCCCAGACTTTGCTCAAATTCATGTCCATCCAGTCATGTCCATGAGATGGTTAGATAGCATTAAGCATCCCATCCTCCGCCACTCTCTTCTTTGCCTTCAATCTTTCCAAGCATCAGAGCCCTTTTCAATGAACTGGCTCTTTGTATCAGGTGGACAAATTATTGGACTTTCTGCATCAGTCTTTCCAATGAAAATTCAAGGTTGACTTCCTTTAGGATTGACTGGTTTGATCTCCTTGCAGACAAGAAGACTCTTGGGAGTCCTCTCCAGTCCTACAATTCAAAAGCATCAATTATTTGGTGCTCAGCTTTCTTTGTGATCCATCTCTCGCATCATACTTGACTCCTGGAAAAATCATAGCTTACTATACAGCATCTCATATTCTCCTTTTCCTTCTATTTCCTCTTCTCTTTTTCTGAAATTTTCCTTTGTTTAGGAATATACTTTTGTTGATACTTACTGAGTGTGATGATGCTACAAGTGAACAAAACTTGTCAACTCTTCAGCTCAGAATTCAAGGCAATTTTCTTCTGTTATAGTATACAAAGACACCTTTCACACGTACAAGAACACTTTCCAGCAAAACCAACCTCTTCCCTCATAGACAGAGTTATTTTTGCCCGTCTTGCTCATGCCTTTAGCTATGATGACCCAGCCTTACAGAACATGACAGAATACTCTGCCCCCAAACAATCTGTCTCTCCTTTGGCTCCAGAATGCATGCAAAAAGTCATTATTCTAGCATTTTCACCTTTTCTTTTAAAATTCAGAAGACTATGAAAAAAACCTGTATACACTCTCTAAGTTATTTATTGCCTGAAACATCTAATTCAATTGTGTTACCTGCTTAACTTTCTTTCCTTCGATGCCTATGTATTTCCAAACAAGGTTGTTGTTGTTCAGTCACTCAGTCATGTCCCACTCTTTGTGACTCCATGGACTGAAGCACGCCAGGCTTCCTTGTCCTTCACCTTCTCCTGGAACTTGCTCAAACTCATGTCCATTGAGTCAGTGATGCCATCCAACTATTTCGTTCTTTGTCTATTTATTAGAGGGGAATTTGGCAATAAGGGGGCAATGCAATAGTAGGAAATATATACTCACCACTAGCTCACATACATCATCTCCCATTTGTCTCTTATAAATTTTATTCTAAGCATAATTTAGGACTTTAGATCAACAGAGATGCTGACATTGCAAGACCTCTCCCTGCTTAACCATGACATATAAACTGAATACTGTCGATTCCAGACAATTTTGAGCAGAGTCATATGTGTTCTGTAGAATCAGCAAGGGATAGCTGAAAAGAGAATATTTGGGAAAGATGTAGGTTAAAAAAAAATTCTATTTTCCATAAATTGGTTCTCAAGTTGTGGAACAACAGAAAATCACATACACATGCAAATTGCTATATTATATGGAAGAATAAGACTAACAGGTGAAACAAGGTGCCAGAGTGGATTGAAGTACAGCTAGGAGCTATCTGGATGTGAGAACAGAATATTTTTGAGTAACAAACAGTGATGGCTTTATGATGGAGTTTTGAAAGGCTGATGGGATACTGATATGCAAAAATAAGAAGACAACATATCTGTCAACTCACTTAAGATCATCTTATGAAGTAAATACTTCATACATCCTGGACCAAGGGAACTGAGATCTTAATGCATATAGCATTGTAAGTTACCAGTGAATAATCAAGCTTAATCAAAACACAATAAATGCTTACTTATTTAATAGATATGTAATGTTTCTCATGATTATTTTCCCAGAATGTGCTATATATATTACTTTAGGATTAGAATGGAGAAAATCTTATAAGGATAGTATATGCACTGTGGAGGATCACTTATGACAATTTGGGAAATTTGTGTTTATTCTAAAACACAAGAGGAAACCAGCACATTTTAATGCAAGAGAACAGCATGTCCAGAATTAGAAAAGAGAAATCTTAATCTGTATTGGGAAGTTGTGGATGTTGGGGCTAATAGAGAAAAAGAAGCAGTCCAGAAATAGCTTGGAATATTATGACACTAAAAGAAAATCAAAGGTGGCTCTGCCAAGCAAAAAGAAGCAAAGAATGTGAAAGATACAGGAAAAGAAATAGGCCTTGACCACACAGGTGGGATGAGTAGACCTAGGGGTCAAAAAGGTGTCAAAAAACATAGGACTAGATAAGTAACTAAATGACTGAAAAGTCAGAGAAAAAGAAAGAGATAAATTAAGGTTTTGTCCACAAGCATCATTTTCCTGTATTTCATTGACTTTGTACCAGAAAACATTAAAAAAAAAAAAAGTTACTGCAGCAAATCACAGAAATAAGTACACTCAAGAGCCTCTATTAGACTTTATCAAATACCAGAACCAAAGTGTCACTACTCAATGATTACAAGCAGGCAGTCTCTGGCCACTTTCAACACTTAAATAAGTCATACATTGTATAGCCTAGAGGATGAATGGAAATAAAGTAAAAATGATCCACTCCTTTACAGAGCCAGCCTGAGCCAAATCCTAGACAAAATGTAAGTAATGCTNCAAATACCAGAACCAAAGTGTCACTACTCAATGATTACAAGCAGGCAGTCTCTGGCCACTTTCAACACTTAAATAAGTCATACATTGTATAGCCTAGAGGATGAATGGAAATAAAGTAAAAATGATCCACTCCTTTACAGAGCCAGCCTGAGCCAAATCCTAGACAAAATGTAAGTAATGCTCTCCTTAAACATGTGTCCACTTCCTCCAAGAGTTTCTCATTCCTTTTGCCCGAAACCACTCTTGTTTACCATCCCTGCATTTTCTTACTCAGCAGAAGTTCAGCTAATCTAAAAGATGTAGTCATACTACTAAAAGATGGAGTCCAAGCTGTGGTAGCATGATAGAGGAGTGTTTCAGCCCACAGACCTTCATTAATGAAAGTGAATTTTGTAGCCAGTGGTGTTCAAAATAGAATATCAGCAACAATACACATGACACAGTGATGGAAGCGCACCACAGACCAATTCTAAGCAACAAAAGCTGCTTTTAATGGGAAAATATCGATGACTTCACCCCCCCACACACACACCCATAGTTCTACCTTTGTCTCACAGAAAGTTTCCTGGAAGAAGGATAGGAGCTCAGACTCCCTCCAGGAAGCCAGCTGGGGAGCCTGAGCCATGGAATTTCAATTCGTGTCTATTATCCTTTTTATGAGGATATTGCGGCTCCCACTCCTCAAATGGGTGGCCTTGGAAATAGCAGTTACAATTGTGATTTTAAAGAAATACTAAATACAGATGTTCTTCTATTTACTGCCTTTAAATTTTATAAATAGGTAATTGTGAGATTTCATATGTAAAACTGCCTTATTCAGAGGATTATTTTACGCTGATTAGAAAATAAATGACCCTTAAACAAATTTGGCCAAAACGTTGTCAGCATGTCATTGTAATGATATTCTGCAAATACTCCAAAGCCATGTTCCTAATTAAACAAGAAAGGCACCGCATTCACATCAATATAATGAGTTGAAAAGTGAAAAATTTTAATCAGCCAATTGTACCATTCTTACTAAAAAACCAAAACTATACTGGATGTGAGGGGCATTTGCTTCGGTTTTATGCTGGTTTATCCTATTGGACTGACAATCACTTGACCATCTAGTTTTGCCTTGTGTTGACCATTGTTGTTGTCTATGTCACTTAATGAGCTTCCCTGGGGGCTCAGGCGGCAAAAGAATTTGCCTGCAATAAAAGAGATCCTGGTTCAGTTCTTGGGTCAGGTAGACCCACTGGAAAAGGGAATGGTTAACTATTCCTTTATTCTTGCCTGGAGAATCCCATGGACAGAGCCTGGTAGTCCATGTGGTCAGTTGGATGCTCCTGAGCAACTAAACACACATGCTATGTAATATATCATAGTCCCTCAAATTTGTGGATTATATGAGGTAACTTTTCAACTTTTTAATTTAGAGGATGAAGTGGGCTCCCTGTTTCCAGAATTGGAAACTTCCAGCACCAGCAATTACAGCTAGATAAGTTAGGACATAAAATAAACCAAAAAGGATTGACTCATAGCATGAGTGTGTGTCCAGCTTTCATTTTATTTGCATTTATAATTAATACTTGAGTAAAGTGCATTGATAATATTCATGAAGGAGTAAGGTAGGGCAGGATGGGAAGAAAATAGGTCTTGAATAGGTCAAGGAAAAAGGCTCTGGGGCAGGGAAAGTGGGAAGGTTTCACCTTTAGTTGAAAGAATTTGCCTTTGTTTCCAATTCCATGGACTCCTTTAGCCATCAGTTCAGTTCAGTTCAGTCGCTCAGTTGTGTCCGTCTCTTTGTGACCCCATGAACCACAGCACTCCAGGCATCCCTGTCTGTCACCAACTCCCGGAGTTCACTCAGACTCAGATCCATTGAGTCAGTGATGTCATCCAGCCATCTCATCCTCTGTCATCCCCTTCTCCTCCTGCCCCCAATC
>SJYA01004666.1:17716-31404 GCA_006410615.1 Neotragus moschatus
CACTTCATGGGAAATAGATGGGGAAACAGTGGAAACAGTGTCAGACTTTATTTTTGGGGGCTCCAAAATCACTGCAGATGGTGATTGCAGCCATGAAATTAAAAGACACTTACTCCTTGGAAGAAAAGTTTTGACTAACCTAGACAGCATATTCAAAAGCAGAGACATTACTTTGCCGATTAAGGTCCATCTAGTCAAGGATCTGGTTTTTCAAGTAGTCATGTATGGATGTGAGATTGGACTGTGAAGAAGGCTGAGTGCTGAAGAATTGATGCCTTTGAACTGTGGTATTGAAAAAGACTCTTGAGAGTCCCTTGAACTGCAAGGAGATCCAACCAGTGCATTCTGAAGGAGATCAGCCCTGGGATTTCTTTGGAAGGAATGATGCTAAAGCTGAAACTCCAGTACTTTGGCCACCTCATGCGAAGAGTTGACTCATTGGAAAAGACTCTGATGCTGGGAGGGATTGGGGGCAGGAGGATAAGGAGAGGACAGGGGATGAAATTGCTGGATGGCATCACTGACTTGATGGACGTGAGTCTGAGTGAACTCCAGGTGTTGGTGATGGACAGAGAGGCCTGCCGTGCTGTGATTCATGGGGTCGCAAAGAGTTGGACATGACTGAGCGACTGATCTGACTGACTGACTGACACAGGAGATGACAAGTGTGAATGTCAACATTCTAGGAATCAGCGAAATGAAATGGACTGGAATGGGTGATTTAACTCAGATGACCGTTATATCTACTACTGCGGGCAGGAATCCCTCAGAAGAAATGAAGTAGCCATCATGGTCAACAAAAGAGTCTGAAATGTAGTACTTGGGTGCAATCTCAAAAACGGCAGGATGATCGCTGTTTGTTTCCAAGGCAAACCATTCAATATTATGGTAATCTAAGTCTATGCCCCAAGCAGTAAGGCTGAAGAAGCTGAAGGTGAATGGCTCCATTAAGAACTACAAGACCTTTTAGAACTAACACCCCAAAAGATGCCCTTTTCATTATAGGGGACTGGAATGCAAAAGTAGGAAGTCAAGAAATATCTGATGTAACAGGCAAATTTGGCTTTGGAATACGGAATGAAGCAGGGCAAAGAATAATACACTTTTGCCAAGAAAATGCACTGGTCATAGCAAACACCCTCTTCCAAAAATACAAGAGAAGATTCTACACATGAACATCACCAGACGGTCAATACTGAAATCAGATTGATTATATTCTTTACAGACAAAAATGGAGAAGCTCTCTACAGTCAACAGAAACAAGACCAGTAGCTGACTGTGGCTCAGATCATGAACACCTTATTGCCAAATTCAGATTTAAATTGAAGAAAGTAGGGAAAACCACCAGACCATTCAGGTATGACCTAAATCAAATCTTTTATGATTATAAAGTGGAAGTGAGAAATAGATTTAAGGGCCTAGATCTGATAGATAGAGTGCCTGATGAACTATGGACAGAGGTTCGTGATGTTGTACAGGAGACAGGAATCAAGACCATCTCCATGAAAAAGAAATGCAAAAGAGCAAAATGGCTGTCTGAGGAGGCCTTACAAAAAGCTGTGAAAAGAAGAGAGGCAAAAAGCAAAGGAGAAAAGGAAAGATACAAGCATCTGAGTACAGAGTTCCAAAGAATAGCAAGAACAAATAAGAAAGCCTTCCTTAAGAATCAATGCAAAGAAATAGAGGAAAATGACAGAATGAGAAAGACTAGAGATCTCTTCTAGAAAATTAGAGACACCAGGGGAACATTTCATGCAAAGATAGGCTCGATAAAGAATAGAAAAGTTATGGACCTAACAGAAGCAGAAGATATTAACAGGTGGCAAGATTACACAGAAGAACTATACAAAAAAGATCTTCACTACCTAGATAATCACGATGGTGTGATTACTCATCTAGAGCCAGACATCCTGGAATGTGAAGTTAAGTTGGCCTTAGAAAGCATCACTACGAAAAATGCTAGTGGAAGTGATGGGATTCTAGTTGAGCTATTTCAAATCCTGAAAGATGATGCTGTGAAAGTGCTGCACTCAATACGCCAGCAAATTTGAGAAAGTAAGCAGTGCCCACAGGACTAGAAAAGGTCAGTTTTCATTCCAATCCCCAAAAAAAGAGAATGCCAAAGAATGCTCAAACTACGATACAATTGCACTCATCTCACATGCTAGTAAAGTAATGCTCAAAATTCTGCAAGCCAAGCTTCAGCAATATGTGAACAGTGAATTTCCAGATGTTCAAGCTGGTTTTAGAAAAGGCAAAGGAATCAGAGATCAAATTGCCAACACCTGCTGGATCATGGGAAAAGCAAGAGTTCCAGAAAAAACAAACAAACAAAAAAACACATCTATTTCTGTTTGATTGAGTATGCCAAAGCCTTTGACTGTGTGGATCACAATAAACTGGATAAATAAACTGGAAAATTTTGAAAGAGATGGGACTACCAGACCACCTAACCTGCCTCTTGAGAAATCTATGTGCAGGTCAGGAAGCAAAAGTTAGAACATGGAACAACAGACTGCTTCCAAATAGGAAAAGGAGTATGTCAAGGCGGTATATTGTCACCCTGCTTATTTAACTTATATGCAGAGTACATCATGAGAAACACTGGGCTGGAAGAAACACAAGCTGGAATCAATAACCTCAGATATGCAGAAGACAACACCCTTATGGCAGAAAGTGAAGAGAAACTAAAAAGCCTCTTGATGAAAGTGAAATAGGAGAGTGAAAAGGTTGGCTTAAAGCTCAACATTCAGAAAACGAAGATCACAGCATCTGTTCCCATCACTTCATGGAAAATAGATGAGGAAACAGTGGAAACAGTGTCAGACTTTCCTTTTGGGGGCTCCAAAATCACTGCAGATGGTGACTGCAGCCATGAAATTAAAAGACGCTTACTGCTTGGAAGAAAAGTTATGACCAATCTAGATAGCATATCCAAAAGCAGAGACATTACTTTGCCAACAAAGGCCCGTCTAGTCAAGGCTATTGTTTTTCCAGTGGTACTGTATGGATGTGAGAGTTGGACTGTGAAGAAAGCTGAGTAAGGAAGAATTGATGCTTTTGAACTGTGGTGTTGGAGGAGACTCGAGAGTCCCTTGAACTGCAAGGAGATCCAACCAGTGCATTCTGAATTTCTTTGGTGGGAATGATGGTGAAGCTGAAACTCAAGTACTTTGGCCACCTCATGTGAAGAGCTGACTCTGGAAAAGGCTCTGATGCTGGGAGGGACTGGAGGCAGGAGGAGAAGGGGATGACAGAGGATGAGATGGCTGGATGACTTCACTGACTTGATGGACATGAATCTGAGTGAACTCCGGGAGTTTGTGATGGACAGGGAGGCCTGGCATGCTGATATCCATGGGCTCACAAAGAGTCGAACACGACTGAGTGACTGAACTGGACTGAACTGACACAGTACCTAAAGCTACAGTAAACAGTCGCTAAATTACAGTTCTTAAAATTACTGAGAGATTTTATTAAATCTTATATCAGTGAATCTTGACAGACAAGAGGGAGGAGAGAGATAGTAAAATGAGAAAGATCATATTCCTTTCACTTTAATTTTATGCTAATATGTGAAGTATTCTCATTTATGTAATACTACACATGACAGTATTACCTTTTTGCTTACAGCCTTTCTAACAGGTATGAAGTAGTTGTGGTTTTGATTTGCATTTCCCTGATCATTAGTGATAATTGAGCACTTTCTCATGCTCAACAATCATTCTGAAATGATTACGACAATCAAATTAATACAACCATGATCTCACATAATTGCTTTTTTAATATTTAGGTGAAAGCATATAAGATCTGCTCTCCTAGTCTAGTTTCAAACATATAGTCAGTATTATTAAATATAGTATGGAAAAACTCAGTGAGCTAGTAAAGGACAAGGAAGCCTGCCTCGGTGCAGTTCATGTGGATGCAAAAAGTTGGACATAACTGAGTGGCTGAACAGCAGCAGCAATTAAATATAGTAATCATGTTGCATGTTAGATCCCCAGAATTTAATCATATTTTTACTGCAAGTTCATACACCTTGACCAACATTCCCCACTTCTTCCAACCACAGCCTTTGGTAGCCATCATTATTCTCTGTGTTTCTCTGAGTTTGACTCTTTTATTCTTGGCTATTCATATATCTTTTTTGGAAAAAAAAAATGTTTAGGTGTCTATTCAGATCCTTTGTCCATTTTAAGTTGGGTTATTTGGTTTATTGCTATTGGTTTGTGTGAGTTCATGATTTATTTTGGATGTTAACCTCTTATTGGATATATGATTTGCAAATATTTTCTCACATTTTATAAGTTAACTTTTTATTTGGTTGACTTTTTCTTTTGTTGTACAGAAGATTTTCAGTGTGAGGTAGTCCTACTTGTTTCTTTTTCCTTTAGTTGCCTGTGCTTTTAGTGTAAGATCCAAAAAAATCATTTATAAACCAAATTAAAAAGAAAAAAATGAAGTCATCTGAAGGAGTATACTCATTCCACAATATCATTACTGTATTATAATGATTTATTCATGTTCTGAAAATTAAATGGTTTTTATTTTTTAACGTGAAAATAAATAAAGAAGGTTTTACTTATAGAATTTGGTTTGCAGAGTAGTTTAAATACAAATTCAGTAGATTGATTTTGTCCTATCAACAAAGATAAAAGTCTTCTTTCTGTTTCCTCCACCTGGTATTCTAGTATTTAAATTCTTTACTCTTAAAAAGCTATTATCTTTCTTGATAGACAATTTCCATATATTTTGGTCATATTCATAGACTTAGGTAAGCCCAATGACACACACATTCTTCTGTGTTGTCCAAGATAATCAGAGAATCTTGCTTTAGTCTCTGACACTAGACAGAATGCAGTGAGTATCAGCCCTGGAAATGCAGTTATTTAACACAGAGAGAAAATAGACCCTTTCTTTGAAAGTAATTTTCAGAAACAGTGCTCTCTGAAGCAGAACATTCTGGAACATTATGTCCCTCAAAGCATTTGGGTCCTTCAGCTTAAATGTATATCTCTTATCATAAACCATTATCTACCTTGAAATTCCAGAGTGCAAAAGTCTGTTGCTTATAAATAGCGTATTTATATGTTAAATATCTGTAGCTCATGGACCTTCATTCCTTTTTTATTCTTATTACCCTGAAGACAATTTCTAAAATGATTTTAGAGATATGGAGTAGTAAATGACATAGTCTTGAGAAAGAGCAGTTTAATTCAAAATGTTCCAACTAATCATGTGGCTTTATATGTGTGCTTCAAGGTAGGTTAAGGTGGAAGAGGGACTGAGCATATGCTCTTTCACCTGTAATTAAGGTACAGAAGCCCAGGATTTTATTAAGCAGTACCATATGGCTGTTTAATTGCTAAGGAAGATACAGTAGATTGATTCTCTGTGCTACAAAAATATTTGCTGACTGTATGATGCAACTTTTGACTTAACATTTTATCTATTTCTATATGATATGCTTACAAAATCACAAAGTATAATCGCCAGAGGACATCATAGGGCAGAAACACTGAAACCATACTCACAGAAATCTAGTCAATCTAATCACACTAGGACCACAGCCTTGTCTAACTCAATGAAATCAAGCCATGCCCGCGGAGCAAACCAAGACGGGCGGGTCATGGTGGAGAGGTCTGACACAATGTGGTCCACTGGAGAAGTGAATGGCAAACCACTTTGGTATTCTTGCCTTGAGAACCCAATGAACAGTATGAAAAGGCAAAATGGTAGGATACTGAAAGAGGTACTCCCAGGTCAGTAGGTGCCCAATATGTTACCGGAGATCAGTGGAGAAATAACTCCAGAAAGAATGAAGGGACGGAGCCAAAGCTAAAAAAATACCCAGCTATGGATGTGACTGGCGATAGAAGCAAGGTCCGATGCTATAAAGAGCAATGTTGCATAGGAACCTGGAATGTGAGGTCCATGAATCAAGGCAAATTGGAACTGGTCAAACAGGAAATGGCAAGAGTGAATGTCTAGGAATAAGCAAACTAAAATGAACTGGAATGGGTGAATTTAACTCAGATGACATTATATCTACTACTGCGGGCAGGAATCCCTCAGAAGAAAAGGAGTAGCCATCATGGTCAACAAAAGAGTCTGAAATGCGGTACTTGGGTGCAATCTCAAACAACAGAAGGATCTCTGTTCATTTCCAAGGCAAACCATTCAATATCACAGTAATCCTTGTTTATGCCCCAACCAGTAATGCTGAAGAAGCTGAACTTGAATGGTTCTATGAAGACCTACAATAACTTTTAGAACTAACACCGAAAAAAAAAAAAAGACCTTCTTTTCATTATAGGGGACAGGAATGCTAAAGTAGGAAGTCAAGAAACACCTGGAGTAACAGCCAAATTTGGCCATGGAATGCGGAATGAAGCAGAACAAAGAATAATAGACGTTTGCCAAGAAAATGCACTGGTCATAGCAAACACCATCTTCCAAGAACACAAGAGAAGATTCTACACATGGACACCACCAGATGGTCAACACCGAAATCAGATTGATTACATTCTCTGCAGCCAAAGATGGAGAAGTTCTGTACAGGCAACAAAAACAAGACCAGGAGATGACTGTGGCTCATATCATGAACTCCTTATTACCAAGTTCAGACTCAAATTGAAGAAATTAGGGAAAACCACTAGACGATTCAGTTATGACCTAAATCAAACCCCTTATGATAATACAGTGGAAGTGAGAAATAGATTTAATGGTCTAGATCTGATAGAGAGAGTGTGTGATAAACTATGAAATGAGGTTCGTGACATTGTACAGGAGACAGGAATCAAGACCATCCCCATGGGAAAAAAATGCAAAAAAGCAAAATGGCTGTCTGGGGAAGCCTTACAAATAGCTGTGAAAACAAGAGAAGAGAAAGGACAAGGAGAAAAGGAAAGATATAAGCATCTGAAAGCAGAGTTCCAAAGAATATCAAGATAAGAAGGCCTTCTTCTGTGATCAATGCAAAGAAATAGAGGAAAAGAACAGAATGGAAAAGACTAGAGATTTCTTCAAGAAAATTAGAGATACCAAGGGAACATTTCATGCAAAGATGGGCTCAATAAAGGACAGAAATGGTATGGACCTAACAGAAGCAGAAGATATTACAAAGAGGTGGCAAGAATACACCGAAGAACTGTATAAAAAGATCTTCATGACCTGGATAATCAAGTTGGTGTGGTTACTCATCTAGAGCCAGACATTCTGGAATGTGAAGTCAAGTGGGACTTAGAAAGCATCACTACAACCAAAGCTAGTGGAGGTGATGGAATTCCAGTAGAGCTATTTCAAATTCTGAAAGATGATGCTGTGAAAGTGCTGCACTCAATATGCCAACAAAATTTGAAAACTCAAAAATGGCCACAGGATTGGAAAAGGCCAGTTTTCATTCCAATCCCAAAGAAAGGCAATGCCAAAGAATGCTCAAACTACCACACAATTGCACTCATCTCACAGGCTAATAAAGTAATGCTCAAAATTCTCCAAGCCAGGCTTCAGCAATACGTGAACCATGAACTTCCAGATGTTCAAGCTAGTTTTAGAAAAGGCAGAGGAACCAGAGATTAAATTGCCAACATCTGCTGGATCATGGAAAAAGCAAGAGAGTTTCAGAAAAACATCTATTTCTGCTTTATTGACTATGCCAAAGCCTTTGACTGTGTGTATCACAATAAACTGTGGAAAGTTCTGAGAGAGATGGGAATATCAGACCACCTAACTTGCCTTTTGAGAAATCTGAATGCACGTCAGGAAGCAACAGTTAGAACTGAACATGGAACAATAGACTGATTCCAAATAGGAAAAGGAGTATGTCAACACTGTATATTGTTACCCTGCTTATTTAACTTATAAGCAGAGTACATCATGAGAAGCACTGAACTGGAAGAAACACAAGCTGGAATCAANACTTGCCTTTTGAGAAATCTGAATGCACGTCAGGAAGCAACAGTTAGAACTGAACACGGAACAATAGACTGATTCCAAATAGGAAAAGGAGTATGTCAACACTGTATATTGTTACCCTGCTTATTTAACTTATAAGCAGAGTACATCATGAGAAGCACTGAACTGGAAGAAACACAAGCTGGAATCAAGATTGCCAGGAGAAATAACAATAATCTCAGATATGCAGATGACGCCATCCTTATGGCAGAAAGTGAAGAAGAACTAAGAAGCATCTTGATAAAAGTAAAAGAGGAGAGTGAAAAAGTTGACTTAAACTCAACATTCAGAAAACGAAGATCATGGCATCCGGTCCCATCACTTCATGGGAAATAGATGGGGACACAGTGGAAACAGGGTCAGACTTTAATTTTTTGGGCTCCAAAATCGCTGCAGATGGTGACTGCAGCCATGAAATCAAAAGACGCTTACTCCTTGGAAGAAAAGTTATGACCAACCTAGATAGCATATTCAAAAGCAGAGACATTACTTCGCCGACTAAGGTCCGTCTAGTCAAGGCTATGGTTTTTCCAGTATGTATGGATGTGAGAGTTGGACTGTGAAGAAAGCTGAGCACCAAAGAATTGATGCTTTTGAACTGTGGTGTTGGAGAAGACTCTTGAGAGTCCTTTGAACTGCAAGGAGATCCAACCAATCCATTCTGAAGGAGATCAACCCTGGGATTTCTTTGCAAGGAATGATGCTAAAGCTGAAACTCCAGTACTTTGGCCACCTCATGCGACGAGTTGACTCATTGGAAAATACCTTGATCCTGGGAGGGATTGGCGGCAAGAGAAGAAGGGGACGACAGAGGATGAGATGGCTGGATGGCATCACTGACTCGATGGACGTGAGTCTGAGTGAACTCCAAGGGTTGGTGATGGACAGGGAGGCCTGGTGTGCTGCAATTCATGGGGTCACAAGAGTTCAACACGATGAGTGACTGAACTGAACTGTACTCAAATTTGAGTTGTCAAAAAAAATTCAGTTGGATTTTCCTTTAATATCGTACATAAAAACCTGAACAAACACTTTGCTCAAACCAATAGTTGTTTTATAATTTCTACATTTTTGTATATATTAATTTATCATTGATCTCTATTTAGCTCCTTTTCCTGCTTTACTGTTGTTGTGGTGGTTCTGTTGCTCAGTCATGTCNCACAAGAGTTCAACACGATGAGTGACTGAACTGAACTGTACTCAAATTTGAGTTGTCAAAAAAAATTCAGTTGGATTTTCCTTTAATATCGTACATAAAAACCTGAACAAACACTTTGCTCAAACCAATAGTTGTTTTATAATTTCTACATTTTTGTATATATTAATTTATCATTGATCTCTATTTAGCTCCTTTTCCTGCTTTACTGTTGTTGTGGTGGTTCTGTTGCTCAGTCATGTCCTACTCTTTGCGACCCCATGGACTGCAGCACACCAGGCTTCCCTGTTCATCACCAACTCCCAGAGCTTGCTCCAACTCATGTCCATGGAGTCAGTGCTGCCGTACAACCATCTCATCCTCTGTTGTCCCCTTCTTCTCCTGCCTTCAATCTTTCCCAGTGTCAAGGCCTTTTCTAATGAGTCAGCTCCTCTCCTCAGGTGGCCAAAGTACTGGAGCTTCAGTCCTTCTAATGAATATTCAGAACTGATTTCCTTTAGGATTGACTGGTTTGATATCCTTGCAGTCCAAGGTACTCTCAAGAATCTTCTCCAACACCACAGTTCAAAAGCATCAATTCTTCAGCACTCAGCCTTCTTTATGGTTCAATTCTCACATCCATACATGACTACTGGAAAAACCATAGCTTTGACTATAAAGACCTTCTTTACAACTTACTAAAATATAACAAAAACTTAATGAAAACTGTGTTCTTAATACAAAGATTTGAAATGTGCAATTTTTTCCTGAGGAAAACAAAGGGAAACCTCATGTCACTAACCTAAGGCCTGAGATATTTACTAAATGTCATATCTAAAATGTCTTATCTTTACTAAATGCTTTATCTAAAAATATTTAATGGGTTGCTGTATCTACTTAGTAGCTGCCTTGAGACTTTGTTTGTTTGATCAAATAGCTATCATCAGTCAAAAAAGACAATGTAGTCAGGCTCATTAGAGCTTTAGCTGATTTTTTAAAGTAACATCTAAGTGTATTCAACCTTACAAACAAGCTTTCAAAATACTTAGCAGCAATTTTTCTTAGTAAGATTTAGAGAAAATTGAAGAAAGCTTTTTAAGCAGGAAAATGATACACTTTTGTGGAAAAAATTATTTTTATGTATTCCTAACTATTAAACTCTAATGCTAAGAATACTGTAATTAAGAAAGACTATTGAAATGTAGGTAGATTTGTGTGCATGCCTTTCTGTATGTGAATATAATTGTGTATATCAGTTCAGAGTTCAGTCAGTTCAGTCCCTCAGTCATGTCAGACTCTGCAACTCCATGAATCACAGCATGCCAGACCTCAATGATCATCACCAATTCCAAGAGTTCACTCAAAATCATGTCCATTGAGTTGATAATGCCATCCAGCCAACTCATCCTCTGTCACCCCCTTTTCCTCCTACCTCCAACCTCTCCCAATGATAGTGTCTTTTCCAATAAGGCAACTCTTCACATGAGGTGGCCAAAGTATTGGAATTTCAGCTTCAGCATCAGTCCTTCCAATGAACATCTGGGACTGATCTCTTTTAGGAGAAACTGGTTGGATCTCCGTGCAGTCCAAAGGACTTTCAAGAGTCTTCTCTAACACTACAGTTCAAAAGCATCAATTCTTCGGCACTCAGCTTTCTTCACAGTCCAACTCTCACATCCATACATGGCCCTGGAAAAACCATAGTCTTGACTAGACAGACCTTTGTTGGCAAAATAATGTCTCTGCTTTTGAATATGCTATCTAGGTTGGTCATAACTTTCCTTTCAAGGTGTAAGCATCTTTTAACTTCATGGCTGCAGTCACCATCTGCAGTGATTTTGGAGCCCCCCCAAAAATAAAGTCTGACACTGTTTCCACTGTTTCCCCATCTATTTGCCATGAAGTGATGGGACCAGATGCCATGATCTTCATTTTCTGAAAGTTGAGCTTTAAGCCAACTTTTTCACTGTCCTCTTTCACTTTCATCAAGAGGCTCTTTAGTTTCTCCTCATTTTCTGCCATAAGGATGGTGTCATCGGTATATCTGAGGTTATTGATATTTCTCCTGGCAATCTTGATTCCAGCTTATGTTTCTCCCAGCCCAGCATTTCTCATGATGTACTCTGCATATAAGTTAAATAAGCAGGGTGTCAATATACAGCCTTAATGTACTCTTTTCCTACTTGGAACCAATCTGTTGTTACATTTCCAGTTCTAACTGTTACTTCTTGACCTGCATATAGGTTTCTCAAGAGGCAGGTCAGGTGGTCTGGTATACCCATTTCTTTCAGAATTTTCCACACTTTATTGTGGTCCACACAGTCAAAGGATTTGGCATAGTCAATAAGGAAGAAATAGATGTTTTCCTGGAACTCTCTTGCTTTTTTGATGATCCAGCAGATGTTGGCAATTGGAACTCTGGTTCCTCTGCCTTTCCTAAAACCAGCTTGAACATCTGAAAGTTCATTATTCACGTATTGCTGAAGCCTGGCTTGGAGAATTTTGAGCATTACTTTACTAGCATGTGAGATAAGTGCAATTGTGTGGTATTTTGAGCATTATTTGGCATTGCCTTGCTTTGGGATTGGATTGAAAACTGACCTTTTCCAGTCCTGTGACCAGTTTTGAGTTTTCCAAGTTTTCTGGCATATTGAGTGCAGCACTTTCACAGCATCATCTTTCAGGATTTGAAATAGCTCAACTAGAATTCCATCACTTCCACTAGCTTTTTTCGTAGTGATGCTTTCTAAGGCCCACTTAACTTCACATTCCAGAATGTCTGGCTCTAGGTGAGTGATCATACCATCGTGATTATCTGGGTCGTGAAGATCTTTTTTGTATAGTTCTTCTGTGTATTCTTGCCACCTCTTCTTAATATCTTCTGCTTCTGTTCAGTCCATACCATTTCTGTCCTTTATTGAGCCCATCTTTACGTGAAATATTCCCCTGGTATTTCTAATTTTCTTGAAGAGATCTCTAGTCTTTCCCATTCTGTTGTTTTCCTCTATTTCGTTTCATTGCTTCCTGAGGAAGGCTTTCTTTTCTCTCCTTGATATTCTTTGGAACTCTGCATTCAGATCCTTGTATCTTTCCTTTTCTCCTTTTCTTTTTGCTTCTCTTCCTTTCACAGCTATTTGTAAGGCCTCCTCAGAAAGCTGTTTTGCTTTTTTGCATTTCTTTTTAAGGGGGATGTTCTTGATCCCTGTCTCCTATACAATGTCAGAAACCTCTGCCCATAGTTCTTCAGGTACTCTATCTATCAGATCTATGCCCTTAAATCTATTTCTCACTTCTACTCTATAATCATAAGGTATTTGATTTAGGTTATACCTGAATAGTCTAGTGGTTTTCCCCACTTTCTTCAATTTAAGTCTGAATTTGGCAATAAGGAATTCATGATCTGAGCCACAGTCAGCTCCCAGTCATGTTTTTGCTAACTGTATAGTGCTTCTCCATCTTTGGCTGCAAATAATATAATCAATCTGATTTCAGTGTTGACCATCTGGTGATGTCCATGTGTAGATTCTTCTCTTGTGTTGTTGGAAGAGGATGTTTGCTATGACCAGTGATTTCTCTTGGCAAAACTCTATTAACTTGTGCCCTGCTTCATTCAGTACTCCATGCCCAAATTTCCCTGTTACTCCAGGTGTTTCTTGACTTTCTAATATTGCATTCCAGTTTCTTATAATGAAAAGGTCATCTTTTTTAGGTGTTAGTTCTAAAAGGTCTTGTAGGTCTTCATAGAACCATTCACCCTCAGCTTCTTCAGTCTTACTGCTTGGAGCATAGACTTGGATTACTCTGATATTGATTTGTTTGCCATGGAAACAAACAGAGATCATTCTGTCGTTTTCTGAATTGCAGCCAAGTATTTCGGACTCTTTTGTTGAACATGATGGCTACTTCATTTCTTCTAAGGGATTCCTGCCCACAGTAGTAGATATAACGGTCATCTGAGTTAAATTCGCCCATTCTAGTCCATTTTAGCTCACTGATTCCTAGAATGTCGACGTTCAGTCTTGACATCTCTTGTGTAACCACTTCCAATTTGCCTTGATTCATGGACCTCACATTCCAGGTTCCTAAGCAATATTGCCCTTTACAACATCGGACCTTACTTCTATTATCAGTTGCTGGGAGCCAATGTGAGGAATCCTGCCCATGGCAATGGTCATGATGAAGGAAGCCAGACAAAACGCAAAGGCATGATCTAGCTTCAGGGGTTCCCCCCTGAGTTTTCCTGAACATCTACCCCCCAAAACCAAAGTCTGTCTGCCTTATTGCCTATAAAAAGAATGTCTCGGTCTGAACCCCCTTTGGTTGGCTCTCTAACTTGCCTGAGAGGTTCCCCTGGACTTTTTATAACTTGAATTTCTTACAGCCCCCTAACCACGAGAGACACAAAACTTAAAGCATCTTAAAGATACATAGCCTTTTCTAAAGAGTTAAAAATTATATTGGTGATGAGTTTTCACTGTTGACTCAATGACGGCTGCCAGGCCTCTATATTCTTAATCTTTTAGGCACCAGAAGGATATTAATCAATGTAATTGGGATATAAAAAAAGGAATATAGTAGTTTTTGATGTTAGCAACAC
>SJYA01004667.1:0-34673 GCA_006410615.1 Neotragus moschatus
TTCAGCTTCAGCATCAATCCTTCCAATGAATTTTCAGGACTGATTTCCTTTAGGATGGTCTGGTTGGATCTCCTTGTTGTCCGAGAGACTCTCAAGAGCCTTCTCCAACAGCACAGTTCAAAAGCGTCAATTCTTCAGTGTTCAGTTTTCTTTATGGTCCACTATGCACGTTTCCATTGGGTGGAAAGCAGGAGAGTGAGAGGGGAAGAAGAAGGATGCTAATCCATTTGGACAGGTGCGACTTGAGAGTTAAGACAAATCTCTGAGTACAAAGAGCCTAGTTTAAGTTGTCTTGTGAACTTGGTGTGCCCAGTCATGTCCGACACTTTGTGACCCTGTGGACTGTAACCCACCAGGCTCCTCTGTCCGTGGGAGTTGCCAGGCAAGACTCCTGGAGCGGCTTGCCATTTCCTTCTCCAGGGGACCTTCCTGATCCAGAGACTGAACCCACGTCTCTTGCGTCGCAGGCGGCTTCTTTGCTGCTGCGCCACCTGGGAAGCCCTTGTGAGCCTGGGCCCCTGCTTTCCTGTGCCAGGAAGGAGCGAGGCGGCACGGTGGCCTCGCTGTGTGCCTTCCCACGCTGCGTGTGGAGGGTCACAGCCACACTGGGCAGGTGGCGTGCTGGCTTTCAGACTGCTCTCGTTTGGCAGTAACTGTACACCTGCCTGTCGGTCTGACATTCCTGCGAGGGTAAAATATAACTGGAGTGGAGGGGTTTGGCCCGGGTTATCTGGGGAATGTCTGTGCTCACGTTTTAAAAATCCATTTTTGGCACTGGTATGCATTTGGGATGGTCGCCACCGTCTCTCAGGGACTTGAAATGTGCTTTTGGAGTCTGTGGGAAGTGAGCCTCAGGGGACACCCGAGCTAACTTAGGCTCTGCAGTCTTGCCGGTCCCCGCCCGGCATCCTTCATGTCTGGGAAGGCTGCACTTCGCCTGTCGGGCTCGGCCAGCTCCTCGGGTGACCATAGCATCCACCCGGGAGGAGGGCTTGTGTTGAAGAGGGGAAGCAGAGGAAAATGTACTTTATCCAAGGCTTCGATGGCTCCCTGTAAACAACCTGTGACCCCAGGCTGTGGGCCCTGGGGGCCGTTTGCTCTCTGGAACTCGCTGCCAGGTCCCAGGCGCTTCAGTGGCCTCACTGTGCTCCGCGGGACTGGAGGAAGGGCCGTGTGGCCTTCTGCTGGGCTCTGTGGACCTATTTTCCCCTCCCCTCTGCCTCTCTGGGTGCAGAAGGAGCATGGCCCCCGAGCAGGAGACAGCCACCCTCTAGTCAGAGTGAAGCAATGGCTGCTGGCTCATTACAAGTTAGACGAGCCCTTCAGCGCCCATTTGACTTCTGGGTGGGGATTTTAGGGTTTTAAGCATCGCCTTGCATTTTGGCAGGGCAGGTTGAGATCTGCTTTATAAGGACCCCGACGCACTGACAGCTGGGCTCTCTGTGGGCCGCGTTTTAATTGGAGGGCTACTTTATTTGTGGCAGACACGAGACTGGAGCGTTCTTTTAAAAATGTGTTTCTTTAATAATACTTGCGTGTGGGACAGAATTGAAAGGGTACGGAGAGGCGCGGTGTGACAAGCAGGGGCCCCGAGCCGCGGTCCCGTGGGCCCCCGCTCCGCTCCCGGGCAGCAGCCCCGTCACCTGCCGTGTGCCTCCACCACAGGCCACGTGCTTCTGAGCACCCGCTCACGTTCCTCCTGCTTTTCCCTTTGAACGCAGAGGCGGCACGTCCCCCCAGGAGGACGTGTCCTGTAAGCAGGGGCTGTGATGTGTCGGGATGTAAAGCTGCCTCTTTCTGGACGCAGTGCGGTGGGCCGGGGCACTGGCCCCTGGCAGGTCTGTGGCTGACTCAGTCCTTTCCCTGAGTTCTCGTCTTTCTCTGTACCACCAAGAGGCTCACTGGGGTNCTGATGTGAAGAGCTGACTCATTTGAAAAGACCCTGTTGCTGGGAAAGATTGAGGGCAGGAGGAGAAGGTGACCACAGAGGATGAGTTGGTTGGATGGCATCACTGACTTGATGGACATGGGTTTGGGTGAACTCCAGGAGTTGGTGATTGACAGGGAGGCCTGGCATGCTGCGGTTCATGGGGTCGCAAAGAGTCAGACACAAATGAGGGACTGAACTGATCTGAACTGATATATATATATATTCACACGCTCATAGAAGTTTGCATTTTCACATCCTGCTCTCCAAATGGCTCATGAATTTGGGAACACAACATGCTTCCTCAGCCCTTGATCGTCACCACACGGCATTTTCTCTCTGTTGTGCCTGTTCTGTCTTGTCTGCTTGAGCCGGTCTCAGCCATCTGCAAGTCTTCACGACTGAACTCTCATTTCACCTCCTCAGTTCAGCTTTCCGTGACCTCACAGGCAGTGTTGTCACTGTTTCCCCTATGTTTCAAGAGCACCTTTTGTATGTGTGCATTTTACTATTTGTGTTTGTTTATTTACGTATCTCTTTCTCCCCTGAGACCTTGAGGGCAAACTTATAAACACATTGGGGTCCCCAGTGTTCAACTCGCTGTTTTCACAGGATTATGGTGGCCAAACATCTTGTGAAAACCAGTAGAAAGGCTACGTCCAGCTGAAACCTGAGGAAATAGCCCCTTACATGGGAATCTCTCCAAGTACTCTGGGAAATTCCTTCATGAGTGATTTATTGAAGGCAGGCTCTTAAGAGAAGCCTGTAAGGGATGGAGTTGGGGGGAGGTATGGTTTCAGGAGTTCCTGTTCAGCCTGGCCCCAGGGGAGTCTCCTGCCATGAATGAGTGCTGCCAGCCTTTAGGCAAATAAGCTGGGCTTTTATGCCTTTGGTCAGCAGTCACCCCAGGAAGACAGGTAGATGTAACCACCCAGCAACCCTGGGAAAGGTACCTCCTGTAGCTGCAGGCAGGCCTCCAAATAGGTGGGAGTGTGGGAACACAGGCTTGGTAAAGGAGACCCAGGGAGTGCACAGAGTAGCATCAGCTACATATACTCATCTGAATGCAGAGTTTCAAAGAATCGCAAGCAGAGATAAGAAAGCCTTCCTAAGCAATCAAGGCAAAGAAATAGAGGAAAACAATAGAATGGGATAAACTTAGAAATCTCTTCAAGAAAACTGGAGATACCAAATCTCTACCAAATCATGCAACGATGGACACAATAAAGAACAGAAACAGTATGGACCTAACCGAAGCAGAAGCTATTAGGAAGAGGTGGCAAGAACACACAGAATAACCGTACAAAAGAGAACTTAATACCCAGGTAACCATAACGGTGTGATTACTCACCTAGAGCCAGACATCCTGAAGTACAAAATCAAGTGGGCCTTAGGAAACATCATTACAAACAAAGCTAGTAGAGGTGATGGGATTCCAGCTGAGCTAATTCAAATCCTAAAAGATGATGCCATGAAAGTACTGCACTCAATATGCCAGTAAATTTGGAAAACTCAGCAGTGGCCACAGGACTGGAAAAGGTTGGTTTTCATTCCAATCACAAAGAAAGGCAATGCCAAAGAATTCTCAAACTACTGCACAGTTGTGCTCATCTCACACACTAGCAAAATAATGATCAAAATTCTCCAAGCTAGACTTCAATAGTATGTGAACTGAGAACTTCTAGATGTTCAAGCTGGATTTAGGAAAGGCAGAGGAACCAGAGATCAAATTTCAACATCTGTTGGATCATAGAAAAAACAAGAGAATTCCAGAGAAACATCTACTTCTCCCAAAGCCTTTGACTGTGTGGATCACAGCAAACTGAAGAATTCTTCAAGAGAAAGGAATACCAGACCACCTTATCTGTCTCCTGGGAAATCTGTATGAGGTCAAAAAACAATAGTTATAACCAAACATGGAACAATGAACTGGCTCCAAATTGGGAAAGGAGTACATCGAGGCTGTATATTGTCACCTTGCTTATTTAACTTATATGCAGGGTACATCATGTGAAATGCCAGACTGAATGAAGTGCAAGGTTGAATCAAAATTTTGGGGAGAAATATCAATAACCTCAGATATGCAGAAGACACCACCTTTATGGAAGAATGCGAAGAGGAACTAAAGAACCTCTTGATGAAAGTAAATGAGGAGTGTGGAAAAAGCTAGCTTACAACTCAACATTCAAAAAACAAAAATCATGGCAACCGGTCTCATTACTTCATGGCAAACAGATGAGNGGGAGAAATATCAATAACCTCAGATATGCAGAAGACACCACCTTTATGGAAGAATGCGAAGAGGAACTAAAGAACCTCTTGATGAAAGTAAATGAGGAGTGTGGAAAAAGCTAGCTTACAACTCAACATTCAAAAAACAAAAATCATGGCAACCGGTCTCATTACTTCATGGCAAACAGATGAGGAAACAGTGACAGACTTTATTTTCTTGGGCTCCAGAATCACTGCAGATGGTGACTGCAGCCATGAAATTAAAAGAAAAAGCTGTAACAAACCTACACAGCATGTTAAAAAGCAGACACATTACTTTGCCACCAAAGGTCCCTTTGTCAAGGCTATGGTTTTTCCAGTAGTCATGTATGGATGTGAGTTGGACCATAAAGAAAGGTGAGTGCTGAAAAATTGATGCTTTTAAACTGAGGCATTGGAGAAGACTTTTGAGAGTCCCTTAGACTGCAAGATGATACCAGTCAATCCTAAAGGAAATCGGTTCTGAAAATTCATTGGAGGGACTGATGCTGAAGCTGAAACTCCAATACTTTGGCCACCTGATGCGAAGACCTGACTCATCGGAAAAGACTCTGATGCTGGGAAAGATTGAAGGCAGGAGGATAAAGGGACGACAGTTGATGAGATTGTTGGATGAATCACTGACTCAATGGATGTGACTTTGAACAAGCCCTGGGAGTTGGTGATGGACAGGGAAGCTTGGTGTGCTGCAGTTCATGGGGTCGCAAAGAGTCAGACACAACTGAGTAACTGAATTGAACTGTTTCATACTCAAATATTTGATGACAATCAAAGAGGGCAATAATTCACATGCATTGAGATCACAACTTCTGCCAAGTGCTATGCTGAGTGACTTAAGTGTGAGGCTTGGTCTAGCTTGGATTCTATTTAACCAACTTTCAGCTAGGGATAATATCGTACAACAGATCTAGTTACTGACTTGGGAAACAATGTCCATTCTTGTATTTCATTGAATTCAAGAAGCACTGATTGTAAAACATGTCTTTGTTTTATGTTCTACTCTTCTACTTGGAAGGAAAACATAATAATTCCTATTAAATTATAATACAGTGCTTCCTTAGCTTCCTTTACCCGGCACAGCCCGCTTTCAGAGATGTTCAAATGCGAAAACAAAAGTGTGCGTGAAATTTGGAACTACACAAATCTTGATAGCCAAATGGCAGGCAAGAAGAAATCTTCATTGCAACTCTTAAAATAGATTATTAATTTAATCTCAAATTAATTCACACTGGGTTATTTAAAATGACTTTAAAAGTAACATAGTACATACAAGTCATTGTAAGAGTTACTGTTCTGATAAGTTGATCACTAGGATAGACTGTTGATAGAATCTGCATGTGTTATTCTGAAACTTACGTGTCAAGGACAAGTATATGATACTCTCATATATAATCATTGTATGTCATATATGAGAAGAGGTTATTAATGACATTTACCAATGGTGACTAGCCATTCCCTTCTCCAGGGATCTTCCCAACCCAGGGATCAAGCCCAGGTCTCCTGCACTGCAGGCAGATTCTTTACGGCTGAGCCACCAGGGAAGCCCAAGAAGGCTGGAGTGGGTAGCTCCAGGGGATCTTCCCAACCCAAGAATAGACTGGGGTCTCCTGCATTGCAGGTGGATTCTTTACCAGCTAAGCTACCAGGGAAGCCATGATTAGAATGATATGTACAGTATTGAAAATAGTTTTTTCTTATACATATATTAATATTTTAACTGAAATATTGATTTTCAATGCTGTATTATTTTCATATATGCAGTACAGTGATTCCATGTTATATACACGCACATATATATATGCTTTGAAAGAATCTGCCTGCAATGCAGGAGACTCAGGTTTGATCTCTAGGTCAGAAAAATCCCCTGGAGAAAGAAATGACCACCTATTCCAATATTCTTGCCTGGAGAATCCCATGGACAGAGGAACCTGGTGGGCTACAGTCTATGGGGCTGCAAAGAGTTGCACACGACTGACGTGTGCTAATATGCTACTGGAGATCAAGGGAAATAACTCCAGAAAGAATGAAGGGATGGAGCCAAAGCAAAAACAATACCCAGATGTAGATGTGACTGGTGATAGAAGCAAGGTCCGATGCTGTAAAGAACAATATTGCATAGGAACCTGGAATGTCAGGTCCATGAATCAAGGCAAATTGGAAGTGGTCAAACAGGAGATGGCAAGAGTGAATGGCAACGTTGCCATTCTAGGAATCAGCAAACTAAAATGGACTGGAATGGGTGAATTTAACTCAGATGATCATTATATCTACTACTGTGGGCAGGAATCCCTCAGAAGAAATGGAATAGCCATCACGGTCAACAAAAGAGTCCGAAATGCAGTACTTGGATTCAATCTCAAAAATGACAGAATGATCTCTGTTTGTTTCCAAGGCAAACCATTTAATATTACGGTAGTCCAAGTCTGTGCCTCAACCAGTAACGCTGAAGAAGCTGAAGTTGAACGGTTCTATGAAGACCTAAAAGACCTTTTAGAACTAACATCCAAAAAAGATGTCCTTTTCATTATAGGGGACTGGAATGCAAAAGTAGGAAGTCAAGAAACACCTGGAGTAACAGGCAAATTTGGCCTTGGAATGCAGAATGAAGCAGGTCAAAGACTAATAGTTTTGCCAAGAAAATGCACTGGTCATAGCAAACATCCTCTTCCAACAACACAAGAGAAGACTCTACACGTGGACATCACGAGATGGTCAACACTGAAAACAGACTGGTTATATTCTTTGCAGCCAAAGATGGAGAAGGTCTATACAGTGAACAAAAACAAGACCAGGAGCTGACTGTGGCTCAGATCATGAACTCCTTATTACAAAATTCAGACTTAAATTAAAGAACTCGACCATTCAGGTATGACCTAAATCAAATCCCTTATGATTATACAGTGGAAGTGAGAAATAGATTTAAGGGCCTAGATCTGATAATAGAGTGCCTGATGAACCATGATGGAGGTTGGTGACATTGTACAGGAGACAGGAATCAAGACCATCCTCATGGAAAAGAAATGCAAAAAAAGCAAAATGGCTGTCTGGGGAGGCCTTACAAATAGCTGTGAAAAGAAGCAAAAAGCAAAGGAGAAAAGGAAAGATATAAGCATCTGAATGCAGAGTTCCAGAGGAAAGCAAGAAGAGATAAGAAAGCCTTCTTCAGTGATCAATGCAAAGAAATAGAGGAAAACAACAGAATGGGAAAGACTAGAGATCTCTTCAAGAAAATTAGAGACACCAAGGGAACATTTCATGCAAAGATGGGCTTGATAAAGGACAGAAATGGTATGGACCTAACAGAAGCAGAAGATATTAAGAAGAGGTGGCAAGAATACACAGAAGAACTATACAAAAAAGATCTTCATGACCTGGATAATCACAATGGTGTGATCACTCATCTAGAGCCAGACATCCTGGAATGTGAAGTCAAGTGGGCCTTAGAAAGCATCACTACGAACAAAGCTAGTGGAGGTGATGGAATTCCAGNCTGTGCAAAAAAGATCTTCATGACCTGGATAATCACAATGGTGTGATCACTCATCTAGAGCCAGACATCCTGGAATGTGAAGTCAAGTGGGCCTTAGAAAGCATCACTAGGAACAAAGCTAGTGGAGGTGATGGAGTTCCAGTTGAGCTATTCCAAATCCTGAAAGATGATGCTGTGAAAGTGCTGTACTCAATATGCCAGCAAATTTGGAAAACTAAACCTGAAGCTCCGGTACTTTTGCTACCTCATTCGAAGAGTTGACTCATTGGAAAAGACTCTGATGCTGGGAGAGATTGGGGGCAGGAGGAGAAGGGGACGACAGAGGATGAGATGGCTGGATGGCATCACTGACTCGATGGGCGTGAGTCTGAGTGAACTCCGGGAGTTGGTGATGGATACAGAGGCCTGGCATGCTGCGATTCATAGGGTCGCAAAGAGTCGGACACAACTGAGCGACTGAACTGAACTGAAAGCAACTTTAAAGTTATGATTATGGATGGGTGAGCAGAAGATTCAGAATTTTTAGTATTCCATTAAGATTAGTATCACAAAGCCAGGAGTAAAATTAATGAAAATTTTATTTCCTTCTCAGAATGCGGTAGTCTTTGTAAATTCCTTTTGTTTTTTATAATTATTTATAACATTTTATATCCGATATTGGTGAAGTTTCAGAGCCATTCAGTTTCTGCTTATTGTGTTGATTTCCAAAAAGAACACTTGGAGGAAAAATTTTTATCTTGAGTACTTCTAGTGATTGTTTCTTCCAGTGATGATGGTATTTCACACTGCCCTGATACATCTCCATGTGCCACTTGCAGATATGTGAAGTCACCGCATTAGATTCTCTGGCCAAAATCAACTGTATTCCTGTCCAATTGAAGTGAAAGAGAAACTGAGACTTCCTTTCTTTTCTTTTTTTTTTTTTTTTGTCCACAGGAATGTCACTACAAGCAAAACAACATGCAGAAAAAGCCAAAGAAATCCTCACCAGCTCCATTGTGCCTCCATACAATGACAATACAGATGTTTTCAAGTGTTCGGTTGAGCTGTTCCATACCTTGGGGCAAGCCTTACTCTCCCTTCAAAAGTATCCTTTTGCCTCTAATCTTTACAGGTAGAAATACCATTCATAATGCTTGCATTTAATTTTAAAGGCCAAATCAAACGTTGACAGGTGGCTCAGGAAGGGTGATGGGCAGTATGAGTGCCAAGGGTGTCCAGGAGCTAGGTCCCCAGAATGCAGCACCAGATATAACGTTTTCTGAACACAACTCAGGTTCAAGGAAGCTTCAAAGAATTTGACAAAGGCAGAGATACTTTCAAAGGAGATGCTCCAATGTGGAAAGATTATAAAAGAAGAATGGATGGAAATTCAAGCGCGGATCAAATTGTCATTTGCACAGTAAGTTTCCAGTTTTGGACCTTCCATATACATGATTGCTGGAGGTTCTTTGCCAGAAGTTTGTGTCTTCAAACAGGAGGAGCTTCTCCATGACATTGCTGTGGCTTCTCCACAGCCATTTTCCAGCAGTAAAAGGGGGGACCACAGTCGTGTCAGAGCAGCCACAGCCAAGGCTTACACAAATCGAAGTGGTGCTCATCACTAGGTGCATGGTGTTCCCACACTCGCCCTGGCTCCTAGAGTCCTGATGTCATCCTCTTGGTTTTCTTTCTTGCCTGCTCTCCCTGCCCCTCTCCTCACATTCCTGTTCCCTTCCCTTCCCCCAGCCCCATTTTCCTTTCCTCCCCTACTGTTCTAGTCTCAACTGTTTCAGTATGTTGATTTTATGATTAGGGCCTCAAAGGAGAAAGATCTTAGCAATATCTGAATCCATGAGAATGGGAGGATTGTTCCCCATTCTCCCTAACCCCACCCTACACTCACCAAGTGAACCCCGGTGGAAGAGAGAAAATGCTTGGAGCCTGGGGAAGAAGCCTTGGGTGGGCAGCTCATCTATCCCTCTCCAAAAGCCAACCCCAAGCCAATCCTCAGAGCCATGGGGTGACAGGATTTCCACACTCTGAAAAGGTGTGTTTGTGGAAAGAAGAGGGCGGAGAAGGTCTGTTCTAGAAGAAGCACAGAATCCCCAGCAGACCTACATGGCGACCCTTAACCCAAGCTGGAAGAAGTTACTGACTTAAATAATCAGACTGCTTGATTCCCAAGAGACCTCAGGGGCCCAGTGGACTCATTTTTAAGAAGGAAAGGGGCCCGAAGGAGCATACCTACTGCTTCCATATGAATGGAAGCTAGGGAGGACTAACTTTGATTCATGCTTTTAAAGACATGTTTGTGATCATAAGTCTACTCTTGTTAATTTATTTGGGAGTGTTTTTGGATATGAAATACAGAGAATTCATCAGTTCATGCAAACTTTTGGTATCCTTCTTTAAACTGAATTTTTTCCTTCCACCTCTGATCCTTAGTCTCATTCTGTCTCTTACATAGTTTAGATACCTTTTTTTTTTTTAACATTTTTTTGATGTGGCCCAATTTTTAAGTTTTTATTGAATTTGTTACAATATCGCTTTCTGTTTTATGTTTTAGTGTTTTGATCTCAAGGCATGTGGGATTTTAGGTCCCCTACCAGGGATCCAACCCTCACCCCCTGCTTTGGAAGGTGGCATATTAACTACTGTACCACCCGGGAAGTCCCTCATAAACACCTTTTTAAATGATGACCTATGTCTTTACATTTGTATCTCTGAATAATAAATGGTATTGTTTTCTGCATTTGTACTTTTTAGGTTTATATGAGTTTGCCACATGTGTCTCACTCCGTTTCTCGCTTTTGTCCACGTGGCTTTCATCCAGCTGTTGCCTGTGCAGTGCCGCGGCCCGCTCTGTTGTGCTCCGTAGAGTGCATCTGCCCTCCTGTGCATGTCTGTCCTGCTAGCAGTGGAATTCAGCTCATCCCCAGCTCCCACAGTGGTGCTGCCATGAATATCCTTGTGCAGCTCCACTTAGGAGTCTCAGGGAGACTTTTTCTGAAGCTTGTGCTCCAGGGATAGCATTACTTGGTCACAGGGTACACTCATACTTCAAGGTCACCACACTAGCCAATTGCTACACCCATCTGCGCTCCCACTTGCGGGGCACACGGATTCCTGTTTTCTCACATCCCCAGCAGTCCTCAGCATAGTTGGTCTTTCTAATCTTTGTCACCTTGATGCATATAAAAGTGAAAAGTGAAAGTCACTCAGTCATGTCCAACTGTTTGCAACCCCATGGACTATACAGTCCATGAAACTCTCCAGGCTGGAATACTGTAGTGGGTAGCCTTTCCCTTCTCTAGGGGATCTTTACAACCCAGAAATTGAACCCAGGTCTCCCACATTGTAGGCAGATTCTTTACCAGCACTTGTTAATTCTACTTCAGTTCAGTTCAGTCGCTCAGTCATGTCCGACTCTTTGCAACCCCATGAATCGCAGCATGCCAGGCTTCCCTGTCCATCACCAACTCCTGGAGTTCACTCAGACTCACACCCATTGAGTCCGTGATGCCATCCAGCCATCTCATCCTCTGTCATCCCCTTCCCCTCCTGCCCCCAATCCGTCCCAGCATCAGAGTCTTTTCCAATGAGTCAACTCTTCGCATGAGATGGCCAAAGTACTGGAGCTTCAGCTTCAGCATCATTCCTTCCAAAGAAATTCCAAGGCTGATCTCCTTCAGAATGGATTGGTTGGATCTCCTTGCAGTCCAAGGGACTCTCAAGAGTCTTCTCCAACACCACAGTCCAAAAGCTCAATTTTTCAGCACTCTGCCTTCTTCACAGTCCACCTCTCACATCCATACATGACCACAGGAAAAACCATAGCCTTGACTAGATGGACGTATCTCTTATTAGTGAGTTTGAGTACCTCTTCACGTACAGTTTAGCCATTTGGGTTCCCTCCTATGAACAGCCTGTTAGCATTCTTTCTGGTTTTTCTTTGGGGACTTCATGTACTTTTTTATTGATAACTGAGATTTTCTTGTGTATTATAGATTAGTAATAACTACAAACATTGTCTTTTATCTGTTGCTCATTTATTAGCTTTGTCTATGATATTCTTTATGATGTGAAATTTGAGTTTTCTACAGTCAAATCCATTAATTTTTAACCTTCTGATTTATGCTTTGGAGGTTTATTTAGAAAGTCTTTCCCACCAAAATATCAAAAATATTCTCAAAAATGTCTCTGTGAGTCTTACTTTAACCCATCCCATGTTTTAACATGGAGCACTGTCTCTCACATCAAGTCTTAGTAAGTCCATAACTTACTCTATAATTAGTCTTTAATCCAAGGATTATTCAAATGATGTGTGTTCTATTTTGCAGATATATGGGGTTTTTCCAAAAATATTCTGATGTTATCAATTTGTAATTTTACTGCATTGTGGCCAGAAACATATTTGTATAGGGTCAACTCTTTGAAATTTACTGAAGCTTCTTTGTGACCTAGTCCATAATGAATTTTTGTGAATGTTCCAAGTGTGCTACAAAGGGAAGTTGTGTTCTTTACTCATTGTGTTTAAAGTTCTAATAACTCCATATTATGGTAACTTTACTAATTCTGTTATTCAGATTTATATATTTTTTATCTTTTGCCAATTTGATGCATTAGTTCTTAAGGTAAGTGTGCTTAAATTTTGAACAATAATTATTGATCCATCTATAGCTCCCCATGGTTCTGCCAGTCATTGTTTTATATACTCTAATATATTCTGTTGGGTGGGAGGAGAGTTAAACAGCCTATCTTCTTAATCTATTATTTTATTTGTCAGTATATATTGCTCTTCTTTGTTCCCTATCTATTTTGGCTGATATTAAAATTGATACTCCAGCTTTCTTGGTATCAATTTTCCTATATTATCTTTTTCTATCTCTTAATTTTCAGTCTTCATAATTTTTGTTTAATTATTGATATATTTGAGTTTTTTAATTTCCTTTTGCCTACCAGTTTTATGTTCCTTTCTTTCTCCTTTCTTGTCGTCTTTAGTCAAATATTTTTGTCATTCCACTTCCCTATTAACTGATGAGTTATACATTATGTTATTTTTTTCTTCTAGTGATTACCATAGAATTTTTTGCTTGTATCCCTGGTGTATTACATTCTAATATAATTGGTCAATTAAATACTTTCTAGATAATATAAGGAACTTCAGTTGAGTTCAGTCACTCAGTCGTGTCCAACTCTTTGTGACCCCATGGACTGAGTCACACCAGGCTTCCTTGTCCATCACCAACCCCCAGAGCTTGCTCAAACTCATGTCCATTGAGTTGGTGATGCCATCCAACCATCTTATCCTCTGTTGTCCCCTTCTCCTCCTGCCTTCAATCCTTCCCAACATCAGGTTTTTTTCCAATGAGTTGGCTCTGATCACATCAGCTGGCCAAAGTATTGGAGCTTCAGCTTTAGCATCAGTCCTTCCAATGAATATTCAGGACTGCTTTCCTTTAGGATTGACTGGTTGGATCTCCTTGCAGTCCAAAGCAATCTCAAGAGTATTCTCCAACACCACAGTTAAAAAGCATCAATTGTTTGGCCCTCAGCTTTCTTTATAGTCCAACTCTCACATCCATACCTGACTATTGGAAAAATCATAGCTTTGACTATACAAATCTTTGTCAGTAAAGTAATATTTCTACTTTTTAATATGCTTTCTAGGTTGGTCATAGTTTTTCTTCCAAGGAACAAGCTTCTTTTAATTTCATTGCTGCAGTCACCATCTGCAGTGATTTTGGAGCCCAAGAAAATAAAGTCTGTCACTGTTTCCATTGTTTCCCCATCGATTTGCCATGAATGTTATGGGACCCATTCATGTGGGTGATGGGACCAGATGCCATGGTCTTCGTTTTTTGAATGTTGAGTTTTAAGCCAGCTTTTTCTCTCTTCTCTTTCACTTTCATTGAGAGGCTCTTTAGTTTCTCTTTGCTTTCTGCCTTAAGGGTGGTGTCATCTGTGTATCTGAGGTTATTGATATTTCTCCTGGCAATCTTGATTCCATCTTGTGCTTAATCCAGCCAAGCATTTCCCGTGATGTACTCTGCATATAAGTTAAATAAGCAAGTGACAATATACAGCCTTAATGTACTTCTTCCACAATTTGGATCCAGTTTGTTGTTCCATGTCCAGTTCTAACTGTTGCTTCTTGATCTGCATACAGGTTTCTCAGGAGGCAGGTCAGGTGGTCTGGTAGTCCCATCTCTTTAAGAATTTTCCACAATTTGTTGTGATCCACACAGTCAAAGGCTTTAGTGTAGTCAGTGAAGGAGAAGTAAATGTTTTTCTGGAATTCTCTTGCTTTTTCTATGATCCAGTGGATGTTGGCAATTTGGTCTCTGGTTCTTCTGCCTTTTCTAAATCCAGCTTGAACATCTGGAAGTTCTCAGTTCACATACTGTTGAAGCCTAGCTTGGAGAATTTTTGGCATTAGTTTGCTAGCGTATGAGATGAGTGCAATTGTGCGGTAGTTTGAACATTCTTAAGTAAGTTCTTAAGTAAGGAACTTAAGTATGTTAATTCTCTCTTCCCTTCTGTGTGTGCTTAGTTGCTCAGTCATATCCAACTCTTTGCAATCCCATGGACTGTTGCACACAAGGCACCACTGTCCGTGGGGATTCTCCAGGCCAGAATACTGGAGTCAGTTGCCATGCCCTCCTCCAGGGGATCTTCACAACCTAAGAGTCGAACCCAGGTCTCCTGCACTGCAGGTGGATTCTTTACCATCTGAGCCACCAGGGAAGTCCCTCCTCCCTTCTGCTTGATGCTCTGTACTTAAATCAGTGTATATTTCATACCACAGACAAGAACAAAGAGGAAAATGTTATTGGTAATACATATAACTGAAAAAGGGCTCATAACTAGAATGTGTACAGAACTCCTATATGTCAATAAAACAAAGACAAATAACTGAATAGAAATGTGGGCAAGAGACTTTTTTTTTTTTTTTTCTGCATCATGCAGCTTGTGGGATCTTAGGTCCCCATCCAGATAGTGAACTACGGCAGTGAAAGTGCCAAGTCCTAACCACTGGACTGCCAGGGAACTCCCGGCAATAGACTTTTCACAAAAAAAAGCATACCGCCATAGCTATTAAGTGTATTAGATGACATTCCTCTCATTCGTCACCAGGGAGATAAAAATTAAATCCACAGGATACTACTGCATTTCCACTAACATTGCTAAAATTTTTAAAAGACCCATAACACCGAGTTGGCAAATATATAGTGCTCTCATGTGCTTTCTCATATGTGGTTGTTTAGAATATATTTGGTGTAGCTACTTTAGAAAATTTTAGCTTTATTACTAAGTTTGTTTAATTATTTATTAAACAATAAATACTGTAAATGCTTTACAGTATTCTATTGGTTTCTGCCGTATGTCAGCAGGAATCAGCCATAGGTATAAATATGTCCCCTCCCTCTTGAACCTCCCACCCCATCCCCCCTCTTCCCACCCCTCTAGGCTGTTACCAAGCACAGTTTGAGTTCCCTGAGTCACACAGCAAATTCCCATTGGCTATCTATTTTACATATGGTAATATATGTCTCCATGTTACTCTGTCCATGCTTAATACTCTATGACCCGACAGTATCACTCCCAAACATACACCCAACAGAAATGCAGACATATGTTCACCAAAAGACAGCCAAGAATGTCCAGAGCTGCACTATTTGTAATAGCCGAGAATTAGGAACTATTCAGATGTTCATCAGCAGTAGAGTAGATAAGATTGTGATCTGTTCATAGAAAGAAAATGATCAGACCACTCCTACGCTTAATATGATGGGTGACTCCCACAGATATGATATTTATGAAATAAGCGAGACTGAAAAGAATTCATACTGTATGATTCCATTTACCTAACAGGAGGAAGAGAGTAGTAACTGGGAGTGCTACCAGTCCAGAATTTCTTCCTGCCCAGAAGTAGGTATTCTGTCTTATATTGTAAAACGGGAAATATACAGATATGAGGACCAAGATTTGATATTTGTTGAGACTTCACTAATGTTATTAGCAATTAATGTTAAGCACTTGCTACAAAATTGAGTAAATTATCCTCTGACAAAACCACTCCCTCAATACTTTTCAAACTAGCAGTACCAAACCTTGTCAGCAGATGGCAGGCCTTGTACACATATGTGCTGAATACCTGAGGAGAATTTAGGTTAACGTTCCAAGATGTCCTCCGAAGTTACTGTATTTAAGGGGGGTTGTTTTAAACGTCACTGCTTCTTTTTGTCCTGACTCTTCACTGTAACGTATTCGTTGGAACATGCGTCTTTAAACTGCATAGTTTTCATGAACTTTATTTCTCCACTGAAGTGTGACTCTTTTGTCCAAACCGATCTGCTTTAGAAAGTAACAAGGCTTTGGTTTTGGATGTTTCTACAGTTATGCTCACAATCACAAGGGCTTTTTCTTTTGCCCTGTCTTGGAAGTGGAAGACCAGGATAATTTCTTAGGCAGCTCTCGCGGGATTTGTGTTTCTCCTAAAAGGGCATCTTTCCGTGCATCCTCGTCCTCCTCCTGCCTCGCCTTTTATGGTGCCCGTCGGGCAAGGCCAATTATTCTCCTTGAGCTGACAGATAAGGGCTGCGGGTGACGTAAGCTCCGTGCCTCCCATCCCTGACTGTGGCCTGAAGCGTCATTCCTTCCACCTGCCCTTCTGTGTCCCCGCACTGCTTCATTCAGTCATTATTTCTCAACTTTGGAAAGGGAATCCAAATCTTGTGTTCCTGTGTGCACAGTTGTTTTTTCAAATGGGGCCAAGATAGTCACTAGGAAAAGCAAGCAAAGTTTATCCAATGTTAAGTATTATTTTCTATCCTAATTATTGATAGATTCCCCAGACACAGATAATGTCTTTAAACAAGCAGGGATACACGATTTTGATGCACGTGTACACACACACACACACACACACACACACACACACCTTTTAAAATAATCTTTCTACATAGCATGATAGTGATGGCCTATTGAGACTGTCACTCTGGAACACGGGGCCTGTCCCTAGCTTTCCCTGCACCTGTGTGATTGGTCACGTTCGGAGTCCTCCGCAGCTTGCCCAGAGAGCACTTGGCTGGGCCTTGCTTGCTGTGCCGAGCTAGCTCTCGAGCGTGCCTGTGATAAGCAGATACTCCTCAGAGCATCGGCAGGACACCTCCCTGGTATCTCTAAGGAATGTGACATGGTCTACTCGAGAGCATGGCCTTAGAGGCAGGTGGCCCTGGGTTCACGTCAGCATCCTTCCAGCCCTCCCAGCTGGATGATCCCAAACAAGTCCCACCCTCACCTTTTCTGTTGAGATGGGACCAATCAGCCTCCCAGAGGGATTCTATGGTGGTAAAATGGACCCTACGTTAAAGTATCTGAGTACATCAAATACCTAAAAATGTGTCTGTTTTATTGTTATCTAACTGAGCTTTTGCCTTTCTGCCATTTCATCTTGGAAATGGTTTTATTTTAAAGCATGTAGTACCTACATCACAGAGTAAGGTACTGTACTTCAAGACTGCCCCTGGCTTGCAATATTCTTTCCTGTACTTTTTTTCTATGACTTGAGAAGGCTGTTTTGTTTGTCTTTGCTCTTATGAAATGCCTAAGCTTCCAGATGTTCAAGCTGGTTTTAGAAAAGGCAGAGGAACCAGAGATCAAATTGCCAACATCTGCTGGATCATGGAAAAAGCAAGAGAGTTCCAGAAAAACATCTATTTCTGCTTTACTGACCATGCCAAAGCCTTTGACTGTGTGGATCACAATAAACTATGGAACATTCTGAAAGAGATGGGACCACCTGACCTGCCTCTTGAGAAATCTGTATGCAGGTCAGGAAGCAACAGTTAGAACTGGACATGGAAGAACAGACTGGTTCCAAATAGGAAAAGGAGTACATCAAGGCTGTATATTGTCACTCTGCTTATTTAACTTATATGTAGAATACATCATGAGAAGTGCTGGACTGGAAGAAACACAAGCTGGAATCCAGATTGCTGGGAGAAATATCAATAACCTCAGATATGCAGATGACACCACCCTTATGGCAGAAAGTGAAGAGGAACTAAAGAGCCTCTTGATGAAAAGGAAAGAGGAGAGTGAAAAAGTTGGCTTAAAGCTCAACATTCAGAAAATGAAGATCATGGCATCCAGTCCCATCACTTCATAGGAAGTAGATGGGGAAACAGTGGAAACAGTGTCAGCCTTTATTTTTCTGGGCTCCAAAATCACTGCAGATGGTGACTGCAGCCATGAAATCAAAAGACACTTACTCCTTGAAAGAAAAGTTATGACCAACCTAGATAGTATATTCAAAAGCAGAGATATTACTTTGCCAACTAAGGTCCGTCTAGTCAAGGCTATGGTTTTTCCAGTAGTCATGTATGGATGTGAGAGTTGGACTGTGAAGAAGGCTGAGCACCGAGGAATTGATGCTTTTGAACTGTGGTGTGGAGAAGACTCTTGAGAGTCCCTTGGACTGCAAGGAGATCCAACCAGTCCATTCTGAAGGAGATCGGCCCTGGGATTTCTTTGGAAGGAATGATGCTAAAGCTGAAGCTCCAGTCCTTTGGCNGGGAGAAATATCAATAACCTCAGATATGCAGATGACACCACCCTTATGGCAGAAAGTGAAGAGGAACTAAAGAGCCTCTTGATGAAAAGGAAAGAGGAGAGTGAAAAAGTTGGCTTAAAATTCAACATTCATAAAATGAAGATCATGGCATCCAGTCCCATCACTTCATGGGAAATAGACGGGGAAACAGTGGAAACAGTGTCAGCCTTTATTTTTCTGGGCTCCAAAATCACTGCAGATGGTGACTGCAGCCATGAAATCAAAAGACACTTACTCCTTGAAAGAAAAGTTATGACCAACCTAGATAGTATATTCAAAAGCAGAGATATTACTTTGCCAACTAAGGTCCGTCTAGTCAAGGCTATGGTTTTTCCAGTAGTCATGTATGGATGTGAGAGTTGGACTGTGAAGAAGGCTGAGCACCGAGGAATTGATGCTTTTGAACTGTGGTGTGGAGAAGACTCTTGAGAGTCCCTTGGACTGCAAGGAGATCCAACCAGTCCATTCTGAAGGAGATCGGCCCTGGGATTTCTTTGGAAGGAATGATGCTAAAGCTGAAGCTCCAGTCCTTTGGCCACCTCATGCGAAGAGTTGACTCATTGGAAAAGACTCTGATGCTGGGAAGGATTGGGGCCAGGAGGAGAAGGGGACGACAGGATGAGATGGCTGGATGGCATCACAGACTCGATGGGCATGAGTTTGGGTGAACTCTGGTAGTTGGTGATGGATAGGGAGGCCTGGCGTGCTGCAATTCATGGGGTGGCAAAGGGTCGGACACGACTGAGCAACTGAACTGAACTGATATATATCTCAGTATGTAGATATGTGTATATACATATACATGTGTATATGTTTTAAGCTCAGGTTTGTTTTCTTTGTCTTTCTTTCCTCTAGATTTATTATAGCCACAAGATTTGGAAAGTGATTCTAACACAAGTTTTCCAAAGAGGCAAGAACCTGGGGGTGGGTTCTCCCTTAGCCAGTACTTCCTGAGATGGGGTGGGAGGTAATGGAGAAAACAATGGTGAGTAAGACAGTGTGGTCTGTGTCTGTCTCCCTTCACCTCATTAGAATGATGGAGTTCTACATAGTTCTACACACTTCCCTGTAAAGCATTCCCAGGGCTTTTGTTGTGAATGTTTGATGCTTCAGTAATAGCCTTTGCTTTTACTATCATCCTCACTAAATTTGTCCAGTCAATAACATCCAAATCTAGCTTTGCTTCTTCTACTCAGATTCTGTTATTTAGTTCGTGCCATCGCCTGGAGGTCCTTGGTATCTTAGTAACACCTCTGTAGGTGTGGTTCCTTAAAGAATCACTTTCTCTGCACTCATCCTTTGGGCATAAGTTCGCTTCAGTCGCTCAGTCGTGTGTCTGACTCTTTGCGACCCCATGAACCGCAGCACGCCAGGCCTCCCTGTCCATCACCAACTCCCGTAGTTCACTCAGACTCACGCCCATCGAGTCTGTGATGCCATACAGCCATCGCATCCTCTGTCGTCCCCTTCTCCTCCTGCATTCTGAGTCACCATCTGCAGTGATTTTGGAGCCCAGAAAAATAAAGGCTGACACTGTTTCCACTGTTTCCCCGTCTATTTCCCATGAAGTGATGGGACTGGATGCCATGATCTTCGTTTTCTGAATGTTGAATTTTAAGCCAACTTTTTCACTCTCCTCTTTCCTTTTCATCAAGAGGCTCTTTAGTTCCTCTTCACTTTCTGCCATAAGGGTGGTGTCATCTGCATATCTGAGGTTATTGATATTTCTCCCAGCAATCTGGATTCCAGCTTGTGTTTCTTCCAGTCCAGCATTTCTCATGATGTACTCTGCATATAAGTTAAATAAGCAGGGTGACAATATACAGCCTTGACGTACTCCTTTTCCTATTTGGAACCAGTCTGTTGTTCCATGTCCAGTTCTAACTGTTGCTTCCTGACCTGCATACAGATTTCTCAAGAGGCAGGTCAGGTGGTCTGGTATTCCCATCTCTTTCAGAATTTTCCACAGTTTATTGTGATCCACACAGTCAAAGGCTTTGGCATAGTCAATAAAGCAGAAATAGATGTTTTTCTGGAACTCTCTTGCTTTTTCCATGATCCAGAGGATGTTGGCAATTTGATCTCTGGTTCCTCTGCCTTTTCTAACACCAGATTGAACATCTGGAATTTCACGGTTCACGTATTGCTGAAGCCTGTCTTGGAGAATTATGAGCAATACTTTACTAGCATGTGAGATGAGTGCAGTTGTGCGGTAGTTGGAGCATTCTTTGGCATTGCCTTTCTTTGGGATTGGAATGAAAACTGACCTTTTCCAGTCCTGTGCCCACTGCTGAGTTTTCCAAATGTGCTGGCCTATTGAGTGCAGCGCTTTCACAGCATCATCTTTCAGGATTTGGAATAGCTCAACTGGAACTCCGTCACCTCCACTAGTTTTGTTCGTGGTGATGCTTTCTAAGACCCACTTGACTTCACATTCCAGGATGTCTGGCTCTAGATGAGTGATCACACCATTGTGATTATCCAGGTCATGAAGATCTTTTTTGTACAGTTTTTCTGTGTATTCTTGCCACCTCTTCTTAATATATTCTGCTTCTGTTAGGTCCATACCGTTTCTGTCCTTTATCGAGCCCATGGCTCTGACAAATGCTCCTGTGCTCTGAACTGCTCCTCCCTTTCCCACGCCCAGGAAACACCTCACAGCTCTCCAGAGGAGATGTTTGTCCTGTCAGATACTCCCATGCAGTGCTCCATATCCGGAATGCTTTATGCTTAACAAAGAAGGAAATAACAGTTTTTCCTGTTATTCTTCATCATCCCATATTCCTGTGATTGAAGACGATTTTAGATTATTTTTCAATTTGGGAAAGCAGACCACCACATGGCACAGACCACTTTTCTAAATTGGAATATACTGCTTTACACTGCTGTGTTAGTTTCTTCATGCAGCCAGTTGTATACAGACATCCCCAAATCTAATCCTTCCCATTAGATCCCCTCAGAGCACCGAGTAGAGTTCTCTGTGCAATACAGTAGTTTCTCATTCATTATCTGTCTTATACATAGTAGTGCATATATATCAATCCCAATCTCCCAATTCATCCCACTCTCCTTTTCCCCTCACTTGGTGTCAATATGATTGTTCTCCATCTCTCCCTATTTCCGCTTTACAGATAGGTTCATTATGTACCATTTCTCTGGATTGCACATATATGCATTAATGTACAATATTTCTTTTTCTCTTTCTAACACTTCACTCCATATGACAGCCTCTAGGTCCATCCACGTCTCTGTAAATGACACAATTTCATTCTGATTTATGGCTGAGTGATTTTCATTGTACATGTTACCACATCTGTTTTATCTGGTGTATCAAAAGAGATCTTGCTGTGATTTATGTCAAAAAGTGTTCTGCCTATGTTTCTCTCTAAGAGTTTAATTGTCCAGCCTTACATTTAGGTCTTTAATCCATTTTGAGTTTACTTTTGTGTGATATTAGGGAATGTTCTCATTTCATTCTTTTACATGTAGCTGTCCAGTTATCCCAGCACAGCTTATTGAGGAAACTGTCTTTTCTCCATTGTATATGCTTGCCTCTTGTATCATAGATTAGGTTACCATTTTATATCTGAGCTTTCTCTCCTGTTCCGTTGATCTGTGTTTCTGTTTTTGTGCCAATACCATACTGCAAATGTCTGTAGATTTGTACTATAGTCTGAAGTCAGGGAGCCTGATTCCTCCAGCTCCGTTTTTCTTTCTCAAGATTGTTTTTACTATTTGGGGTCTCTTGTGTTTCTATAAAAAATTGTAAAATTTTTTGTTCTAATTCTGTGAAAAATGCCATTGGTAATTTGATAGGGGTTTCACTGAATCTGTAGATTCTTTGGGTAGTATAGTCATTTTCATGACATTGATTCTTTCAATCCAAGGACATGGTATATCTCTCCCGTTTTTGTCATCTTTGCTTTATTTCATCAGTATCTTATAGTTTTCTGAGTACAGGTCATTTATCTCCTTAAGTAGGTTTATACCTATGTATTTTTTCTTTGTTGCAATGGTAAAAGAAATTGTTTTCTTAATTTTTCCTTCTGACATTTTGTTGTTAGTGTATAGAAATACAAGAGATTTCTGTGTATTTGTATCCTGGAACTCTACTAAATTCTTTGATTAGCTCTACTAGTTTTCTGGTGGCGTATTTAGGATTTTCTGTGTTTTGTATCATGTCATCTACAAACAATGACAGTTTTATTTTTCTTTTCCAATTTGCATTACTTTCATTTCTTTTTCTTCTCCGATTGCCAAGGCTAGGACTTCCAAAACTATGTTGAATAATAGTGGTAAGAACGGGAACCCTTGTCCCTGTTCCTGATCTTAGAGGAAATGCTTTCAGTTTTTCACTATTGAGAATGATGTTTGTTATGGGTTTGTCATATATGATCTTTATTATGTTGAAGTAAGTTCCCTCTATGCCCACTTTCTGGAGAGTTTTTATCATAAATGGGTGTTGAATTTTCTCAAAAGCTTTTTCTGCATCTATTGAGAGTATCATAAAATTTTTATTCTTCAATTTGTTAATATTATGTATCACATTGATTGATTTACATACATTGGAGAATCCTTGCATCCCTGTGATAAATATCACTTGATCATGGTGTATGATCCTTTTAATATGTTGTTGGATTCTGTTCGCTAGTATTTTGTTGAAGATTTTTGTGTCTGTGTTTATTGGTGATATTGGCCTGTAATTTTTTGTGTGTGGTATCTTAGTCTGGTTTTTGTGCCAGGGGATGGTGGCCTCATAGAATGAGCTTCAGAGTATTCCTCCCTCTGCAATTTTTTGGAAGAGTTTAAGAAATATGGGTGTTAGCTTTTCTCTAAATATTTGATGGAATTTGCCCCTGAAGGCATCTGTTCCTGGACTTTTGTTTGTTGAAAGATTTTAATCATAGTTTCAATTTCATTACTTGTGGTTGGTCTGTTCACATTTTCTATTTCTTCTTGGTTCAGTATTGGAAGGTTGTACTTTTCTAACAATTGGCCCATTTTTCAGGCTTTCCATTTATTGGCATCTGTTTACTTGTAGTGGTCTCTTGCGATCCTTTCTATTTCTATGGTGTCAGTGGTCACTTCTTTTTTATTTCTAATTTTATTGATTTAAGTTCTCTCCCCTTTTTTTAATGAGTCTGGGTAAAATTTTATCAAGTTCATTTATCTTCTCAAGCAGCCAGCTTTTTGTTTCATTAATCTTTACTTTTGTTTTCTTTGTTTCTGTTTCATTTATTTCTGCTCTGATCTTTATGATTTCTTTCCTCCAACTAACTTTGGGTTTTTTTCTTCTTTCTCTAGTTGCTTTAGGTATAAGATTAGATTGTTTATTAGAGATTTTTCTTGTTTCCTTGAGGTGAGGTTGTATTGCTAACTTCCTTCTTAGAACTGTTTTGCTGCATCCCAGAAACTCCAGTACTTTGGCCACCACATGCTGGGAGGGATTGGGGGCAGGAGGAAAAGGGAATGACAGAGGATGAGATGGCTGGATGGCATCACAGACTCGATGGGCATGGGTCTGAGTGAACTCCGGGAGATGGTGATGGACAGGGAGGCCTGGCGTGCTGTGATTCATGGGGTCGCAGAGTCAGACATGACTGAGGGACTGAACTGCACTGAACTGAATAGGTTTTTGGGTCACTGTGGTTTTGTTGTCATTTGTTTCCTTTTTTTTTTTTAATTTCCTCTTTGATTTCTTCAGTGATCACTTGGTTATTGAGTAGCCTGTTGTTTACCCTTCATGTATGTGTGTTTTTTCAGTTTTTTTTTCCAGTAATTGATTTCCAACTGCTGTGTCATCAAAAAAGATGCTTAATACAGTTTCAATTTTCTTAAATTTACTGAGGCTTGATTTGTGCCCTAAGATGTGATCTATTCCGGAGAATGTTCCGTGTGTACTTGAGATGAAAGTGTATTCTGCCGCTTTCAGATGGAATGTCCTATAAATATCAGTTAAGCCCATCTAGTCTAATGGGTGATTTAAGACTTGTATTTCCTTATTAATTTTCTGTCTGGATGAGTTATCCACTGGAATAAGTGGGGTGTTAAAGCCCCTCACTATTATTGTGTTACTGTTGATTTCTGCTTTTATGGCTGTTATCGTTTGCCTCATGTATTGAGGTGCTCCTATTTGGGGGCAAAAATGTTTACAATTGTTTTATCTCCTTTTTGAATTGATCCCTTGATTTTTGTGTAGCATCTTTCCTTGTCTCTTGTAATAATCTTTATTTGGAAGTCTGTTTTGTCTGAGTACTGCTACTCCAGCTTTCTTTTCATTTCCATTTGCTTGGAATATTTTTTCCATCCCCTCACTTTCAATCTCTATATGTCCCTAGGTCTGAAGTGAGTCTCATGTAGATAGCATGTATATGAGTCTTTTTATTTATTCAGCCAATTTGTATCTTTTGGTTGTAGCATTAATCCACGTACATTTAAGCTAATTATCAATATGTATGTTCCTATTACCATTTTGTTAATTTTGGGGTGTTTGTTTTTCTAGGTCTTCTTCTTTTCTTATGTTTCTCACCTAGAGAATTTCCTTTATCATTTGTTATAAAGCTGGTTTGTGGTACTTAATTCTCTTAGGGTTTGCTTAAATCTTCTGATTTCTCTGTCAAATCTTAGAGATAGTTTCTGGTAGGGTAATCTTGGTTGTAGGTGTTTCCTTTTCATCATTTTAAATATCTCCTGCCATTCCCTTCTGGCTTGCAGAGTTCCTGCTGAAGAATCAGCTGATAACCTTATAGGGATTCTCTCGTATGTTACTTGTTGCTTTTTCCTTGCAGCTTTTAATATTCTTTTCTCTGTTTTAAATTTTTGTCTGATTAATATATGTCTTGGTGTATTTCTCCTTGGGTTTACCTGTCTGGGACTCTCTGCACTTCCTGGACTTTGGTGACTATTTCATTTTCTTTGTTAGGGAAGTTTTCCACTATAATCTCTTCAAATATTTTCTCAGTCCCTTTTTGTTTCTCTTCTTCTAGGACCTCTATAATTTGAATGTTGGTGCTCTTACTGTTGTTCTGAAGGTCTCTAAGACATCCTCATTTCTTTTCCTTCTTTATTCTGGCCCATAGCAGTTATTTCTGCCATTCTGTCTTCCAGCTCACTAACTGTTCTTCTGCCTCGGATATTCTGCTCTTGATTGTTTCCAGTGTATTTTTTCATTTCAGTTGTCATGTCATTAATCACTGATTGCTTGTTCTTTAGTTTTTATAGGTTCTTGATAAACATTTCTTGTGTCATCTCAATATGTGCCTCCGTTCTGTTTACAAGAATTTGAGTCATCTTTATCATCATTGCCTTGAATTCATTTTCAGGTAGATTGTCTATTTCATCTTTATTTACTTGGTTGTGTGTTTTTTTTAACCTTGCTTCTTCATCTGCTAAACACTTCTCTGTCGTCTCATTTTGTCTAACTGACTATATTTATGGTCTCCTTTCCACAGCTTACAGAGCCATACTTCCTCTTGCTTCTGTTGTCTATGCCCTGGTGGATGAGGTTGGTCCAGGGACTTGTGTAGTCTTCCTGGTGGGAGGGGCTGGTGCCTGTGCTCTGGTGTGTGAAGCTGAGACCTCTCCCTCTGATGAGCAGGGCCACATTACGTGGTGTTCTGGGGTGTCTGCAAGCTAAGATGACTGTAAGCAGTGTGTCTGATGATGGGTAGGTCCCATCTTGCTGGTTGCCTGGCATGAAGTGTCCAGCACTGGAGTCTGCAGGCAGTTGTGTAGAGCCAGGTCTTGGTGTCAGTGTGGGTACCTCACGGAGAACACGTGCCGATCAGTATTCCCTGGGCCCAGGAATTCTCTGGTGGTCCAACATCCTGGACTTGATGCATTTACCCAGGCTTGACCCATGGTCAGGGAATCAAGAAGCCCACAAGCTGCACAGCATGAAAGAGAAAAAAGAAAAAAGGAAAAGAAAGCAAAGACAAGCCAAACCCAGGACAAATGGCAAAAACAAAACCAAAAAAGAGGAAAAAAAGAAAAGAAAGAAAAGACCCTGAAAAACAAGAGAACAAGAAACTAAAATATGCAAACGTCAAGAAGGACTAAACTAACAAAAACAGAAAGTGAACTAAAAAAGATCAAAGAAAACATAAAACAAGTGCACAGAAACAATATTTTAAATAAAATACAAATAGTAAATAATAAAAACAACTGAACAAAATGACACAAACAAAAAAGAATAGTAATAATAATTTTTCCTGGGGCCTCTACTATCAGTGGACAGGGAAGCCTGGCATGCTGCAGTCCATGGGGTCACAAAGAGTCAGATACAACTGACTGGCTGAACTGAACTACTGTCAGTGTTCTTGCTCCCATGATGAGCCACAGCCAACCTCTACCTCCCCAGAAGGCCCTTCAATACCTCTGGGTAGATCTCTGGACCCACTGGTGACCACTGTTTCAGCAGCTTAGACTCTCATCTGGCTTAACTCCTTCATGTACTTGTCCCCAAATTCACTGCTGCCATAGCTAGTGGGGGTGATGGAATTCCAGCTGAGCTATTTCAAATCCTGAAAGATGATGCTGTGAAAGTGCTGCACTCAATATGCCAGCAAATTTGGAAAACTCACCAGTGGCCACAGGACTGGAAAAGGTCAGTTTTCATTCCAATCCCAAAGAAAGGCAATGCCAAAGAATGCTCCAACTACCGCACAACTGCACTCATCTCACATGCTAGTAAAGTATTGCTCAAAATTCTCCAAGCCAGGCTTCAGCAATACGTGAACCATGAACTCCCAGATGTTCAAGCTGGTTTTAGAAAAGGCAGAGGAACCAGAGATCAAGCTGCCAACATCCACTGGGTCGTGGATAAAGCAAGAGAGTTCCAGAAAAAACATCTATTTCTGCTTGATTGACTACGCCAAAGCCTTTGACTATGTGGATCACAATAAACTGGAAAATTCTGAGAGAGATGGGAATCCCACACCACCTGACCTGCCTCTTGAGAAACCTATATGCAGGTCAGGAAGCAACAGTTAGAACTGGCCATGGAACAACAGAATGGTTCCAAATAGGAAAAGGAGTACGTCAAGGCTGTATATTGTCACCCTGCTTATTTAACTTATATACAGAGTACATCATGAGAAATTCTGGGCTGGAAGAAACACAAGCTGGAATCCAGATTGCTGGGAGAAATATCAGTGACCTCAGATACGCAGATGACACCACCCTTATGGCAGAAAGTGAAGAGGAACTAAAAAGCCTCTTGATGAAAGTGAAAGAGGAGAGTGAAAAAGTTGGCTTAAAATTCAACATTCAGAAAATGAAGATCATGACATCTGGTCCCATCACTTCATGGGAAATAGGGAAACAGTGGAAACAGTGTCAGACTTTATTTTTCTGGGCTCCAAAATCACTGCAGATGGTGACTGCAGCCATGAAATTAAAAGATGCTTACTCTTTGGAAGGAAAGTTATGACCAACCTAGATAGCATATTCAAAAGCAGAGACATTACTTTNCATCACTTCATGGGAAATAGGGAAACAGTGGAAACAGTGTCAGACTTTATTTTTCTGGGCTCCAAAATCACTGCAGATGGTGACTGCAGCCATGAAATTAAAAGATGCTTACTCTTTGGAAGGAAAGTTATGACCAACCTAGATAGCATATTCAAAAGCAGAGACATTACTTTGCTGACCAAGGTCTGTCTAGTGAAGGCTATGGTTTTTCCAGTGGTCATGTATGGATGTGAGAGTTGGATTGTGAAAAGCTGAGTGCCGAAGAATTGATGCTTTTGAACTGTGGTGTTGGAGAAGACTCTTGAGAGTCCCTTGGACTACAAGGATATCCAACCAGTCCATTCTAAAGGGGATCAGTCCTGGGATTTCTTTGGAAGGACTGATGCTAAAGCTGAAACTCTAATACTTTGGCCATTTCATGTGAAGAGTTGACTCATTGGAAAAGACTCTGATGCTGGGAGGGATTGGGGGCAAGAGGAAAAAGGGACAACAGAGGATGAGATGGTTGGATGGCATCACCGACTCAGTGGACATGAGTCTGAGTGAACTCCGGGAGTTGGTGATGGACAGGGAGGCCTGGCGTGCTGCGGTTCATGGGGTCGCAAAGAGTCGGACACGACTGAGAGACTGAACTGAACTGAAAGCTAGACCAGTCTCAGTTGGGGGAACACTCATTGTTCATTCAGATATTCCACAGATGCAGGATTTACCAAGCAGCTCACAGGGAATGACCCCCAGCTTGTGCAATTACATAGAGAGATTTCCTTTCCTCCTCTTAGCTGCACCACCCCTGGGGCTCATCTTTGATCTCACCCTTACTTTGGTGTGCATGCCACCCTCAGGCCCATAGGCAAGAGGGAGCAAAAGCAAGGACTAATAGGGGCATACTTACTCACTGGGGGGCGTGGGGTGCTTCCCAAGCGGTGCTAGTGGTAAAATCCACCTGCCAGTGCAGGAGATGCAAGAGACATAGGTTTGACCCCTGGTTTGGGAAGATACCCTGAAGTAGAGAATCACACTCCATTCTAGTATTCTTGCCATGAACAGAGGAGCTTGGTAAGCTGCAGTCCTAGGATCACAAAGAGTCATACCCAGCAGAGTGACACTGTCTGACTATCTACCTACTTAGACCAGGGAGGGATATCGCAGCCAAACTGGGGTGTGTGTGAAGTGCCTGTGGTGGTGGAAACCTGCAGGCGGTGCAACAGACTGAGGCAAGTGTCAGGCAGTTGCAGTAGACTGGAATCAAGAAAAAGCTATCAACCTCTCAGTCCTGAGGCTGCTGCAAGAGGTTACCCATGTTGGGGCATGGTTTTTCTGGTGGGGTCCCTCCCAGTGCGCACGGAGGCAGGGGCTGGGGTGTGGGTGGCTCCACCTTTGCCCATCACTCAACAATGGCACACACATAGGTTCCTAGGCAGACCACGCTTCCTTTAGCGGCATTCCTGGCTATAGAGCTCCTCACTCATTTGCACAACCAGCTGCAGTCTTCTCCTTGAAACCACTCTCCTTAGCCCACACTTTAGCACTCAGGCCCCACCAGCACTGGTGGGTTCCTGTCTCAGGCAAGGGCACCCAGGACTGATTCCAGAGGAGGCTTTGCCATGGGCAGCCCTCATGACCCCAAACACTTCCTGGATGGAGGAGGCCTTTGCTCGAGGAGTAGGGGAGCCTGACCATATAGGTGCCCCTCCGAGTATCCTAGAAGACAGAACCAATGGTGGGGAAGTGGGTTACTATGGCCTCCCTGCCTGTGCATACCACTCAGGGATACCTTGCTTCTACGGTATCATGGGCTTCTACAAACTTTTCTGGTCATGGAGCTCTTTATTCCTGTCCCTTCAGGCTTTTCACAGCCAGTAGCTGTCTCCCCTCCCTGGGTCCACAGCCTACTTTCCAGCACCTAACACCCCCACACCCCCACCAACAGGAAACACAGCTTAGGTTGGGGTGCATGGGGCTACAATACAGATCACACTCACAATTCTTACTTTGTCTTGCCTCCCACAGTCCGTTGCTGTGTTCTCCTTTGATCCCCAAAAGTTCCTTTTCTGTCTCAGCTGATTTCCCCCCAATGAGGGGGTTTTCCTGAGTGTGGGAATGTCTTCTCACCTTTAGTGTCCCACTAAGGATGCTAGTCTCTTTTCTGATTCCTCTTTTTTTCTTTCTTGCATTCTTCCTATTGCAAGAAGATTTTGTCTTGTCCTTTTAGGTGTCTAAAACTCTATTAGTCTTTGCCCTGCTTCATTCCGTATTCCAAGGCCAAATTTGCCTGTTACTCCAGGTGTTTCTTGACTTCCTACTTTTGCATTCCAGTCCCCTATAATGAAAAGGACATCTTTTGGGGGTGTTAGTTCTAAAAGGTCTTGTAGATCTTCATAGAACCGTTCAACTTCAGCTTCTTCAGAGTTACTGGTTGGGGCATAGACTTGGATTACTGTGATATTGAATGGTTTGCCTTGGAAACGAACAGAGATCATTCTGTTGTTTTTGAGATTGCATCCAAGTACTGCATTTCAGACTCTTTTGTTGACCATGATGGCTACTCCATTTCTTCTAAGGGATTCCTGCCGCCAGTAGTAGATATAATGGTCATCTAAGTTAAATTCACCCATCCCAGTCCATTTTAGTTCGCTGATTCCTAGAATGTCGACGTTCACTCTTGCCATCTGTTTGACCAACTTCCAATTTGCCTTGATTCATGGACCTGACATTCCAGGTTCCTATGCAATATTGTTCTTTACAGCATCGGACCTTGCTTCTATCACCAGTCACATCCACAGCTGGGTTTTGTTTTTGCTTTGGCTCCATCCCTTCATTCTTTCTGGAGTTATTTATCCACTGATCTCCAGTAGCATATTGGGCACCTACTGACCTGGGGAGTTCCTCTTTTGGTATCCTATCATTTTGCCTTTTCCTACTGNAATGATCATCTGAGTTAAATTCACCCATTCCAGTCCATTTTAGTTCGCTGATTCCTAGAATGTCAATGTCCACTCTTGCCATCTCCTGTTTGACCACTTCCAGTTTGCCTTGATTCATAGACCTGACATTCCAGATTCTTATGCAATATTGCTCTTTACAGCATCAGACATTGTTTCTATCACCATTCACATCCACAACTGGGTATCGTTTTTGCTTTGGCTCCATCCCTTCATTCTTTCTGGAATTATTTCTCCACTGATCTCCAGTAGCATTTTGGGCACCTACAGACCTGGGGAGTTCCTCTTTCAATATCCTATCATTTTGCCTTTTCAGANTTACAGCATCAGACATTGTTTCTATCACCATTCACATCCACAACTGGGTATCGTTTTTGCTTTGGCTCCATCCCTTCATTCTTTCTGGAATTATTTCTCCACTGATCTCCAGTAGCATTTTGGGCACCTACAGACCTGGGGAGTTCCTCTTTCAATATCCTATCATTTTGCCTTTTCAGACTGTTCATGGGGTTCTCAAGACAAGAATACTGAAGTGGTTTGCCATTCCTTTCTCCAGTGGACCACATTCTGTCAGACCTCTCCACCATGACCCGCCCATCTTGGGTGGCCCCACACGGCATGGCTTGGTTTCATTAAGTTAGACAAGGCTGTGGTCAGTGTGATTAGATTGACTAGTTTTCTGTGATTATGGTTTCAGTGTGTCTGCCCTCTGATGCCCTCTCACAACACCTACCATCTTACTTGGGTTTCTCTTACCTTGAACGTGGGGTATCTCTTCATGGCTACTCTAGCAAAGCGCAGCTGCTGCTCCTTACCTTGGACAAGGGGTATCTCCTCACCGCCACACCTCCTGACCTTGAACATGGAGTAGTTCCTCTCCCCTCTCCTGCACCCATGCAGCCACTACTCCTTGGACATGGGGTTGCTCCTCTCAGCTGCCGCCTCTGGCCTCAAACATGGGGTAGCTCCTCTTGGCTGCTCCTGCGCCCTCACAATCTGGCACTCTCGGCCACCACCCTGACCTTGTACATGAGGTAGCTCCTCTTGGGTGCCACCACTGACCTTGGGTGAGGGGTAGCTCCTCTCTACCACGCTTCTGCATGGTTCGTCGCAGCTGGCACACTTCTGCACAGTCCAGTGAAAAGAATAGAAGTGAAAAGCAAAGGAGAAAAGGAAAGATATAAGCATCTGAATGCAGAGTTCCAAAGAATAGCAAGAAGAGATAAAAAAGCCTTCTCAGTGATCAATGCAAAGAAATGGAGGAAAACAACAGAATGGGAAAGACTAGAGATCTCTTCAAGAAAATTAGAGATACCAAGGGAACACTTCATGCAAAGATGGGCTCGATAAAGGACAAATGGTATGGACCTAACAGAAGCAGAAGATATTAAGAAGAGGTGGCAAGAATACACAGAATAACTGTACAAAAAAGATCTTCATGATCCAGATAATCACGATGGTGTGATCACTCATCTAGAGCCAGACATCCTGGAATGTGAAGTCAAGTGGGCCTTAGAAAGCATCACTATGAACAAAGCCAGTGGAGGTGATGGAATTCCAGTTGAGCTATTTCAAATCCTAAGAGCTGATGCTGTGAAAGTGCTGCACTCAATATGCCAGCAAATTTGGAAAACTCAACAGTTGGGCACAGGACTGGAAAAGATCAGTTTTCAATCCAATCCCAAAGAAAGACAATGCTAAAGAATGTTCAAACTACCTCACAGTTGCACTCATNAAATCCTAAGAGCTGATGCTGTGAAAGTGCTGCACTCAATATGCCAGCAAATTTGGAAAACTCAACAGTTGGGCACAGGACTGGAAAAGATCAGTTTTCAATCCAATCCCAAAGAAAGACAATGCTAAAGAATGTTCAAACTACCTCACAGTTGCACTCATCTCACATGTTAGTAAAGTAATGCTCATAATTCTGCAAGCCAGGCTTCAGCAATACGTGAACCATGAACTTCCAGATGTTCAAGCTGGTTTTAGAAAAGGCAGAGGAACCAGAGATCAAATTGCCAACATCCATTGGATCATCAAAAAAAACCAAGAGATTCCCGAAAAATGTCTACTTCTGCTTTATTGACTATGCCAAAGCTTTTGACTTGTGCATCACAATAAACTGGAAAATTCTGAAAGAGATGGGAATACCAGACCACCTGATCTATCCCTTGAGAAACCTGTATGCAGGTTAGGAAGCAACAGTTAGACCTGGACATGAAACAACAGACTGGTTCCAAATAGGAAAAGGAGTATGTCAAGGCTGTGNTACTGTGATATTGAATGGTTTGCCTTGGAAACGAACAGAGATCATTCTGTTGTTTTTGAGATTGCATCCAAGTACTGCATTTCAGACTCTTTTGTTGACCATGATGGCTACTCCATTTCTTCTAAGGGATTCCTGCCGCCAGTAGTAGATATAATGGTCATCTAAGTTAAATTCACCCATCCCAGTCCATTTTAGTTCGCTGATTCCTAGAATGTCGACGTTCACTCTTGCCATCTGTTTGACCAACTTCCAATTTGCCTTGATTCATGGACCTGACATTCCAGGTTCCTATGCAATATTGTTCTTTACAGCATCGGACCTTGCTTCTATCACCAGTCACATCCACAGCTGGGTTTTGTTTTTGCTTTGGCTCCATCCCTTCATTCTTTCTGGAGTTATTTATCCACTGATCTCCAGTAGCATATTGGGCACCTACTGACCTGGGGAGTTCCTCTTTTGGTATCCTATCATTTTGCCTTTTCCTACTGTTCATGGGGTTCTCAAGGCAAGAATACTGAAGTGGTTCGCCATTCCCTTCTGCAGTGGACCACATTCTGTCAGACCTCTCCACCATGCCCACCCATCTTGGGTGGCCCCACAGGGCATGGCTTGGTTTCATTGAGTTAGACAAAGCTGTGGTCCTAGTGTGATTAGATTGACTAGTTTTCTGTGATTATGGTTTCAGTGTGTCTGCCCTCTTGCAACACCTACCGTCTTACTTAGGTTTCTCTTACCTTGGATGTGGGGTATCTCTTCACGGCTGCTCCAGCAAAACGCAGCTGCTGCTCCTCACCTTGGACAAGGGGTATCTCCCCAGCGCCGCCCCTCCCGACCTTGAACATGGAATAGCTCCTCTAGGCCCTCTGGTGCCCGTGCAGCCACTGCTCCTTGGCTCCTTGAACGTGGGGTCACTCCTCCCGGCCACCACCCCTGGCCTCGGGCGTGGGGCAGCTAACTCTTCCTCGTGATCCTCCCGGCGAACAGGGGGTAGGGAAGGTGGCGGTGGAGGCTCAGTGTGCTGGGACAGACTGTCGGTAAGGCGCCGCAGGGCCAGCAGGTGCCCCTCGATGTCCTCAAGCAGAGCCAACGAGTGACCGCAGAGGTCGGCGAGCTGCCAGAGCATGCTGAGAGCGGCCAGGTGGCTCACGTCGCAGAGCTCGGTCAGCGGCTGTGGCAGGTTTTGCAGGCACAAGCGCTGGGGCAACACTGTGTGCCTGTANTCGGTAAGGCGCCGCAGGGCCAGCAGGTGCCCCTCGATGTCCTCAAGCAGAGCCAACGAGTGACCGCAGAGGTCGGCGAGCTGCCAGAGCATGCTGAGAGCGGCCAGGTGGCTCACGTCGCAGAGCTCGGTCAGCGGCTGTGGCAGGTTTTGCAGGCACAAGCGCTGGGGCAACACTGTGTGCCTGTAGAACGGCATCCCGCGCATGGGAGTGAGGACCAGTCTGGAGGCGTGGCAGGCTCACGCGGAATGGCAACCCTGATCCACGCCCCTGAGCGCGGCCTCAGCTCTGGGTGAAGCAGGCTCCTGGGACATGGACACACACATGGACTTCACCAGATGGTCAATACCGAAAGCAGATTGATTTTATTCTTTGCAGCCAAAGATGGAGACGCTCTATACAGTCAACAAAAAGAAGACCAGGAGCTGACTATGGCTCAGATCATGAACTCCTTATTGCCAAATTCAGACTTAAATTGAAGAA